>VWYP01023778.1:147975-164842 GCA_013400435.1 Pycnonotus jocosus
TTAATCATTACAATGGAAGTTGCAATATGGGACAGAAATGTATCATCAGTAGACGGAGAGGAGGAAGAGACTGCTGTGACTTTTACTAAATCTCACAGACACTTAGCAAGGTGTATAGCCAGTGTTTAACAAGTGTGCAGCACTAGCCAAACACTGTCCTCCTTGGTGAAAAAAGTGGGAACTTTATGGCCAGCTCAAGTGTTTGGTCTGTCTGATGGTTCACTGGACCTTGTAGAGTTGCCTGCTTGCTTTTTCTGTTCTTTGCACTAGTCAGACACAGGCTGAATGGTCAATGGCAGGGAAGGTTATATTGTTACACATTAGTGATGTAAGTATTACTTCTGACAGATATAATGGAAGATTAAAATCTTTGCTGGACACTTGTATAGTGTATGACTAGGAACATGAGGCACTATGGTGCTGCACTGAAGCAAAAGGCTAAAGCAAGGGAAACACCTATTTCTTCTTGAGTATTTCTGCTACCATCATGTCATTATATTACTAGATAGAACTGCTGTTGCTCTGGCTGGTAATCTCCTACTCTGTACATGCATAATCAGTGTGGGTTCAATGACTTCTATTTGTGTCTAGATCAGTGGCCACAGGCACTGGAATACAGACCATATGATGTTTTCTGCACTGTGCACTTTGTTAGGCAAAGCTCCCTACCAAAGGAGAAACACTCCAGCCCTGCTGGGCAGGCAGGGATCCTGCTCTGGTTTCCTGGGACCAGCTTTGTATCGCAGGCGCCTTGCATGGAGAGAGCACACAGGACTTAGATTGCGAATGGCTTAATTTATCCTTTGAGTAGATAATAAAGTTCCACGGTTTAAAACTCGCATTGCCGACTCTGGGATTTTCCCCATTGAAAAAAAATAGCGAGGGAAGGAATTCACTGTGCTCAGACCCATTTACTGAACTGAAATGCAGCTCAGCTAACACTGCAGCACCGTCTTCTCAGGTCCATTAGACTTGCTAAGTGCTATCTGAAGGTCTGCTCAGGAGCACTGAGAGCAGAAGCCTTTACAACAATCTGGTCCCACTGAAAATAAATGAAAAAGATTTTACAACCTAGGGAAAAAAAAAAGATAGGGATATGAATGAAATTAACTCTGACTTGTCTAGTAGTAATTTAGTAATTCTAAAGAATAAGAATTTCTCTCAGAATTATTCTCTACTGTCCTCTGCAAATCTGACTCAAACATTCATTAGCTAAATAACTGCTTTAGATTTAGTATTTTGTCCTGAAGATCTAGGAAAATTTAGACTTTGTGGTTTTTTGGCCCCTCCAAATTTGTACAGCCTAATTCAGTCCAATAATCTTCAAAGTACTTTAAGTAACTCTTAATTGACCACACAGTAAGCTATATTTTGATGTAAAATTAATTTCATTTTCCTGACTGTTAACAAAACCATTTAAAGAAACCTTCAGTAATGTAGTGAAAACAGGTCTATTGTTTGACTTCCTGTAACACAAGTTATCAATTGTCACACATGAGGAGAAGGAAAACAGAACAGTAAAGAAAAATGCCTGATCAGGAGGAATACATCCAAGATTCAACATGCAGAGTATCACTTTTACAAAGCACATCCATTCATAATTCTTCAAATGACTGTAAAGAATTAATAAACTTTTTAAAATGTAGTTTCAGCTTTTTAAAAAGGAGTTAGTCAGTGAGGCACCTTGTCTCTATGCTGTAACCTTCTTGCTGCTTGGTGCCTGCAGACACATTTTTCTGTCCGATTTCATGCTTTTTTCTTCTTCCTCACTTCAGCAGACCACCAGACCACAACCACAGGCACAATGGGGAAATGTTCTTATGATGTGGTTTCTGAAATTTGTTTCAATTTTTCTTTTCTTGGCAAAAGCTTATTCATTTCCACACTCTGTGCCAATCCTGTTCCCAGTAAATGATAGCTGTGTGAATACATGTGAGTGCTGAATTTGGCTTTTTGAGTTCAGCTGGTTTCACAATGACTTTTTCTGACTCAGTGTTCATTCTGGCAAATAAATTCAAATTCTAGTAAGTAGGGTTGTCACTTAGCAAATCTTTTTTATTAGTAAATAGATTTATTCCCACAACTATGATTTTGTTTTTGTTTCCTGTGACATTTAAAATCAAATCCTCATTTTTAAGAACCCTCTAGAGTCTACACTAGTTTAAATTTTCAGATGTAAGTAACATATTGTTCAACCTCAACAGAGCTCAGTTGTGTCTGGTGCCTACTGTAAGCAATTTAAAAAGTTACTTACATGATAGGAACATTCTTTCAAGAGGAAAAAAAATTAGTATAATTTCTAAACCTATCCTTTACAGAATGCAGACACTGACAGCTGTACAAAGGCTATATGATAGAATTGCTTGGGAGGGCCTTGCTGCAGCCCTGCTCAGAAGGCTCAGTGCTGAGATTGGACTGGGGTGCTCCTGTGATGTCAAACAGAACAGGTCCCAGGGTAGATGCACTGGTGCCACCAGGCTCCAGGTAAACACAATCCTCTATCTGCTCTCTGTCCTTTGAGCCCAACCATCCAACTGCTTTTTAACTAACAATCTGTCCACCCACCCATAGTGTAATGACTCAACTTAGTTCCGAGAATTTTGAAGGAGACTCTGCTGGAAACCTTGCTGCAGTCAAGGTAAATGACACCCACTGCTGTCAGTTTGGTAAGGTATGATTGATCACTCCATTTGTTGCCAACAACTTTCTTCTTCACCTGCCCCAAAATGCCCTTCAACAGCACTTGCTCCATGGCTTTCCCAGGGATCAGTGTTCTGGGGGACTACTTTAACTAGAAGAAATTTTTCCAACTTCTATGTGAAATAGATTGTATTACATGTCCTTCTCTACTACTAGATGGATTTGAAATCTTCGGAGTAGATACCACATTTAATTAATCACTGAACTTCGTTTTAAGTTGGAGTTTTCAAGAGCCCCATTCATTAAATTCTACTTCTTTCAAAGGATTTTTCATCCTTGACAGCAGAATTTAAGGCTTAGTTTATAAAACCCCATAAAAACTGCTGAAATCTATGAACATAGGTGAAAGAAGCTTTTTTTTTTTCCCCCAGGGGATAAGTGAGGACCATAATTAGTTCATTTGAATTCCGTATAAAACAATGCCTTTATTTTCATTTTTTGTTAGAATGATACACTTATTTGCACACTCTTAACTGTCTGTTGTTAAAGAAATATGAGTTATGGTTTCAAAAGTTAAACACAAAAAAAGGTTAGAAAATACATTGCTTTGTGCAGTAAACCTGTGTTTGGGGTATATGCCCAATCCTAGTATACTACTAAGATGCCTGAAAGCTGATTTTGCAAGAAAAGTTCACTTGACATTTCCAAATTCTAACTCAGAAAACACTTTTTTTTTTTTTTTTTTTTTTTGCATAGTGCTTCATGCTTTCTCCTATTATTTTTATTCTGTGATTGTAAACTGACAAGAACTGTTCTTTCAGGGTTAGACAGCACCTGGACAATGCAGCCCTGGTGAGAGACTCAGGTTCCTGGCAACGGTGAAAGGGAAGGATCTGCAACACGTATCGAGTTGCTAAGTTCTGAGACACTTCTAGGTTATTTGTCACTTCTCAAAACAATTTTGCCATAGCTTTATTTCCTTCCCTTCCCTTCTCCATAGACACGTGATGTGATGAAATGGGGATTATAATTGCCTTGTTTGTCTGGGAGACAATTGAGAAGAACTCAGGTTTTCTTCTCCCTGCTCCCACTCTGTATATTATACTTCAGGGAAATATGCAAATTTTGGGAGTGCTGCAGCAGACTTGGAGATAGATTTAATTCCTGTCTTAACTGTATATTTTGGCATTGCATATTGATGCATTATTGATGCAATTTCTTTCCATTAGAAAGAATGACTGTTTTTTCCTTGGCTTCTGAATCAGCCCAGGCAGAGTTTCATACTCTGTGAATATTTCAGCTTGCTGTCAGTCTTTTATTGTGGTCCATGCATTAAAAAAAGCCAATGGCAGTATGAGGCATTTACATCTCAGCAGAAGCTTACCAGAATTTAACAGGACAACAAGGAATTATTTCATGAACTATAAGTACTCCTCCTCTCAAAGTCCTCATGAAAATTATATATATATACATATATATATGAATCTTGTAGAAAAATTTGCAAGTATGTTCATAATGCAAGGTGTATAAAAGCCAAGATTTAGCTGAGTTTCAAGATAGTAAAAGGAATGTAACTCTTAATTACATTTCTGAAGGCTATCTGGAGAGGTTATTAGCCAGTAAAAATGAGGATTTGCTTTAAGAACTGCATCTAGTTTTCAACTCCACAATTCAAAAAAAGACATGCACAGACTTGAGAGGGTCCAAATGAGGATTCCAAGATGATTCAGTTGCTGGTGAGCCTGACTTACAAGAAAAACTGAAGGAATTAGGCCTTTTCTCTCATAAGACTCATGTGAACTCATGTTGGAATCCTTTTTGTTTGATTGCTTTTTGTTTTGTTGTTTGGGGGGAAGTGCTTTGTTGGGATTTTTTGCTGAGGTTTTCTCTTTTTGTTTTTTCTTTTTTTAAATTCAGGAATTCCATCCAAGCCTGAAATTTAGAAACAGATGGGACAATTTTCCATTTGCTCGCCCGAACACGATAACATCCGAGATCTCTCCAAAATGCTTTATTATCTCCTTTGTTTAATCTTCCTTACAATTCTCCTAGATTCTAAATCAGATTTGATAAATTATTTGAGGATTTGGTTTTGACATGAACAATTGTCTTTTGCCGTGGCTCCAATTCATAGTCAGCACTGAACAAATGGCTTATCTGTCTCACACTACAATACTTTGGCTGTTTAAAATAGCAAAATTATCAGTGGTGCAGTGACCTCTTTTTTTTCCATGATGGATCATGCTAATGTTTTTTAATAAACTAAATTACTTTGAACATCTAAATTGGCAAGGATAAAAAATTAGAAAAAAAATTCTACAGTTGAGAAATCACAGTAAAATGAGAGGAAAGGATTAAAAATATCAACCAACAAAATGTAATTTGTGGTTCAGCTTGCATAGATTTTGTACTATCTTCATTTGACGTAACTTTAAAGCACAAATCCAGCACATAAACCCCAAGGATTTAAAAACACATGAAATTCTAGTTATCAGGAAACAATAAAATACTCCAGAGGATATTCAAATTTATTCCTAAAGGCTGGAAAACTTGGATTTTGAGGTCAGAAGTAACTGACAAAAAAAAAATAATTACAGAGGAAAGATCTTGTGTAACTTAAACCAAGAACTCATGAATAGTTGGGAATGTTTAGTTAGGATATACGTGCCAAGAAGAAAATTAGGAGTTCCAAGACATGTGAAGTAATTTCTTCAATTGCTCATTGAAAGTATTAATACATCATTCCCACCTTGTTACACAAATTTACCAGTCAAATATTGAAATTTGAATAGGACAATTTGGATAATCAGTTGAGAATTTTTAAACTACTTTCAAGAAATAGAAAAACATTACTAAATTAAGAAGTTCAGTGAAGAGTAACAGTAACGGTCACAAGATTGGGACTAATTATAAAGTACAATTCAAAGTGCTGAATACCTCAAATTAAGCAAGGGGTTGGCTGAAGACCAATGTAACCAGTCACAGATATTTGCAAAAAATGTTAACCTCAATGTGATGTGGGTAAAGTAAAACTGGCAACAATTGGGTAGGTATCAGTAAAAAGTAAGAATAAGCATTTTCTTGTTTCCTTTAGGAAAAATTAAGGAAATTGCATACCATAGATATATTTGGTATGTGAAGCATCATAGTAAAAGTACAGATGTATTGTATGAATCAGTTGGCTACTTTCTTATTAAAAAAAGGGGGTTTTGTGGAAAGCGAGCAAAAAATCATAATATTGCGATCACTGAAAAAGTGACATTCCAATAGCTCAAGAAACAAGTCAAGAAAGTTTCTCACTGCTGCTGTAGTTACCATTGACTATAACAGTGAACAAGTGTTTTGGAGAATGAGGGTGAGCCATGGCATTCCCCTGGATTCCTGGATAAGGTTGCTACAGAAAGAAATTCTGCCCAACAGAGCCACGGTCTCACGGCCAGTACCAAAACCTCCCTGAAATTGTTGGAGTCTTTCCACAGACTTAAATAGACTCTGACATTCTGCTATAGTGAAATGAACTCATGGCTAGTACCCAAAGTTCAAGAAAGCCCAGAGGACAAGCTCCTGACCTTTCTATGCCTAACAAGGGGAAAGAAAAAAAAAAATTGTAAGGGAGGAGGGCAGGCAGGAGAATGGTGGAGGCATAAAGGAGAATAGCAACTCTGGGCTATGTACCTCTTGGAGAAACTGATAGGGAAGAGAGATGATCAAAGGAAGCTGGGTCAGTGAAGAGGGAGGAAGAAGAACCTGGCATAGCAGAGGGAAATTAATAACATTGGCAGCCCCTTCACAGAGCTCTGATTAGAGCTGCAAGGATTCAATGTCCTCCAAGTGCCTCTCCCACTTCCTTATTCCTACTGCAAATACCAACAGAACTGAAAGTAAAAAAGCAAAAAAGACACAGAAGAAAGCTTTTGCACTGATGGCAAGAAGTATGCTAGTTATGAGAAAAAGGGAGAATGCAAATCACCAACCAATAAAATATAGTTTCTTGCATTCATAAGTTAACATTGAAGAGAAGGTTTCAGCTCAGAAAAACACCTTTTGCTTAAAGTGAAAGACACATAATTCAAAAAGATGAATATCTATGGGCATGGTAAAAATGGTCCTCTGTCATTCAGAAGCGTGCATGAAGCAGAAAGGGCTTATGAGAAGAGATGAAGAAAAAACAGAACACCCACCTCAGAAAAGTGATGAAATCCATAATAAAAATAACCTTGCATTAAAAATACTTTAACCTAAGACTGCAGTAAGAGAGCCTTACATTTTTTTTTTTTTGTCTTGGGAGATGGTGAGCAGACCAGCTTTAACTATTGATGAACACACAGTTCCTCACCCAGGCATGGGTCATGATCCAGATGGCAGGTGCTTCTCAGAGCTTTCACCAGCAGTGACTTGAGTGGAAGGGTTTCCTCTCTTCCCCTGCCAGCCAGTCCAAGCACTAGCATTTATTCAAATGGGATAAACAGTAGAAACAATTTTTGGAAGAAACGGAAATTCAGTTTATTAGGACTATGGAAGCTCAATGCCAGATATTAAAAAGTATAATCAAGCCACTTAAGTCCAGCCATAATATTTAGACTCTATTTAATCCTAATGTATTTTTGTGACTGATTTTTCATGAATCAGCCTTTCAAAAATTTTTTACATAAACTGTTCTTTGGATTTATATGCAAATACTATCCTTTGCAAACCAAAATGTCGGCATATATTCCTACCACAGTTTACAAGTAGCCTAACTATTTACCCTTCAGATTATTCCTAGATTTTTTTTTTTATGGTGTATAACATCCAAAGAAAGGAAAGTGCTACCTTTTGGTATATCACTACACTAAACCCTTAGAGATCATAAAATTTCCCTCTGTTGATATTCTTGCAAGAAGGCTAATCTGAACCTGATGGGTTAGCTCAATTTTGTTCCAATTGTTTGCTTAACATATGCATTAAGAACAGTTTGGGAAATTACCTACCTTATACATGAGCTACTTCAAAGATTGCTAGAGTTTGTCAAAAGTCATGTCATCTTGCAATGTTCCTAGTTGACCAAAATGGTATTCTTACCTCCAACTGAAGTGAGACATCTGAATAGCTCAAAATTCAAAACAGGCCACAAAACAATGTCTTAAAGGCTTGTTGATCTCCTGTACCAGCTCTGTCCCAGAAAAAGGGAAAGAACCTTTCATTTTCTAATGTGCCCTGCCTGCTACAACCAATGTGTGCTCAAACTTCTCAAGAGGCTTTCTTTACCTACTCCCATAGAAGCTTCCACACTTACATGTTTGCCCTTGAGCTGCAGATATTTTCATCCCTGTCCAGTAAACTGGAGTGGTTGAAAAAGTCAGAGAGGCTACAGAAAAAATAAAAGTCACAGTCTGAGTTAACAGGATAAAGCTGTTAGACAACCATTTGGCATAGCTAGCTTTAAATATAGTGAAGGGCCCAAAAATGGCCTGTTAGAGTGAAAAGTCTCTAACCTCACCTTTTAAGAGGAGCTGAGATTCAAAACTTATCTTGCATCACCTCAGATTTCCAAGAGATCTTCCCACAGTCTACATTGTGGGTGACAGTGAAAACTGTAATTTCAGTGAAATGTTGATAATAATTCTGCATTTCAGTGCAGAATTACAAGCTCCTACAGAGGTTTTCAGGTCTACTTAACTTCATTTATATATTTCTCATAGAATATACATATATTCTATATATAACTTCATATATATATCTCTCAAAGAATCACAAAACACTCCCTCTGAGTAAACCATGCAGAAATATATAAACATACAAAAATATATAAAACACGGAAATATATAAAACCCATCCAACAACACATTACTACATTAGGCACCACACTGAAGGTCTAACATCATGTCACAAGCTTTTGGCTAGTACATTCTATATAAACACCCTCAAATATTACATTTGAAAGGCAAACATACAGGATAAGGCATAATGAAATATTATACAATGTATCTGTCTAATATAACGTAACATAAAGAAAAAGCAATATTTTATCTTTCTCATCAGCCAATTAAATCTTGCTCAAATAGGCACTATACAAAGTTAGGATTTAAGGAGTGAGACATTTTGAAGAGTTGAGAAAAAGCTCAGTACAATACTAAAATTTAGATAACAAATGTAACAAGGTTTACCTGGAGACACTTTTGGCTCATTCCCACATATGTTTTTTAAATGTACTTTCTCCCTTGGTGATGCAGAAGCAAATTGACAACATGGGAAATCTACTAAGGAAAACAGAAGGTGTACATTAATTTCACACCTAATTATTAACTAATTTGCTTGGGCTCTGCCAAAATAATCAGCACTTGAACAGCTTCACTTGTTCCCAATGAGCCTCTGCAGTGCCTGTGTTTAAAATTCCAGGGGGGCACAGTTGCAGCAGGATGAATAATAATGATTGCAGGGAGTCTGAGCCCGGCCTCTCTTTCCATGGGGCCTGCACCACATTCCTTTACAGTACCAAGAATGACTAGGACACTAATGTCAGAGCAGATAGTTGTAATTTCTTTCAGATAGCTGTGCTACACTAGCACAAAACTGAAGGGGAGAATGGCGTAGGTGAAGTAGCTCCATTGGTTTTGTGTTGCTGCAAAATTGTAGCAATATTAAGACAAAATCTGTGTTATTCATACTGGAAAAATTGTTCAGGACAAATGAATCTGCATGATGTATTATGAACCAAGTCTTTGGTGCTCTGATACAAGCAATATGTAGTGTTGGGAGATGACAGGTTCAACTAACATTAGATAAAACACAAGCCATCTTTGACAGACAGATGATGTGAAAGGCTGACAGGATTTTTTCTACAAGCTACTTCTTTTGCAGATAAAACTTCTAAACTTACAGCATATGTAATCAGTTCCTTATTTGTTTGATCCAAATTGCCTTTCACTTCCTTCTGTGTCCCATGCAGGTTTTAATTTGCTGTAACATCTGCCTGATAAAAAGTCTTACATTTATACAAAATAAGCAAAAAATTGAAAAAAACAATTATGCTTATATAAAGATACAAACATCTTCTACATCCTATCTTTGTTATGTTATCTTAGGTAACAGAAATTGGTATATAACCTGTTATTGACTGAGAAAAAGAGGCACGTGAAAAAGAGAAGACATTTAGGACCAGATTCAGAAGGTCTGAAACTGAAAATTATGGTGCAGCCTCCTGTTTGGCTCTAAAGAACTCAAATGTCTCCACACCTCTTTACACTTCAGTCTCACAGTGCCTACTGACAGAATCTGACTGTGAACTCAAAACAAACCTGCTCCTAGGAGAATTTTTTTAGCGGCTAAGAAGCAGGCTAGACTGAGCAGGGCTTTCCTCTTCTGCTGAAGATTCGTGAAGGAGGTCGCAATTTTCCAAAGAGGGACAGAAAGCCAACAAGTGAAAACCTGACTCTGCAGAGACACTTGAGTAGGAGTGAGTTGTGGAACTGTCTCTGTTGTCAGGACTGATTGTCCATTTTTTATTAACAGTGACTGGACTTAATAAAAAGAAAAGTACCAACACTCCCACATCAGTACGTAGCCACAATGCTACAGTCAAGCTTCATCACTGTGTAGGATTTTAATGAACTTGTGATTCCTTTGGGAAAAGGATGCTTTCCTTCTCCTCCCCTCTCTGTGGAGCTCACAATACAGAAAGCTGAGAGAGAAAGGTTCACCTAAAAAATTCAATTTCAATGCTTCCCTTTGGCTCTTAGGTCCTATTCTGGAATTAAGTCAACAAAACAAGAGCTGCAGAGGTCAGCTCATCTCATTAAGCTTAGGATCATATCATAGAACAATAGAAAATTTATTTAGTCTCTAAATTTGCTCTCTTAGCTAAGTATTTAGTCCTTGATGGATAGGAATTGGGGTGTCATAGTTAACATGCAAAAATAAACCTGCATGGGGTAAATATCAGAAAGAATAAATGGTTCTGGTCTGCAAAGTTAGATTCTCAGCATCCATTGCCTTCAGAAACAATTGAGAATGTGCAATAACACTCAGGAGTGATCTTCATGTAACCTCCGAGGCAAAGCATTACAAATATAAACTAATTTTAAAAGACAAGTATAAAAACCATAAAATCCTAGCAGCGCTTATTTACTGTTTTATATCAAGATCTATGCTTCCATAAAACTTTGCGGAATTGCACCTAATTTACCATGGGTTATTTCTTGAATAAAAACTAGGAAGAAAGGGAATAATAATTTCCCTATAATTTTATGTTATTTTCATCACAGTAGGTAACCTACCTATAATAAAAATCCATCAACTCTGTTTTGTAATACTATGTTTATTGTATTGAGTTATATGCAATATAATACACATCAATACCATATGGTGCATAAGCAGTAAAATAAAGAGTATGAAACACAGTGGTATTACAATTATTTAGTGCTATAAGCACTATAAAACATCAGAGTAGCTAGCAAAATCATTCTACAAACTTAGCAGGAATGTATTTTTAGTGTTCTGAGAGCTTTGCCAAGGACTATTCATCTGTGAGTACATCCTCTTCCTCCTTAAAACTGGGGTTGAGTCTTCCACTGGTGTATTTTGATAGATCCATCAGCATAAATCAAGTTAATCAACCTACTACAGCATAGAGTCTACATCCACATGGATTCTTCCCTCCAGCTGCTGCACTGTTCTCCAATGCATGCCCAGGAACCTCACGCAAGCAAAAAAGAGTGCACCAAAAGGGAATCAGAATATTGTTAGCATACTTTGCAGACTACAGGAGTGCTCCATGGATTTCAAGCAGAATAATCAGTCTCCAATCACATCACAAGTTCATAAAACCCATCTGACAGATGACAAAGGGATGAAGATTACACTCAGCCTTATCCAAACAGAATACTCTTCCATTTGCTTTGACTGTAAAGCCAGGTTATGAAGTTCCAACCCTCACCAAGAGTTACTTTTTCTTCAGAATCAGAGCTCTTTCCTCCTCAGCAGCAGTGACTTACACACTGCAGGTCTGGTATAGTAAACAACACCATTCACAAGCCCAGAAAAAAAGATATCTTCTGAATTGAGAGACCTGAGTCTCATCTTGTGAATTCAAATAAACTTCTAACCCAAGAGAAAAAAGACACAGTGTATGTTTGTTCTGGCTGTTGCCCCAGATCGGTGCATAAGTACAGTTGCCTGGATGGAGAAGGTGGTTCCCTGAAAAAAAGGAATTGAAAAGATGAGTTTTCTGAAGTGGAGAGGCGGGATCTGGACAGGCTGAATTGATGGACCAAGACCAGCTTTCTGGGGTTCAACTAGGCTAAGTGCAAAGTTGAGCCCTTGGGTCACAACAGCCCAGCACTACAGACTGTATGATAAAATATGCACTACAAAACTTGTAACAGACAGTGAGAAGGTGTATCAAGATATAGAAGTATTTGTCTTATTCGCCAGTGAAATGAGTTTGACTGACAAAATCTCTATTGGAATTTCATTCACATCATGAGGACACTAAAAAATACCAGTGAAAAAATTAAATATTCTTCTTGCTATTTAGAGATTATTTTTCATGCCAGAGAGATGTATTTTCAGATTTACTGAATCATATTCATTCTTAACACTAAAGTTCACTGAAATTATGTTGAGATGAGGGTGCAAATTGATTTCAATTACGCAAAACTATAACACTTTTTTTTCCCAAAAAAATTAGATTTATTATCTTAAGAAATACGTGTTAGGAATAATACTCCATTGCACAATAGATTCTGACACACAACAATCTTAAAACAATAATTTATTAAAAGACTGTACTTTATGTATGAAGGCATTCAGGGCTGGTGTTCTTCTTCATCCATCTTTCTTTAATTCAGACACTGTATTTGTTCAGAGAATCACCAAAACTTTTTCTCAGATGTAAAATTCTGTTAGGATCACAGACATTATCTAAGTGAAATAAAAGAAAAAACAAAACCAAGTGTTTTCTGGAATTTAAATAAACAGTGTTGTTACCAAGCAATGCTCTTACTATTTCTTTAAAACATCACTTTGAGGAGGAGGTCACAGTTTGCTAGGACACAAAATATTTGAAAAACAAAGCGCACAGTTCATGTTGCTGGAAGTACACAAAGGAATAAAACATGGCAAAGGATGGGCCAAATTCTGTCTTCCTGAGCCTGTCTTACAAAGAGAACAGCTTCAAACGAGCAGCAAAGAGCATGATTTGCTTACTTTTCAAGCATTTTACAGCATTCCAAAAATGAACAGAACAAAGTTATCTGTGCGTCACATCTGGCTAGATTAATCTGTACTTGTAGAAGAGACTCTTATGGGAAGACCATAACTTATATTAACAAGAGAATATAAAACAACAGCTTACATAGCAAATGTCTCCAGTATTTGACTCTGCAAATATTAAGAGAACAGACAGCAGTTGGTTAATGATGCAGGAAGGAAAGTGTATTGTGTTTGACGCTGGAATTCAGAACTATAGCAGGATAAGCCATTGGGTAGAGGAGAGTAGTTTATTGGGACAAGTACAATTTCCAGGAGACAAATGGGAAACAGGAAAGAGAACATGTGATGGCTCAACACTTAAACCACAAATAACAAAATCACTTATGCAGACTTTGTAGTAATAATGGTGTAATAAAGGAAGTGATAGCAATGACACATTTTAAGGAAATCTAAGAGGGAGCAGAAATGTAAAGAGGAATAGCAGTCAGTGTCAGCAAAAGAATATCACATCAGCAGTGGTGGTGTGAATGAATTCTGAAATGGCAATGTGGCAAGTGCAGGAATCAATGCTGATCTTGAGAGGAAATCTGAAGGAAGTTACTTTAGCAATACTTTACTAAAGGTGAACATAAATTGAGCAATTATAAAAATATTCAACTTCAGGATATCAAAGTACTGTTTTGAAAGGTAGAACAAAGAGTCATTGGTAAGGACAAGAAGAAAGATGGACTATTCTGAGGCACAGGAAAATTCATATGCAACTACTAACAAGGCTGTATTACAGGTCAGTAGGTTCAAAAGTCAGACATTCATGCAACTGCTGAATATTGCTGCCACCTTCAGGAAACACATGATAAAAAAGGACCAAAATATTAATTAGAAAAGAAATGGAAAATAAAGTCAAGATCTATAATGCCACTTAGTTATTATGTTGTACTTCTGTGAGATTAATTTTCATAATGGTATATAAAGATAGTCTATTATTCTCAATTTCCAGTAAAGACCTGAGTTTGATGCTAAGAGATCTGCCTAAGGCCAATCAGAGCTAGTAACACATTTCCTTGGCTCCTTGAATTTTCACCAAAAGCAAGTTGTAGATTGGAAATTTATTTTTATTGGCATTTGGATATTTATATTGTCTTTGAAGCTTATTTTGTCTTTGATTTTTTGAGGTAGTTACTTAGCATTGGAGTATAGATTTTATCACCTCAGTTCTGGTAGTTACTTTTACAACTGCAAGCAGAGTATCTATTGAAAACTGCATCATAATATACAGATGGAAAAATCAGTACTAATATATTCACTAAATTACATTTTTAATCAATAGCATTCCTGATTGGTATTGGGCAGGCTGGTTCAGACTTGGTGCTTTGCAATGTTATATGAGAGTCCTATTGATTTCCTGCCAGTTTCTCACTTTCCAGAAAAAAAAAATAGATCAGGAACAGCAAAGTAAGATCTACAGTCTTTTTGAAATGTCAACATAACTGAAGTTTAATCACCAAATAAGCAAACTGACCCTTTTTTTAAATTTTATTTTTTTATTTTTATTCCTGTAATGGTTTACATGCATCTCATACCAGTTTAGCTCTCAACAGGAATGTACAAAGTCATCTGATGTAACTTTAGACTTGTCAGGACACTTTACATTTTCCCTGTTATGGAACTGATATAAATTCTGTTCACATGTGTTTTAACACAAGACTTCTAAGTGCAGCTGATAGCATAAGTGCTCCACCCTGCAACCCTCGTGGCCATCTACTAACCAATTCATTAGTGTTTTTTTTAATGGAAACATCTATCCAGGGGTTAGTATTTCCCCAGAGTGAACAGGGAGGAAAGGACAGATGGTCTCCAAAACAGAAAATTTCCTTTGGAGATTATTTAAAAAGATTTTCCCATCAACAGTAATATTTTAAGCAGTTTCCTTTTTGATATTTATGATTAGATTATGATCTAGTGATGTCTTAAAACATGTTCATTGTTCCTCCAGTTTTGGTAAACTGCCATAAATGGGCAACAAATGCCACAGCACCCATATGAGGGTTGATGAAATGTCCTTATCTTTTATTTGGAGGCTCAAGAACTGCCTAAGTGATGTCAGTGTGCAGAAAGGTAGTGAAAACTTTTTGTGTTACCTCCAGAACCAGAGTTCACACTTATTTCTCCTTTTCTAATTTATGTCTTCCTTTTCATATCTTAGTCCCAGTTTGGGAAACTCTAAAGGGAAGACACCTTGTCTCCTTCTGATCTTGATTTAGCTCTGAAATGGGCATAGAGAAAGTTGCTTTTGATTTGGTTTGGTTGGGTTTCTCTTAGTCAAGTGGAGTTTGCCTTCTCTTTTAGTTCTTTGGTATATACTCCTTTGAAAACTGTATCAGCCACAGAAAGGCTGATAAACCAGAATTTCAATAGATACTGGCTATGTTTTTTTTTTTTTAATCAAACACTAAACCCCAGTTTTGTTGGTAGGTCCTACAGACAGAGTTGGTGAAAGTCTTAGCTAAAGAATCTTGGAGAAACTAACAGCTGTGCATTAACCACATAAAATCAATTTTTTCCAGACCTTTGAGTGTTACCCCGAAAAAGAGTGGTCTTGTGGGAAATTACAGTGAAGGAAAAGAGAAAAGTCAGAAAGAGCAGAAAGTGGGGACGGAGGTTATATACTTGTTGTAATCATATGGGCATCAATAAAAGCCCTTTCCACTACTACCACCAGCTGTAAAGATTCCTCTGTTTTCTACAGTTTCCTTTTTTTCTGATCTGCCACATTGATGACACTGCAGAAACATTTTAAATTTATAGAAATTTGGCATAAATTGATAATTCAAATTCTAAGACATGTTAAAGGTACAGAGAGAAAATCGTATCAATTAAATTAAACTTCTCTATCATACTTAAATTATTCACATTCCTATCATGTTTCACAATTTGAAACTCTGCTTACCTTATAAGCTACACACTCTAAGAATTTGTGTGTTTGTTGTTGCCTTTAAGTTTCTAAAATTATAGAAGTCAGCACTGTGATTTTCTAACAATGCTGAGATCTCATGAAGAGTTATTTGTATCTCATGCCTTCCTGAACGGGGGTCAGGAGCCAGATTTTCCTGTTTGTACAACCGAGAGAGAACATCTGGAATATTTCTACCAAGGAGAAGGAATTCCTAGAGTAAGAAAGAGTGGAATTTTACCAGTGTGAAATCCACATGAACAATTTCACAGTGATTGCAACCTCTCTCACATGACATCCATCCATCCCCACAACTAAGTACAGCTCTATTAACTGAAGGGGCTACAGGTCCAGTTAAAGGAACAAGTCCTCATGGAAGATTAGGATTACACAGAAGATTAACATTTAAGGGACAATTCATCATGGAAGATTAGCATCACCCACCATCAGAATCATTAGAAAAATGTAGAAGGAAAGGAAATTAATGCACTATGTAAAACCTTGCACGCAAGCACTGACAAATATTCTTCTGAGTGTTTACAGTAACCAAAATCTGGTTTATTATAGCTGACCCAATAGAAATTATTTCATATCAAATTGTTTGTTTGTTTGTTTTGTGGGTTTGTTTTTTGTTTGTTTCTTTGTTTGGTTGTTGTTTTGGTTTTTTTTTTGTGGTGCGTTGGGTTTGTTTTGTTTTGTTTATTTGGTTGTGTGTTATGCATTTATTTGCTGGAGAGAAAAAATACCATTTGATATTTTCGTAACATTTCCTTCATCACAGGAGAGGACGGAGAGTTAAAGAGGAGTGAAAAATTCCTTGCCTCTCATTATTTTATTTACTGAGACAGCCTGCTACCCCGCTGATGTAAATTGGGAATAACGGCACGACCGTATTCCTTTGATTTCAGTGGGAAATCTGGGGGCCACCACGCCGGGCTGGACAGAGAGGAGCCTGAAGCCAGGGAGCGCTGATTGCTCCTGAGCTCTGCTGGTGCCGCCCGTACCGGCGAACCCATTCCGCTGACCGCGCCTCCCGCAGTCCGGCCCTCCCGGAGCCCTCCCGGCCCCGCGGCAGCGCCATCCCGG
>VWYP01023779.1:0-43684 GCA_013400435.1 Pycnonotus jocosus
TGTCACAGGCTCTGAGAGGTTGCAGAGCACCTGGCTAGTCCCAACAGCAAGAGCACTGGAGGCTCTGGGAGAGAAGTCATGGGAAAAAATGAGAATGTCCTTGCCACAGGAGTCCTGAGCTACCTCCAGGGTAAGGGAGCAGGAGTTTTCCCCCAGCAGTGTGGAACATGGCATGGTAAGGGTAAAGGGGTATGTGCAGAAGGGATTTCTGGGGTAACACCCCTTCTACCCATAATGTGGGCCTCGTGAAGGCATTTGTCATGTAGCAGGACTACCTAGATGGATAGCCATGTGCCAAAAAATGTGGGTGGCTTCTAGGGCCAGCAGGTAGTATGACTGAAGGGGAGAAAAAGGGCATCTGTCACTCCTCACCTTGTGTGAAAGTCAGCTTTTAATCATCAAAAACAAACTCCCACAGGCAAGAGCTGCTGAGCTCACAAGGAAGTACTTGGCTGCTTCATAGCAATATGCAGAAGTACACTAATAATTTGATAATTTCACCAATCTTCATTTTATGAACAGGGATCTGTACCTCAATATGACCAAACCTGACTTGTTTTAAGTCCCAGTTTATAAGAACTTGACTATTTTCTTTTTCCTTGCACATTTCCTCAGCACAACTATAACACGTTACAAGACAATATAAGTTGCTTTACCTGTATCCATTACCTCCACATCTTGATAGTAGAACATCAGATGACGCAGACCTCCAGGGGCCAGGAATCTGTTAATGCGCTCTATCTGTTTGAAATCATGTTGAGATCATAGTATGGCATTGATTTGATTCATATCACAGCAACACAGGAAGCCTTTGCTTATTTACTTATTTATAAGCATTGGAACAATTTCACAGTTCTTCATCAATTCAAGGCTGCCATCAAGCATGTGTTGGTAGTGCAGTCCACACATCTCATGTATAGGCTGCACAGGCTGAAGAAGAAACTGAGTTGCTTTATGCTAATATGCTGATCCATGTCTCAGCACTTGAAAGTCTTGCCTCATCAACTATTTTTTTAGATCTCAGTCATTCTTCTATGTAATCCCTAACTACAGAGATATCTTTAGCAGGAAAGGCTCCTTCAAGTTCATCTTCAGAAACATTAGGTTTCTGTGCTTTTTTTTTCATTAGCCATTTGTGCTTTCTAGTGCAGAAAAAAAGGCTAAAAGATCACCAGCAGCCGGAAAAAAGCCACGATTATCCCTCTTCCATTAATAACAAGCCTCAGTTACACCAAGATAATGAACTGCTATTCCAGAAAACCTTGGCTGAGCCCTCCAAGATGAGGTCAAAACAACTATTACACTTTTCTCTTTCCAAGTATAGAAACTGCCAATATTTTCCTCATCTGACAGCTATTCTCAGGCATTATAGTTTGCCAGGAAACCCATTTGGAGATAGAATGCACAAAGGCTGAAACAAATCCTGCTTTTTAATGTGCATGACAGTGTTCTGCACTGCTCATTTGCCATCTGATGAAGTCACAGAAATGTTGGAAGGGACCTCTGGGAGGTCTTGAGGCCAGCTTCCTGTGTCACCAACAGCAGCTCAGATCACCTAGAGCTTTCCCTAGGCTGACTCTCAAAAACCACAAGGACAGAAATGGCACAACTGACTTGAAGTAACCTATTCCCAATGCTGCATTACCCTCCTGGTGAAGAAGGGTTTCTTGGTGGCCATTTTGCAAGATGTTGCTTTATCTTTGGAGTTATCATCTGCACCCACTGTGAATAGGTCAGCTCTGTCATCTTGCAACCACTCCTCAAGCAGCTGCAGGCTGTAAAATGACTGTCACTCAAATTCCTCCCTCATCCCATACTTCATGTGCCCTGTGTCCCTCTCTTTCTTACTGGTCTTTCACCAGACTTTCTTCAGTTTCTCAACAATATTAGCACTGAAATGGGAATGCATAAATTGAAGGCATGCAGATGGAAAGACAATATGAAAGAAAACAAACCATAAAAACCCAAACACAGCCATGTTTACTTTAGTGTCAAGAAGTAAAATACCTACTTCTGTCTACCTAGGTTTTTTAAAAAGTGATATTTTTCAATGTCTCAATATATGAATTTTTATTAGCCCTCATGCAGTCACAGTCAGATCACATAAGCCATTTTATTTTGTCAAGTAGCTTCTACCTATTTTAATTTGCTAAACTAGATTGCAACGAAGTCTCACAAATGCTGCTGGCAGCCTTACAGAAACAGCAACATGCAACCTGTTGTGGACAGGACTTGAACCTCAAAGACTGGAAGGCTTCACACTGTGGTTTCACTATGAAATACAGTCGCAGGTTTTAGCATATTATCAATAACCACTGGAAAGGAGAAATTCTAATCAATTTAAAAATCAATGTCATTACAATAGGTCCTGGGATTAAGGACACTTTTGTTCAAATTAATTAAAAATGCAGAAAAATATTTTTTCAAGGAGAAGACCTGAGTAACCTCAGGTGTGAAGTCTGAAAACTATCTCACCAAGAATGTAATGGTAATATTAGTTCCAAATTATACAATGAGCATCACCTACAAATTCATCAGATTACCTGGTTACCATCAAGAATATCATCTTCTACTTCTGCTTTGTCCAGATTCACACAAGAGGCAACAATATCCAGTAAGTAATCATGCCTGCCGTCCAGACGAGCACGTTTGGCCTCCCTCTCTTCCTTGAGCTTTTGCTGTTATAAAATACAAAGTGGAGAATGAAAAACTCACAACCTAATTTGAAGACAAAAACTTTTTATAAAAAGAATTTTTAAAAGTAAAGGCTAATACATTCTTCCACGCTTTTGTGATTTATGTTTTCACAGCCCTTAAATGGAAATTTTAGAAGCAACCTTTGTTATAACTTTACAGTTTGTTTCTGGTTTTCTATTCTCAGATTTATTCACAGCATTTCTATCATAAATAATGTTGTACAGAAAGCTAATTTGTTGAAAGGCTTTGTAGAGAAAAAAAAAAGAAGTATTTTATATGTACAGCTCCATTATTCTGTAAGATACCTTCAACATCCTAAGTCCTTCATCTCAGCTTTTCAGTCTAGTCACGTATGACCATCGAGTCAAGACAGGATTCTGACTGATCTTTGTTATTTGTGGAAGATATTGTAAGCATTCTCTAATAGAGATAGATGCTGCTGGAGGAAGCTAGGGTTTTATACATTATCTCTTTAATATAATGAGAAGTAAAACAAACCACAAGCCTCAAGGTACACAAGTGTTTACAAATGTGCTTAACCATAGCTATTATACCATTCTTCAAGCAGTAAGCCTACTCTTCTAATTAAATTGAAATCCCATATGTAACACACCTCATTACATTATAGACAAAATAGCCTTCTGGAATAGTTACTGGTATTATTGTGCTTGTGGGTTACAAGATTCAATATAATTTAATTTTCAAAAGAAATTTAGAATTATGTTTCATTGGTGGTAAATTCAATCTTTATTTCCCCAGTGATTAGGAGAAAACTAGTAACTTTATAAAGTATGCATAAATGATTTATCCATAAGCTTTTGTAGAGCCAAAAGGACCTGCATAATATACTTTATACCCTTATGTAAATATCTTTCCTACTTTCTGAAGGAATTTTCAAATACCTGGTAAACTTGTAGCTACTTCCATGCTTTCATAAATGCTGAATGCATTTGCAATATTTTCCATATAAAACACAAATATACAAATCCTATTCTTTACACAGATACATCTGAAGGACACAGTAGCAGATTAATTCGTACTTTATGCTATTTTTTACCTCTCCCATACCCTAGTACAGCCTCCAGTTTCCTGAAAGTGAAGTGTCATCACGGGATTGGCTTTTCCTACATCTTTTTAAACATGAGTAGAAATTTTCTTCCTTGTTAGATATGCAAAAAGCAACCATTTTGTCTGAATCAGCTTCATTCACACTAGATGACAAAACCAGAATCCTCAAAACTATTGTTCCAGTAATTTGAACACAACTGATATGGCATCTTTAACCAAAAATAAAAAATATAACCAATACTCTAGCAATTAGTTTCTATTTAATACAAAAAGACACTTTTTGTTTTACGTAAACTAAAGAGAGACTACTTTTGTACTCTGCTTGTGTTTCCAACACAGAGCTCCAGATATATTGCTATACAAGACTACATCTTACACTGGTTTTCAAGTCACCAGCTCCATCTATACAGATGCTCTTGACATGTTCATAGCCTCCATTTCTTCAAAGTTGCTGTTTGTGTAGGCTGAAACCTTCTTCTCAAAGTGGGCAATCATGCCCCATTGTTTGTTTCTGGTTTTTAAAACTTTTTTTACTTTTTTTTAACTGCTGAGTCTTAAACTCTCTAACAAATGTACAAGCTATTGTGCATAGCTGTTCATACAGCACTGGGCAATATTTGATGTCTAAATCCAGTAACAAGAATATTTCTCAAGATAACACAAAACTTTAAAAGTGTAATTAACTTAAATTACTTAATGAACCACACCTAGAGAAACAGGATTTAACTAAATGGCAAAGCTATAGTTTTATGACAATTTAGACTTTGACTTGTATTTATCCCATGTCACTATTGGAAGGCATTTGCACTGATATGTTGGATATTTCTATTACTAATGCAAATTCCACACATTTTTTTCCTGACAGTTGCTGCAATGCAATGCAAGAACACTCAGGACAATTCAAGCTGTCATGTTTCTATATTTTGATGAGTTATCATTTCTACAAAATTCCTCCCCAAATAAAGCACTGCTCAATCACAAAGTCACACATTAGTTGTTGCAGCCATTAAAAGAGACTTCTGCCTCACTTTTTATGATTATGTTGTACACAGAAAAGTAAAGGAAACCTAACTTCAGTGCTTTCAACAGCAAGTCACTAATTTATGTATTTAAAAACACTAAGAGGCTACAATGGAAACTGTTTTCCAGTCTAGCTTCTGAGCTTCCATTTGCATACTACTAAAAGAATGAATTTTTAAGATATCCTTTATTTAGAATTAAGAATCTCAGAAAATTAATCACAAGAAAATGATGAATTTTCTAGCTCTCATGGTTCCCTTTCCCCTTTAGCTACCCTCACATCTCACTTCAAATCAGCATTGTGGTCATGGGCTAAGAGTTTTTGTAATTTTATATCCTGCAGTATTTCCTACAGAAGTACACAGGCCTAAACAGAATTGCTACAAAAAAAATTACCCAAGAATAGGCAGCTCTATGTAATTCAGAATTTCATAGAACACTGAAGGACTAAGATTTGAAGATGGAAAGATGCTGAAACACACATGCTATCATTTATGTAAGTAAGAGAGAAATTGCTGTTACATGCAGTAACACCAACATGCAAATCCTGAAAAGTATCAGCAGCAACTCTGATCAAGGTCATCCATCAAAGCCTCTTCCTAATGTCCCACGATGTAGGAGGATGCAATATTTACAAGAGATAAACAGCCTCACTTAGATAGCTAGAAGGATTGTCCAAGTTTTTTATGGTACAGCTTCTGCTCAGTTTTTCATGTAAAGAACAACACAGGTAACACACCAAATTTAGTTTTGGGTTTCTTTTACCACTCTTGGTAAGGTAAGAAAGGTCACGTGACACAGTCCCACAACAGATGAAGGTCCAAAGCTACAGTAATTAACTGAAAAGTCCTTTTCTGATGATAAGTCCAGTTATAAAATGTAGCTTGTTTTATGTTACATAAAACCTTAAAATTCCTAATACCTAAAGACTAACAATTTGGCACAGGAAACTAATTTCAATAGACATCTTGTCCTGAAGCAAGAAAAGAGAGAGATTCCTAAATCTATCTTTCATATACCTAAACCCATAAACATCTCACCATCAGTCTGAGATTAATTTAAATTAAATTAAATTGGAGATTAAATTAAAATTTTTCAAGTTTTCTAGCTGCTACAAAAGTATATATATTTAAGCAGCAGGTACTAAAAGAGCACAAGGGAGAATCAAGGGGTTCTTTTTTCAAAACAACAGGCTCAGAAACCAGCTATTGACTCTTGCCAGCTGATGCAGACACTCTGAATAGAGTGAGCAAGAATGTTGTTTAGTATGCAAGTCATATGTACACAAGATAAAACTTGTTCTGAACACTCTTTATCCAGCAAATGACACATTTTGTTGTCAGAATACTGTGCATCACTGAATTAGACATGCAGAAATCAAACGGATGAGCAACACTTTACATGGAAGTTCAATAGTGAAAGAGTCAAAAAGTAAGAATGTTTTACTGTTTATTTATTGTCTTATTCAAAATTTATTTAACCAACATGGAATTCCTTTCTCTCTCCTTTAACTTGCTAAGTTATTTTATATTACATAAGCCTTACTCATGAATTTCTGTTCAAAAATAAACTGCAAACCATTTTACACATTTTCAAGCACCCTGACTTTTCAATTTTCAAGTCTCAATGTTCTTAATTTCCTCTTTTTTAAAAAAAATGCAAACACTAAAGCATTAGGGCAGTTCCCTTAGCTAACTCTTAAATCTCAAAAATCAGAGCTCTGCACGTGTGTTATCGCAATGCATTAACCCAGGAACAATTTGCTTAAAGAATCAGAATTTAAAATGAGTCTAAGTATGTTAATGACTTGTACATTCTATTGTGGTTTCTCAATGCTAAGGATTGCCTTTAAAATTCTATTTCCATCTTAGAAGCATGGGGAAAGTGAAGTTACATTTATCTTTTCCTTCATGGCAGTGTCAACCCCTGTTTTGTTGCCACATCTAACATCAAACTCTTTAGTGTACTAATACAGCATTTGTGAAATTACACCATTATCAGACCATTGCAATAATCTGGGCAAGATACAAGTACCACTAGCTAAATGCATAAACACCTCCCAGTGCAAATTTGCCTTTCAAAACAGCAACTAACATCATCCACTTACATCTATCTTAAAACACACATTTTTCTATGCCCTTCCCCCTCAATACACACCTTTATTCAAATTACACATTTGCTAGTCTAAACCTAGTTCAAAATTCAGTTTTCCTTACCTTTATCACTCTGCCAATGCTCCGTTTCCAAAGTTGTTTTCTTCCAGCTCTAAACATTGTACTAGTCAATATAAGCATTAAGCACTGTTTTTCAGGAACAAGACCTAATCCATGGAGAAAGCTTCTACATCCATCATTTTGTACTCCCCCTCAACATTTCATTTGCACTTGTTTCTTTCCTTTCAGTAAGAATGCCAAAATAACTCTGGAAAATAGAGTAAGCACCTAAAAAACCCGGCACCTATTAACCTTATCTCTGTATTTAAAATTCAGTTCTAGTGTGCATACAAATTGCTGAAAAATTAAATTGCACTGCCACAGGAACAAGAGGTCTCTAGCCACCAGAATTTACTGCCTGTAGATTAGGCCCTGAAAGTTACTGCTACCAACCACAGTGTTGTTAAGGTGATACTGTTTACATACAAACACGGCTGGATACAATTCATCATCACTCAAGGGCACCATAACTATTTGCAGAAGTCAATTTTATAACTGCTTCTCTGATTTGTGTTTAGCCTTCTGAAGCAATCCTTGTGTCAACAAGCATCTTTGTTTCCCTGTCACAGGTGACTGTTTAAATATACTGCAACAGTCAAGCAACTTTCAAATATCCTTTACCTACAGACTTGTAAATTACTGAGTTTTCTACTCATGTTTTTCATACAAGTATGTTCAGACACACTTATTTTTCAGTT
This sequence comes from Pycnonotus jocosus, assembly GCA_013400435.1. Classification (NCBI taxonomy): domain Eukaryota; kingdom Metazoa; phylum Chordata; class Aves; order Passeriformes; family Pycnonotidae; genus Pycnonotus; species Pycnonotus jocosus. The sequence continues at coordinate 7,697 of VWYP01023779.1, forward strand.
CTAGAATGGTTGCTTAATACAGAAATTTTTCTTCAGCAAGAAGAAAAAGGTTTTTTTCCTTCCTAAAAGAGCCCTAATTTTTCCACTTCAGTGACTGAATATAATCCAATGTCCTCTTGAAAATGCCAAGAAAAACAATCTAATAATCCAGTATTAGTAATAAGAAAACGGACATTTTACAGCTATTTTTTGCCTAAAGTGTCCCTAAATATTTCTGCTTCCACTCATATCAATGTGAGTAATGTCTAAAAGCACTTGACAATCTTAGCATTGACAAAATTACATAAGTATAAACCACTTTCCCTGCATTATCTGCATTTTCCCCACCTACTGTATTCAAATCCAGTTGTGCATATATTTTTAGAAGAGAAAGACTGAAAAACTGCGTTTAGGGTAAAAGCAAACATCCATTGATTTTTCTGAACCCTTTAAAGAGTTATCATTTAAAATTAAACATGCTATTTAAATATTATGTATAAAGTTAATACCTATGGATATATTCAAATGACTGAGGAATTAATTATTTACATTCTGTTGGAAAGAGTCCAGAGGAGAGCCACTAAGTTGATCACAAGACTGAAGCACTTCTCTTGTGAAGACAGGCTGAGGAGGTCAGAGCTGTTCTGCCTGGAGAAGAGCAGGCACTGGGGAGACCTTCCAGCACCCACCATTTCCTAAAGGGAGCCTGAAGGAAGGCTGGAGGGACTTTTCACAAGAGCATAGTAGCGATAGGACAAGGGGGAATGGCCTTAAGCTGCAGGACAGCAGGTTTTTCTCTGTGAGGGTGGTGAGGAACTGGCACAGGTTGCCCAGGGAAGCTGCCCCAATCCTGGATGTGTTCAAGGCTGGCTGGATAGGGCTCTGAACAATCTGGTCTAGTGCAAGGTGTCCCTGCCCATGGCAGAGGGGCTGAAACCAGATGATCTTTGAGGCTCCTTCCAACCAAAACCATTCTATGATTCTACAGTTCTTTGCATGAGGTATGATTTCTAAAGTAAAAGCTCAGCCCAACAGGCTTAACTTTGCCATGCAGCAATAAAAGTCCTTTTTCTAAAAAATGAGGAGAAAAAAACCCTTATTTAGATCTCCTGAAAAAACAGCTAGAAATCATGGATCTATTTCCTAAAATGCTATAAAGTCATTGCAAATAACTTAAAGAATCACAAAATTATGGGAACTTTCAAATATCTCCAAAAGTCATCTAGACCAGTCTTTTGCTCAGAGTAGGTCCAATTTGAGTGGGTTGTTCAGAGGTGTTTGTTTCCACCCATCTCTAAGGGTGGAAATTCTACAACCTCTGGGGCTATGTAACTGTGCCCATCCTAACTTGACCATCCAGTATGACGACTGTTCCCATCTAGCTGAAATCTGCCACATTCCAGTTTGTGTATGTTGGCTCTTATTACCACACACCTTAATGAAGCACTAACGAAGGGTGCAGTTCTGTTCTCTCTCTACCCTCTCATGAGACAATTATAGGCTGCAAGATCTCCCCTTAGCCTTTTCTTCCTGTGGCTAGATGAGCAGAGTTCTCAGTACCCACCACTGCTGCTTCCCATTTGTCTACACAGCCACCCATCTCACCACAGAGAGCAATCAGGCTGATCATCAAGAATGTGACACTGGTAAATCTATGATTGGCTGCTCACAATCAGCTTCTTGGTGCTTCATGTGCCATGAAATGGCTTCCAGAACAGTTTGCCCCACAACCTTACCAGGAGCAGCTGACTAGTGTGTCCTTCCCAAGATCCTCCTTTTTTTCTCCTCTTTGAAGACAAAAGGACAGAGTCTTAAGCTGCACCAGGGGAGGTTTAGGTTGGACATTAGGAAGAATTTCTTCACAGAAAGGGTGACTAGACATTGGAAGGGGCTGCCCAGGGAGGTGTTGGAGTCACTGTCCCTGGAGGTGCTTAAGAAACACATGGCATGGCAGTGCCATGATCTAGTTGACACAGTGGTATTGAGTCATAACTTGGACTTGATGATCTCAAAGGTCTTTTCCAATCCAATTGATTCTGTGACAGGTGTAACATTTGTCTTTCTCCAGTTACCAGGAAACTCCCCAGATTATCATGGCCTTTCAAAGAGAGATGGGCTTCAAAATGACATTGGTTTCCTGTCTCAAGACCTTCAGGTGTATTTTATCTGCTCCCACGGACTTCTATACAACCAATTGACTTAAGTGCTCCCTAACACTATTTTTGGCTACCACAGATAATCCCTCTTCTTTGTACACTATGCAAGGAGGCTTGAAGATCTAAAAGAGCCAGAGAGCAAAGCCAGCTCATGAAAACTGATTTTAAAAGTCACTGAAAATTTCAGCCTTCCCAAGTTCTTTTCTCCTCAGTCCCCTGTTCCTCTAAGCAGTGGGCCTACATTTGCTTGTGCTGTCAGAGCACTTAAAAATTATATTGTCATCTCCCTTTGCCCTCCTCAGAAGTCTGAACTCCAGCTGAGCTTCTTAACTCTACCCCTGTGAACTCAGGCATTGTGTCTATATCCTTCCTAGGTGGCCCACCCCTGATTTTACTTCATCCCAAGCTTCTAAGGAAGCTTGCATATTCGAATTCATACCCTCTGTGTTCATCCCTGCTGGCCCACTACAAGGTCTCCTCTTCCTTCTGCACATTGAATGGCTTGTCTGTATGTTCCAATGGTGCTACACTTGCAGGTCACAAGGTTTTCTTCAGCTCTGTTTCCTGCTAGGGAAGTCCTTAATGGGTTCCTGCCAAGAAGATTCCCTGAAGAAGTAAAAAATCTGATGTTCTGAAGTCTAAAGTTTTTTTTCAGGGTTTTAAGCTCCACAATCTCACGATCCCTGCAGTTCAAGCTTCTTTCAACTTCCCCATCTTCAACTACTTGTCTTGTTTGTAAATGGTAAGCCTAACAGAGCATCTCTGCCAGCTCATTTATCATTTGCAAAAAAAAATAATCTTCAAATTCCAGAAATCTCAGTCACTTAAATAACTGGGAATGTGACATTTTTAGAATTAAAATGACTGTCAGTTATGACAAAGATTAATCTAACAAATGAAGGGAATACATATATATGTTGATATCAAATAATCACAAATCACTACCTTACAGGAACTCTTCTTGCAGCTGTAATATATCCTCAGAACCCTTGAGGCAGACTGCATTTACAGCACTGGATTACACACTGGTATTGGTTAGAGTCATTCAAAGACAGATGATGTTTATGGAATTCAACTTCCTGTGATCTTCCATCTCATTGTTATAAAAAAGGAAACAGAAAATAATGAAGTGGTTGAGACAGTGCTTAACTGCCATGGTCAGGTCACTGCTGCCCTCAGGTCAAAAGTCAGACTTCCAGCAGGGCCAGTTTAGCCCAATATTAATGCAACCAACCCAGAAGGCTGAGAAGCAAACTTTTGGTCAACAATTATATGCCAGACTCTTATAAACCAGACTCTTCTCTACCTCTTCTTTAGCTTATAAGACACAAAAACAAATAATGCTCAGCCTTAAATAGAGTTTAGGTGATTTCGGTTTAAACTGCTGTAAAAATACTGCTTTAGGAACTTGCTTTACATCCACTAGAGCATTACATTGGGTGGTGTATAATGGCTATATAAACAGGTCAAATAATCCAGGTTGATTTTTTTCAGATTTTTGACCAAAACAGTTCTTGCTGAGGCAGAGTTTAACAAGGACTCTTTGTTCCATCTCAGTACCAGATTTGACTTACATAAACAGTTTTATAATTTGAGGGAAAAAAAAGTTTTCTTGCAGATTTTTACCAGTTTTAAAAAAACTCCTCTTTTACCTTTATTTTTCTGGTGATCCACCACCAGATCTGTGATTTGAAGAATACATTTCCTCCCCAGATGCTTCAGAAGTGCAAGATTCATGGTGAAGTTGGATTATTTTCAATAATTTAATTTATACATTAATGAGGATACATAATCTTGTATTATAACTGAGAATTCTAAGAATAATTTTAGTCTGTCATATTTGTCTGGCTAGCCTTGGCTCTTCTCAGCACCCAGCAAAGCATTAAGTCAGATTTCTCATAAATTACCACTGTGCAGATGAGTAAAACTATGAAGCACACAATCAACTGCGTCAGAGAAACACTTTTCAAATTAAAATATTGAGTTGTCATACTATTTTAGGAATTATGAAAGTTCATTTCACAATGTCAAAAAGCTTTATTCATTTTCTAGTATCAAAATTAATAAATGGTAACATCAGGCTAGAGATCAGTCACTAGTGGGTTTCTGTAGAGCTCCATCCCCACAGGGTGATGGGAAGAGGAGCAGCAGACACTGCTCTCTTCTCTGTGGTAACAAGAGACAGGACCCAAGGGAATAGCCTGAAGCTGAGGAAGAGGAAGATTATATTGGATATCAGGAAAAGGTTTTTCACCCAGAGGGTGACTAAATACTGCAACAAGGCTTCCCAGGGCAGTGGTCACAGCATCAACCTGACAGAGTTCAAGAGGTGTTTGGACAACGTTCTCAGGCACATGGTGTGACTCCTGAAGTGTTCTGAGTAGGGCCAGGAGCTAGATTCGATTATCCTGATGGGTTCTTTCAAAGTCAGTATATTCTATGATTTTTTTTTTTCTGTTAGTGTTACATTGCAGTTTTGGCAACGAGGGTTCTTTTACTGTGAGCACTTAGAAGTAGTAGGTAGTTATTAGCTACCATCTAGTGGTTAAAGGCTGAAAGTGTACAGGACTTTCATGGTTTTTCACAAAATAGTCTCTATAAAATCTGGCAATGCAAATATTCTTTGCAGAGATGATCGCTTACAAATCACAGATGAAAATCTACACTGAATATAATGGGAGGAACTTAAAGAAAAGGATATTCTACTCGGCTGCATTCTCTTGATACAACTACAATGCAAATAATCAGAGCTAGAGGTAGATATTACCTTGAGCTACTTTCAAAGTCAAATAACACTGAGGCTTTAATATCTTGAAGGCAAGGATTTTTAACTGCTTTGCTGAGAAAAATAAAACTTCAACATATTTATTGATTTCCTGCACTAGTAGGCACATGGATCACTTGTCATTCCAAAAAATCTTAAAATATCTAACAAGTGTACGATTTGTCAGCCACATAGTATCTTCAGCTCAAAGATATTTTAAAAAGGGGAAAAAAGAGAGAGAAAATGAAAAACTATCATAGATGAAAATTACACTTCTTACTTGCTTGATGAGGTAACAGATATGACTAAGACTTTAACTTTTAATAATATTACATTCAACAAGGATTTTATGTGAAAAATAGTACTGCTCGAAGAACTAACCTACCATGTAGGAAGTCCTAGTGTAGTTCCCTGTTCTGCTTTAGGCAAAACATTTGTTCTCCAGGCTATGCTTGCCTATTTGATCCACTGCTACTAAAATAAAATTTGAAGATAAAACACTTAATTATAGAGTTGACAGATAAATAATTAGCCTTCTGTTTACCAGGCCAAACAGGATGTGTGGGTCTTACCAAATGAAGAGACATTATAACAAGGACAGAAAACTGCCATTCAGGTAACCACGTGAAGTGGTACATTTTGCATTTTAAGGAACTACAAAACCTCACACCTTCTCTGCCTTTTCCTATTTCAAATTATGTGGACATTGTGCCCATCAACTTAGCCAGAACAAGGGTCAAAGGCAAAAATACCCTACCTCAGGATCTTCAAGAATCCCTAGCATTGCTCAAATATTCCAATATCCCTAGAAATGCAGACTACAGAGCGTGATAGATTCTCAGCATGCAACTGAAGACCAGGAAAGAAACAAGGTACAGATTTACTGGAAGATGAGAACACTGCTGAAATGAAAGGAATGATTTTGGAAGAAACAATTTAGGTAAACTTTGTGGCTTTTACTCTTAAATATTAGAGAGGAGGTTTTAAACCTAGCCTGAGGAAATGTTACTAGTACCTAAAGATTTTTTTTTTTCTCAAAATGCATATCCACTTGTGTGAAGTACAGGGAGCTAATGACGTGATAAAGCAGAGGGTTCCACCTGTCACACTGTGAGCCATAGCAAAAGGCTGGACAGTAAAAGTTGTCCTTTTGAACAAAGTGGGAGAAAACAGAAAACTAAAACAAGTACATTACTGCTTTTACCTAAATCTACCTGCTTTTTCCTACATCCTAGGAACAAAGTTGGGGGATCTCAGATTCTGTCTTCAATCTAAGAAATGGCTGTAACAATAGCACTAAAAACTACCAGAATAGCTTAGGGAGGGTATCCATTGGTACCTTGTGCCATACATCAAGGTATTTACTACATAGGAAATGTGGAAAAGTGCACTCTAGTTTTAAAAACTTCAGTGTTCAAACAAGTTAGCGAGTCAACCAGAGCCCAACAGCATAAAGTTTCAGTCACAAATAAGATAGATACAGCACATGATATTAGTGTTTGCCTCATGAGCCTGGAAGTATTGACTCTTCTCAGGCTGACCATGACAAGGAGGGGACCATGGCAGGGAACAGAATCAGCCAGTAACTTCAGCTGTATTCATACACACCTGGGAAATACCATTTCAGATGCGATGCTGATACTAATTTTTTTAGACATTGATAATAGAAAGTTCATAATTCAAAAATACATGAGGCCTCAGTGCCTAAAAAAGCACAATATCAGGTTCAAAATATTAGTGTTGAAATAAAATACAAAATTTAACAACCTCTCAACTGTAGAGGCCCAGAGAACCTGACTGGTGATGGGATGGATTGTGGTGACGCATCCCCACACTCCACCCAGGCTGCACAACAACCTGAGTGTTGCTCATTCATGGTATTAGCACATCATGAGAAAGAACAAGGCTTTGCTGGAGAAGGAAGGCCAGGCTGGAGATAGAGCAGCACTATTCCTGGAGAAGGAGCCACAACACAAGTGCAGGAAGGAGTGGCAGGAAGCAGGCATGAAATATAAGATGGGACTGAGACACCCATGACTCCCAAAGCCCTCCAATGCCTTTCCAGAAAGGCCTGCACATGATAACTAATTTCCATAGGAAGAGAGAAACCTGTCCATAAAAAAGGTACTTTCCCAAGCCTGTGCAGTGCCTCTCAGGACCCTGGATGTCTCACTGGCTGGACTGACACAGCTAGATCAATGCTAATCTGTTGTATCAATGCTGGAACCAGAAGTGATGATCACTTTCTCTCTTTTTCTCTGTTCCTTTCTTTCTTTAATTCATCACTCACTCTTCAATTTCTCCTGCTTTTACTTCTTCTTTTCCTTTACTTTCTCATTTTTTTTCTTTAATAATCTCTCCCTCTGTAAATTCTTCCTTCCCTTCCACCCCACTCTTATCCAAACCCCTGTTAGGTGTTTGGATAGTAGGTCAGAGACTTATACACCAATTTCCATGCCAAGTGTGTAATTTACTAATAAAACTTTCTAATTGTTTGCATATGCTCTTACTTTTTTTGTTCCTGTTGACCAAACAGAATTTAGAAATCTTAGGTGTTCCTTCCCCTTAAGGGGGTGTCATCACAACAGCACTAAAAAAAGCTTTAGAAAAGCCAACGTGTCTTAAAACAGGGGAACCATTAAAAGTAAGAAGATAGAAATAACCAGTCAAAAGAATTAAATCTTTGCAGACAACATGCAAACTATATAAGCCAGTCAGCATAGCTAAAAAGTAGAGCAAAAGCCAGCAGGCATCCTCCAAAAAGCTGGAACAACAATGACATGGAAAAAATCCATATAAATTAAAACCTGACAGCTTAGACAAAGATGCAATAAGGCAAGGTGAAGCAGACTGAAAAATAACTAATAAGAAATACAACATGCTGATAATGAGCTCCCTTCCATGCTGCAGCCCAATAATAGGAAACTTCCCACAATGTCTTCAAAAAAAAACATGGCATTGCAAGACTTGGGGCTGCTGGTGGATGAGAGGCTGGACATGACCCAGCCATGGACACTCACAGCCCAGAAACCAAATGTGTCCTGGGCTGCATCCAGAGCAGTGTGGGCAGCAGGGGAGGGAGGGAATTCTGCCCCTCTGCTCTGCTCTGGTGAGACCCCACCTGCAGGGCTGCAGGCAGCTCAGGAAAGACATAGACCTGCTGGAGTGAGTCCAGAGGAGGGCCAACAAGATTATTAGAGGGAAGGAGCACCTGTCCTAAGGCAAAAGGCTGAGAAAATTGTGTTTGGTCAGCCTGGAAAATAAAATGCTTTGGGGTGACTTAATTGTGGCCTTCCAGTACCTGAAGGGAGTTCACAAGAAAGACAAAGAGAGACTTTTTATAAGAGCACATAGTGACAGCACAAGGGGAAATAGAGTCAAACCAAAAAAGGGTAGGCTTATATTAGGTATTAGGAAGAAAATCTTTACTGTGAGGATGGTAAGGCAACAGAATAGATTGCCCAGAGAGGCTGTGTATGCCCCATCCCTACAAGTGTTCAAGGCCAGGCTGGATAGGGCTTTGAGCAACTTAATCTACTGGACAATGTCCCTGCCCATGGCAAGGGAGTTGGAACTCGATGTTCTTTAAGATCCCTTCCAATCCAAACTATTCTATAATTCTATAAGAAAGCAATAGAAGAGTACTAAATTCGTATACTTTTTTGCTGCAGAATTCAGTGTTTTCTTCACAGAAACCTCCTATTAAGGAGGCAATATATTAGGGCCAGAAAAATATATAAGCCAAAAAAGAAAAAAAAATATTTTTTTTTTTTACTAATGGAAACTAATGCCTCAGATGGCTAGATGCCCAAAAATTGCAATAGAACTCAAAGACAAAAGAGTAAAAACTTCTTAGTGTGAAATGTACTCTGCAACAGTATCAGAGGACTGGACACTGGCTAATAAAATAAATGTGCATTTTCACAGTTAGTTGAATGAGAAACACCTGATGAGGAAGCCTTGGTAGTAACAGGAATTATATTAAAGCATATAATTAAGAGGCAGCTCAAATTATTTCATTTCCAAAGGAAAACTCAAAAAGATTTTTGTGAAAGGGAGAAACGCTCATCATGAACTGCTGAGCTTCACTAAAGATGTTAATAAGCATTAGTGTAAAGAACATTGAGCTACATTATATAGATTTACAAATAAAGCTTTCAAAAAGATCAATTGTCAAGTGCTTTTAGGAGAAGCATAAGGGAAATGACCTTCAAAGATAGAGACTTGATTAAAAGTTGGAATGGAGAGGATAAGAAAAAAAATGAATAGTTAGATGTTACAGCAACAGATTGAAGGTATAAGTGGAGCGCTCCAGGCATCTGCATAGTCAGGTGAAAAAGGAAAAGCTGCAAGAGTGACATCTGCAGACAAAACTATGTTGTTCAAGGTAATAAGGAGGAGAACAAAGACTCGCAGAAACTTCCAAGACTGAGCAATTATGATGTGTTAGAATGGCAAATGAAAATTCAGTGTAAGAAAATGGGAAAATAACAAATATAAACCTAAATTCACATCAAAATTATGGTCTCTGACCTGATCATTACTACCACGAAACCTATTTCTACCTTTGTGAGCAACTGGCTAACATACAGAAATTAATTATCACCCTAATTTTAAGGGGTCATGATCACTACTTGTTAGAATTCCCTCTTTCATTAAGCCTAAGACAAACGCACAGTCTAAAAAATGTAAAAGATTACTGGAGACAAGTTTTTTACAACATTTCCATTTTAGGCATATTAGATGATGAAAGAGAGATTTGTGAAAAATGAAACTTCTTGGAAGTTACCACTATAAAGGTCAAAAAATTTATTTGTACTTTTTCCTAGATCAGCATGGGAAGTTGGGGCAAACTGATTTATGTCATTTATGACTTTTAAGGTAGGAAATACTTTTACAGATATTAACTACTTTCTACAATCTGATTTCTTATCCTTTTAAGCAAAGACAGTGATGTTTGTGGTTGTTTTTGTTTCCTGTTCCACCGTCCTTTATTTATTTTAGCTGGAAGGGGATTCAGCAGCACAAGCTTTAAAGACACATGCCTGATTTTTTTCTGATATGCAAACCACATAAGATAAGTAAATCAATAACTAAAAGCTTGTTGTTACCTGAGATGTCTCTGATAGCCTAGCACTAGTAACAAAATGTCCTTTTGGATATTTTTTTTTCCATGGAAGAGCCAAAAAGAAAAGAAATTGTCAATTGAAAGCTCACATTTTTGTCTGGCAATCAATGGATACCAGACAGGGCCTTTGATTCGGGCCCTGCAAGTCATTCCATGTCCCAAAACTACCTTAAGCTTAGTTGCTGGCACCAAAAGAACACCTGGATCCACACAGAAGCAACTAAACAGACATGGGATCTTTTTTCCCCTTTTAGAAACATTAACATTTGAGCGGGTCTATTGCTGTGCTGAATTTAGGCTTTTTCACCACACCAGTTTACAGGTTTTTTAGAGTTGTTCTTTAGAGTTTTAGTTGTTTTTTAGAGTTTAGCTGAACTAAATTGCTCTACAGCTTCTTAAACCTCCATTCACAGGTGCACTGAGCCCACAGGAGTAACTCCTCTGACCTGCAGGTCAGGAGAAAAGAACTTCTTATGCTCCAGAGACAGAGCCCAGCTCTGCAGCTGAGACATGATGTACCCACACTGAGTAAGCTATTATAGAATCATTTAGTGTGAAAAAAAACTTTAAGATACAGTCAAGTCACAAAATTTTGACCATATAGCAAACAGAATGTAAATAACTTGTGCACTATACATCTATGCCATTACAGATTTTAATAAAAAGGTATTTCCATTGTACTGTATCACTCTGTTGTGCACAACATATTCATTAAGACAGCTGACTAGCTGTGCTGAACTTGTTGGGTTTTTTCCAGTCACTTAGAAGTTATTTAAACCTCCAGCTGCCCTTTGGACCATTCCTACCAATCTTAGTTTGAGATGTGCCTACTGGACCATCTTTGTAAAGAGATTAGCTAAAAATAGAAGTTGCATGGCCCTTCTTCCACAGTAACTCAGGAAGAGATATTTGTTCAGCTGTGTCACTAGCTCATATAAGAAGTCTTCAGTTTGAACACACTGAAAGTAAAATGTCTTCCTTGTTTTCTCTCCCTCCTCTAATTTACTAAGACACGCGCAACTAAAGGAAATTAAATCCTTTCACACATAGATTTCAAAATGTAGAAATTGATGGACGAAGTGTTTTTACTTTGTAAGGTTATGACATTTTAAATTAATATTTACTTCTAAGTAATCTTTAAGAATGCCTTACTCATTTTTCAGTCTATTGGAATTATTTACCACCAAACAAGATTCCAATTAATGTAACTTTTACCTACTCATTTCCCTAAAATTTAGTTTTGATAAAAATTTAATTAAACAGACCTGCAGCAACTAAGTATATTTAATTCACGCTACCCAATTCTTTGACTAATAACAAAAACCACCCACTTGGCAATTTTTAATAGTAACAGCTATGGCATGAAAAACATAGTGCTTGCCAACCAGCCAATGTAGTAGTGCTGGCTTTCATACTGGTTCTTTTTCTCTGGAGAAATAAAAAGGTAATAAGCACAGTCCACAGATTTCTATTTCTTTTCCACACTGTAATTCTTTTTACTCCCCTCTTCTTAGTAAAATTTTAGTCTTTCATTCTTTCTGAAACCAATCATCCTCTAACAAGGCTCTTCGCTGTGCTCTAAGCATTTAGAAAGTTGTTTTATTTATTGATTAAACTAAGATTTAGATTACTACCTTTACTGGACCTCTGGAGGCTCTCCCATAACAAACCATTGTATTGAGATTTCCAGCTTAGTACTTCCAGTGCCTTTTTCCCCAGCCACGATCCCATGACTGCAATACAGCCAGCTGGTGCAGGGGGAAGTTAATATCCAAACCCCTTTATTCACATTTTTCTCAAGATTTAAAATGACTTGTAATTGAATACTGTTGTAAAAGTGCTCTTGAGAAAACAAAGTAAGATTCCAAAAGCTTTTGCCCAAATTACTGCATTGTCTGCATGTGGCTAAACCAACACTCTTGAAAACTCTGCTTCTCAGCTTTTAGCAGGAATTCCCTCTTCACTACAGTTAAATAATTGTCCAGAGGCCTGTTCATATCATCTGGGAGGGATATAAAATAACCCCACCACAGGTGGAGGTTAAGCTCACTGTTTTGTTGAGACTGTTACGGTCCCTTGATGTATTTCAGTAGATTTTAACTTCAGCTTTTAAATTCCAACAAATCTGAAAAGATCCTATGGCGTGGTGCTCTCAGGTGCTTTCGCCTCAATAACATCAAAGGCTTATAGTTCTGTAGTCCTGCACCCAGGCTATTTTTCAGAGCCCCTGTGGGCAGGTTTTTTTCCCTTCGCTGGTGCTAATCTTGTGTTGTTATTCCCTGTGGTTTGCACCTGCAAACCCCTAAAGTGCTGTTACCATGCTTATAGGAAGACATTCCCTCTGGCAAAAGGATCACTCTTCCTCACTTTCTCCTTCCTCTGCTTTTTTTCTTTCAAGATTTTAGTTTACATTAGAAAAAATCAAACACAAAGCACAACAAAGTAGAAAACAGCCATAGAGATGCTTTATAACTATTACTGGATTAAATATGTGCAAAGAGATTTAAAAAACAGTTAGCAACATTTACATTTGATTGGCATACTCCAATAAGAAGTAAAAATAGGGAGTTTGGACAAGTCCCAGGGAAAAGACAGGGTCTATATTCCTGATTCTTATCACTGCCACATGCTGCTCTCAGGCATAGACAGACCAGTTCAAGAGCGTGCTCAGCAGGCACCCATCAATCTGGCCACAGTGGTGGACAGCACCCTCCTCTCTCTCCCCACCATTCTACTGCTTTTCACTTTTCCCTCAAAAAAATAAATCCTCCATCTTTACAGACAACTAATGCCATCAGTGAAAAATTCTGCTAATAAATCCTAATAGGAAGATCTTCTTACTTATACATCCTTTGTACACACACGAAATTTCATATAAAATCAGGAGTAAAAGAAATCATTTTATACAAAGGAGTTCTGTGCTTCTTGACCTAGTTTATATTAATAAACAGTTCCCCACATATAATAAGCATTCTTCTTGAAGAAGTCAAAATGAGAAAATAATTCGGAGCAGGAAGAAGTTTTCTTGATTAAACTAACGATCATTAGAAATAGATTTCAGAAATCCCAATTTCCACATTTTACATTTTCACATCTTAAAACATGCCAAATTAAGTTAATGAGAGGCAGAATACGTGTTATTTTCTCCAAGCTAGACATTTAAAATGCTTTTGGTATATAGATTTTGAGGAATAAAATGGTAAAGAAAGAGGAACTACTGACTCAAACTTCTGACACCTGATTGCACATCCAGGTTATGATCTCATAATCACTTAGCAGTTGGAGCTTGAATACTCCACCCTCTATCATCTGCTAAACACTTCTTTTCCATAGTAAAAATCTGATTGTTCTTTAAAATTTTAGTGTTCATGAAACACTATGTGTTCCATGCTGTGGAAAAACCTGGTATATTTTCTTTTGTAAACTATTATCTAAAATACAAAGGCTTGAGTCACATATTTCAGTCAAAAATACCAGGTTATTGTGCATTCTGATAATAGAAGTGAAGTCATTTCAGTTTGTCTAAAATTTGCAATTTAGACTATTCTTCAACCTGCTGTAACAACAATTACATTCATAGATGCTAGTTACAACCACAATATGGGAATCACAAATGGAATAGTAAAATATGATTTGGTACACAGATTAGAAGACACATCTCTAAATTCAGCAACATGAAAGATTTATTGCTCCAAGAATCTGAAGTTTCTAATACTTTTCATACAACTTATTAATATTTATTTTTTGTCATGATACTTTAGCAGTGTCTTCAGCTTTTTTAGGAGTACTGAATGCTTCCAACATCCTCACAGAGAGCATGTCCTTTCTATTTCCTCAGCCAAGCAGGAAAGACATCTGATTTGAGTACAAACAGAATAGATACTTGAGGGCAAACTGTATTTAAAATTTTCTTTTTTGCTTCTTTCTAAGCGAAGAGGGTTGAAGTTTTTGTCCTGCAATAGCCTCCAAGAAGTCTCCTGTAACTCAGCCTGCCCTTCCTTAATCTTAGAAAATATAAGGAACGTCAAGTGCCACTCTGCACTAAGCCTTTTTGTTCACTTTTAATCCAGTTCCCCTAATACCCTGTGTGCTGGGTTTGGATGAGGTAACTTTCTCCCTAGTAACTGGTAAGACGCTGTGTTTTGGATTTGTGCAGGAAGAAGTGTTAATGATTCAGGGATGTTTCAGTCACTGCTGAGCAGCACTTACCCAGCACCAAGGCTTTCTTATCCCACCAACAAAAGCCTGGGGGAGCACAAAAAGTTGGGAGGGAGCCCAGCCACAACAGCTGACCTAAGGGGTATTCCAGACTACATGGCATCATCCCCAATATATAAAGCAGGGGGAGAAGAAGAAAGGGGAGACATTCAGAGAAATGGTGTTGCCTTCCCAACCCATATTACATGTGATGGAGTCTATAGGAAGTCGTGAATGCATTCCTTAACCTGCTTTGTTTGCATACAGCACTTTATTTTCCTTATTAAACTGTTTTGACCTCAACCCACAAGTTTCTTCACTTTTAGTCTAATTCTCTCCCCCATCCCAGTGCCAGGAGAGAAGTAGGTGAACTGTTGTATGGGCTTTATTTGCCAGCTGGGTGAAACCACAACATCCTGCGATCTACTGGGTATCGCAGGAACACCACAACATGTGAGGCACACTGTTATTTCCCAGAACTATCGGTGCTATGTCCTTTTCTGTTGTGCAGTTAAACTGGACCAGCTGCAGCCTTTCATCATTAGCAGTCTCACTGCACAGAGGCAGAAGGTGCTCAATGTTCTCTCTTTCCCTGTGGTTCAGCCCCAGGTCCTCACCCCAACACCTCCTTCAGTCATTTTAAACGTCTACTCAGCAACCTACAAGGAAAACCAGTTATTTGTCAATAACCAAGTACTTCCCTTTACATAGCTTTAGCAATAGAGGAAGTATAGAGTGTAAATTTCAACATTTCATAAACAAATGCCAAAACCTATTCAATTCCATGGAAGAGGCAATAATGCAAAGTTATACAGTTATCCTGGGCTTTCTGGGCTATACATGAGCAGCCTATGTCTTTCAACCGTGTCAGAGAGGAATTTGCTCCTTGGTGCTAAATCAAACCTTTCTGGGAAAATGCATGACTGCTACTGCCTGCTTAACTCACACTCACAGTAAAAAGCTGCAATTGTTGCTGAGCAACCAGAGCTGTGCTATTGCTGCGTTCCCAGCTTACCATCTCTCCTCTCTCCCTGCACAATCAGAGTGGAGGGGGGTGGACACAATGCCCTGTAGCTGCTGGCTATTAAACCTCTTTCTGTTCTGTGGCACATGATTGTTATTTGCCATGAAGTGTTTTCATTCTTGATGTGTTTGGAGTACAACACATTGTCTGATCTAGGTTAAGTGACAGATGTCTTCCTTATCTGTAAACCTTCTGAATATTAATTGTAATGATTAAATACTCCTTCATTGCCAGTCACAGTTCCTTGGAAATGTTCCTTGTGCCTATTAAGCAGTTTCAAATATTATTTGGCTACTGAAAATTGAAACCGGTAAGGATCTGTGACATCCTTTTAACCAGTTGCAGCCTGATTGTGCCTAAGAAAAATCCTTCTTTCCCATTTAAACATATGATGTCATGTTTTACCCAAATATATTTGGAAAATGGAATCCAAATCAATTTATTGCTCATTCATCCCTGCATTCCAACCAAAACAGCATCATTTGGCTTCTGTTTTCTTTTGATTAGAAAGGCCTGCTAAAAAATTCATTAACTCTACACACAACTCTCATGCTACTGCATATTCTTTAACTCTCATTGCTGCATATTCTTTAATTTCTGGTAGCATCCTACTGTGATGAAAACAAAAGGCAGCTTTTTCCATCTTCCAGCAGGTAAGCCATCAGCCTTTGCTAAGCTTACTTCAGCCACCTTAACCTACAGAAACAGCCTGTTTCGTGCAATTTGCTGCAAGCTGTGACATTCAAAATCATTATTCAGTGGTTTCTGCCACCAGCAAGCAAGTGGATACTTTTAAATCTGATTAAATATGGCCAATCATTGCTTAAAAAATTACAGGTCCAAAAGCCAGAAAATATGTCTCTTCATTGGACATGGAAGCTGCAGTTCCATCTTTTCATCCACTTTTTCTTTCCAGTTTGCATACCTTAACCATCTCTCCTTGTAACTTTGCATGCATCCTCAGAAAAATACACATCAGGTAGCTTCCTGCCTCTGTTCATTTTGATGTATGTTGCTGAGTGCAGGATTTTTCTTAGCAGTGACTTGCTGGGTTCGAACTCCTGCAGTGTGTGTATATGTGAATTCAGCAACTTGTAACAACCTGCCTGTGGCAGAAGCTGAATAGGTGGCCTCTTCCATATATTGTTTCAGAAAAGAAACACTAACAAAATTTAAGAATTGTTTTCCATCAGGACAATACCAAAATCATGGCATATAGAATTAGGCTGTTAGGTTTTTTTATTGGCAAGGAAAGCATTTTATTTCTTTCAATAAAGTTGTTGCCAAATAGCTGTCACAGTCTTAAACTTTTTCAAATATTTTCACTGACAAATCAAATGGGTTTTGCCTGCTTACTCTTCTAATATTGAGCAATTATTAGTATCCTAATTTTGTGTCCTTGGGAAACTGCCAATACGTGAAAGATGTTCGTTACATACTTCCCATTCTTATTTTAAAATCCACTATATATCCATTGGGGAGGCAGTGGAAAGGGAATTTACCTTCCCACATGGGCTACTGCACCTGAACATCCCAAGATTTAAGGTAGAATTTAAAAGGCTAACAACTCTATTGGTCTATTTATTAAAAACTCATATTAAGGCAAGTTACACTACACAAGAGTATCACATCTACTTTTTTGTCCTTAGTGGTTGAACTGTAAATTGCTCAAGTGTGGAACAAATTCTCTTTCATCTCTGTCTTCCTCCATTCCCTTCAAAACATCAGCTGGTGAGATGTAGGAAGACATTAGGACATTTTTGGTTATTGAAAAGGTACCTCATATCAAGCCCTGTTCCAGAAAAGAGGAAAAACGAGACATACATTGCTTACTAATACAGATTTCCTTCCCAAGTTGCACAAAAGAAAAAGTTTCTAGCACATGAAGGCATAAAATTATAAACCAAATCAACCTATAAATTTTTGAAAAAAGTTCTGTATACTTCATCTCATATCCACAAAAGCTAAAGGAAAAAGTAGGAGTAAAATTCTCAGCTGAGTAATACTATGATTAAAACTCAGATGAATGTTAATAAGAAAGAGTGGCTTCATTTTTATCCCTAGCTTCACATATCAAACATTTAATTAATCATATTTTAATTAATCTCTTGTAAACCAAATAATATATTTTATGAAATTTTAATGTATTCTAGATTATATTACCACAGTATTGAACTGTATCTCTTTGCTGGAAAATTTTAAGTTTTGGTAGGACAGCCCTCCTCATAAACAAGTTACTCTAAGAGATAAGCACAGCTACTTTTTAAGTATGCAATTGTACAGAAATAGCAGCTCAAATGCATATGGAACATGTCTTGGTAACTACTGCAAAGTTTAAGAATTTGTAGAGGGGCATTTGTATTGCTTTAACATTATGGGAATCTATAAGGAATCCAACCATCCCTAGCGTCTATGAACTACACGCCCCCTCCAGGAAAAGGCGGTCAAGTTCGCTCCTGTCAATAGTGAAAGACCATACTGGAAACTGCTCTGCTCGTAGATACATCGAGAGCTCAGCCAAAACAAAGGGAAAATAAATAGTTTACAAGAAACTGTTTTATTAACTGCGTTAATCCTTGAAATAATGTTGATGTGTGTTTCGACTCAACAAAGATAGTCATAAAGTAAATATCAGAGCGAAGCTGAAAGCAACAGCCTTCCAGTGTGATGCAAGAAACGGGAATTTGCACAATTCCTCTTCTTTACTGGAGGACTCAAGAGCACCCTATGACGCTGGTACTCGTGAAAACACACTCCTTTAGTGTTTTCATACGTGAAGCCTTATCACAAGACGAGTAATTGCCATTAGAAACAGCTGCCCTCCTCATTAGATACAGCAACATGTAATTTGTTTATAAGCAGTACAAGTTTGAATTCCACCACAGATAAAAACGCCCTCTCCGAGGCGACAAACCACGCCTGGTTATCCCCGGTTCCGAGCGCACCCACCCCTCACCAGAGCAGAGGGAGAAGGAAGCGGTGACCGCGGCTCCGCACCCTTGCGGGCCGGTCTCTCCCTCGCACACCTTCGGAATATTCGGAATCAAAGTTACCGGCGCAGCCGCTCCGCATGGGAAAGCTTTCCCCCGCAGGCTGCCAGGGCGGGACTTTCCCAGCCCCGCGGATTGCCTGCCCGGGGTTCCCTCGCTCCCTGCCTCCCTCTCTCCCAGCGCGCTGTTCCCGCGNCCAGGGCGGGCGGCAGCGCCCACGGCCGGGCCCTGTGGCTGCCCCGCCGCCGCCTCCATCGCCTCCAGCGCCCGGCGTGGTTGCCATAGCGAAGGGCTCCCGCCACCGCCTCCCGCCGTCCGGTGGGCGCTTTTTGAACTTCCCTTTCCAGCCCGAGGTCAGTCCCGGCTTCCGTGGAAACGAGCTGCCGGTGGCTGGGAGATTCCGCGTACGGCGGGACGGACGCCAAAGCCCGCAGCGATGCAGAATTCCCCGCTCCCAGCGGCCGCCCTCCAGCCAGCTCAGGGAGCCCCCGGCGACAACACCACTGCCTCGGGTGTCGCACCTTGCTACCGCCCTGAAAGCGGAAAACTCGTGTCAGGTACAGCATTAGGACCTCAGACACAGCGACATGATCTCACCTTTAACATCTCGGTCTCAGGAACTCCCAAAATTTTGTGTTTGTACAGCCCTCGCACCTGGCATGTCTGGGGGAGGCAGGAGAGTTGAAAGCTTCAAACGCCGCTATTTTAACTCCTTGACAAAAGAGCAGTGAAATTTAATACAGCCGGATGCTACAGGAGCACATCTTTCTACTAATTGGATAACGCAGTCAGGTTTGCCCTGTCAAATGGCCAGAGAAACTCTTTGTTATCAGGTTTCCTGCCCTCCTCGCTCCCAGAAGTTAGCAGCGAAAATAGCGAGCTTGCTGACACTCCGTTAGACATGCTGATCATTCATGCATAGATCATATTCCAAAGGTGTTCATAAGCGAATCTGTCCCCAAGAAAATCTCTTCCTCCTTAACATCTGACAGAAGATAGATACAAATCAGGGTGGTAATTGCACTATAGGCAATGGTTATAATGCATCACGGAAGAACTGAAAGCTGTTTTAAGATTAAATATACATGAAGGACAGACTAAAATATGTGCAACCTGACACTGAGGTGTCAGCAGCTTTTCTTCACACACAGTATATGGCAATACATCCTCGGGAATATGCAAGCTAAATACTAGGAGTAAAACACAGATAATTCAGGAGAAAATCTGAAATTCTTTACAGATTAGTGGAAGAAACCCAGTGCTCAAACTTGAGATAGGTATTTCACCTTGGAATGTGTTTCTCTTCTGGTCCTTTTGATGTAATTTGAACTCTGGATGAGGGAGTCTCCCACTCTTTTATGGAGACATACATACACAAGGCTGCAAAAAACCTGCAGAAACCCCATGTCTCAGCCCAAGAATTCCTCATCATCCCCTAGTAGGATTTTCCATCTATTCTTCAAACTCTCTGAAAAGCAAAGCATACACAAATCTCCCAGGGGGCCAGTTCTTGTTTGCCCGCTTCATTATTTTTTAACTAATATCAATTATTACTTCAAAGTACACTTTTTTCTCATCTATCCTTCAGAAACTAGGCAGGAAAAGTGACCTTTATAATAATAGTTTTTAATAGTGTTTTTTGTGCATTAACTCTGGTAGACAGCTAAAATCCACATAGCCTCTTGCTCACTGCCCCCCGGTGGTAAATGTTTTCAATGTTTTTCTCTTCTAGAAATAAGCTAATTGTTTCAGATAAAAGCTATTTATTTCATCATTCTCTTGGAATTCATAGGTTCTGATCTTTATGATTTTCCAGTTTGTCGGTACTGTAACCAAAATTTGATGTGCAAAACTGGACATAAAACTCTTCCAGCAGCCTTAGAATGACAGAGTAGAAAAGGAAGTTTTCTACTAATGGTTTAAACAGAATTTTTAAAAAAATTTCCAGTGCTTAAACACTTTCAAGATAATTCTTTTTCCATATGCTTTAGTGGAATTTCTTGTCTTTCAATTTATTTTCAACCTGTTAAGCTGGTTAAGCACAACTTCCCCTTCTTAAATCCATGCTGAAATATGAAAAAGAAACAAAATTTTCAGATTTTCAGAACTGATAGTCATGCCATTAGGTCACCCTTTCTCAGCAATGCCATCAGGGCTTACATTTGGTGTATAGAGGGTTATACAGGTATGTCCAAATATGTCTCAGAAAGCCTCAGTCTACATCATGCCTGGGTCACCACAGTCACCTTGGTTCTCTTGTGTCACTTTTGACTTTGAGCACATCAGTTATTTATTCAACACTAATTTGACACTACTCACCTCAGTCACTTACCCAGCCTGCCTGTCACTCCATCAGCTCCTCTCAGCTCATTTCAGCCACTTCACTCCTGACAACTCACAGGTTAGGCAGCTCCTTCAGGTGGCCCTGCTGGGCAGTCACCTACTGCCCCCAGCATCTCCCTCAGCTCCACTATTGGCAAAGCCTGTGACAGAACATTTGTCCAAAGGGATCTGTACAAAAACTTCTTTTGTATTTCAGATCGTTAAAAAACATTGATACTTATAAAAATAGAAAGCCTTTTCACTGAAATAGTCATAAATACAAGTTTCCATAACTGAAGATTAATGTACATTTTTACAGGTAATAGATATATGATAGTTTAAGCATAGTTTAAATTTTTTTGCAACTTAAGTTACAGCAAAAACAACATTCTGGCTGTTGCTTGACTAATTTAGCGTGGAATTAAGCGATTATTCGCACATCATGCTCTTATTTGTGTGTCTAAATAAATTCAGGAGAATGCTTTTGGGAATATTTCCAGAGTTTGATATTCTGGTTCCAGAAGTGGTCACAAGACACGTTGAGAGAGAAAAGAAGAAAGTTTATGTGATATTTTTGCATAGTATTTTCCCAGGCTCTGACCATCTTTAGTTTAGGCAGTGTTTAGAGCCTATTGTCGTGGTGCCACCATGGCACATCAGCCAGGGCACCAGGGGCCCTGTGGGTGGGTGGGACATAGCAGTTCCTGGCAGCAGACCCCATCCTGCTGCTTCAGCCAGAGGCTTGGCAGCCAAGGAGCACTGAGGCAGCCCCAGTCCTGACACTGGGCACCTCTCTGAAGACAGGGATAGGCCAAGACCAGGTTTTGTCTGCTTAAGTCACAGTGGAAGCTCTTCCAGATCTTTCTCTAGCCTCCCACTAACCTCATGCAAAGTTGTTGAATCCACAGCATTGTTCAGCAAAGGGATCCACAGGTTTTCTGCCTGTTGCATGAAGAGTATCTTTCAACCATTTGTTTCGAACCTGGTTCTCACTATCATCCCCTAGTTGCATTCGAAAAACATGGTGAACATTCTATCTCTATCCATTTTCTCCATGCCACTCAAATTTTTGTAGTCTTCTGACATATCTTGCCCTGCAGAAAGATCCCGTTTTGAGCCAATTCAACCATGCTCCTTTATGGAAACCATTCTAGCCCTTGGGTCACCCTGCTGCCCTTCTCTTCCTTTTTCATTCTTATGTATCCTTTTTGAGATGGAAGAACTGGAACTGCATAGGATATTCAAGGTGTGGGCATACAATTTATACAGTGGTGTAATTACATTTTCCATTTTGCTCTCTATTTCCTTCCTGGAAACTTGTAGTGTGTTCACTGTTTTGCTTACTGCCACTGACTAATAAGTGGAGGGTTTTGTGTAGGTTTTATAACTGCAGGGTCAGTGATAATGTTTTAGGATAATTTAAAGCTGTTCAGCTTTAAATATTTTTTAAGAACTGATCTTGGAGAGCAGGTAAGACTTCTGACATGATAAAAAAGAGTACAGTAACAATACTACCTCACTTGGCAGTACTGAAATCCATTCAGCTTCCCCTAGCAATACCACCAGTAGTAATAATTTGTTCACCCAGCATGGATAAAACCCGCAACACCAATGATGAAATCATAAAGCATTGAAGATAAATTCTGAGCAGCACCAAGTAAAAAAGTATAAAATCACAGTGGGACAAAAGAAATACAATATTGTACACATCCACACCCAAAAATTCATAGTTTTATGGGTTAGCCCATATTTAATTCAAAGGCTGGACTCAATGATCTCAGAGGTATTTTTCAACCTAATCAATTCTGTGATTCCGTGACATTCAAATCACTGTCAAGGTTTTAGGAAAATCAAGAACTTCAAATTTTGTTCTGGTTTATACTAACACCCTTTCACTCAAATCCAGCACAGTAAAAATAAACAGTCCACTTTGGTCACTTCTATCTGACCTAAAAGTTTCTATGAACTCTCCAAAAATTATAGTAAACTAGATAATCCCAGTTTTCGTATTTTTGCACAAAACAGCCACTAGAGGGGGAGACAATCCCAAACACTGTAATCCTAGATGGCAGAATTTCTACATTTGAATCTATTTTCTATCACCATGACTGCAAAATCTATTTTTTTGCAGTGCACGTATTCAGCTACAATGAATCATATTGAATTATTTTTTGTTAGGTTATTATTGTTATTAGACCCAGCAGATGAATCAGGAGTACCATGCGAGAGCAAAGGCCTTTGCTTGGAAGACTGTCTATTTATTAAGTAATTAACAGATCATTTTTAAATTACAATTTCTCTGTCAGGGTGATTTAATTTTGGGGCTCTAGGGTTCAGCAATCTTCCTTTAAGGAACTTTAAAATACTAGTAACTTCAGCAATCTTCAACTCACTAATTCTAACTGATCACAGAACTCTCGTATGTTGTACTCAAACACAAGTAACCCTTATTGAGACAATAAGAATATATTTACATATTCAAGCAGTTAGGTTATGACACTTAGAGCAAATGACAATTTATTAACCAAACAGAAAATCGATCTGTACTATCTATTGTGAGCATAAAAAAATTCCCAGTGATTTGTTTAAGTCATAGTGACAGTCCTGACTGCTCCACCTCCACTCAGATCAGTGTCTCTATAGCTGTTAGGAGCCCATGAAGTCGAGGTAAGGAAAACTTAAGCTATGTTGTATCACAAAGCAATCAAGACCTATGGTTCTCCATAGGAGAGGAACATAGTAAGTATCCACATCTATGATGTAATAAACATTGTTAAACGTTGTCAAACACAATGCAGCTGTGATAAAATCTTCATCTATGGCAGCCACAGTGACACTTGATTATGGGAGGAATTGCTTCGTATTTTGTTGTGACTTGTTAGGCATATTTATGAGGCTGATGTGAGACAGTATGTTATTGTAGTTCTGAAAAGGTAATCTGTCAAGCAAAACTAAGGAAGATGTGTCCCAGCACAAACCTGTACATCCATGTAACAGCTTCAGGAATTCCCTGATCTCACATGCTTCTCCCATCAGTCACAGAGGACAAGCAAAGGGGCAGCCCTGCAGAGACTGATTATCCACCACAACAGCAATTATAACCAATGTGAAGAGATAAAAGAATGTCTAGTTTCTTTTAGCATCCCACATGAGTGGTCAGGCAGAACCACAAACTGAGTTGTAATTGGTTTTCTGTGACTTCTGCCTGGGTGATATAAGCACCCAAAACTACTCTATGTTCTACCTGGTTATAAACCAGTACTTTACAGCAAGATTAATATTATTAAATAATACATACATATAGATATAAATGTGCATTATAAAAATATATTCCCTTGGGTGTACATTAATTTCTCAGAAGAGGAGAAACCACTTTTGAGAAAAAGGATACACCAAGACAAGAGGTCTAAACAGTAATCAAAAAGAAATATTAGAATTGTGATATAGATCAAAGGTCAAGAATTGGCAACTGGAAATAAAGGTGTAATGGTCAACCACAGAAATGGGAATTTTTCTGTGAAGGAAGCTGTCTCACAGGGAGATAAGTAACTCATGGAACACAGTTTAGAGAAGAGAAAGGGAAACTAAGCTGTTGTTGTACTTATCAATCTGATCTCTTTTCAAAAAGCAACAAATGAAACCTTTATCCAGTTTTCTGAAGGCAGGAAATCAAGTGTCTGGTTTTCCCATGCCCTTTGGTGGTAGTGGTGTGGGCTACACTGAGTAAGTGTGATACAGGAGTTCAAAGCATTCATAAAAATTTAGAGAAGCAGCAGTGCTGTGAGAACACATTCTCCTGTGCCTCTCTCTTCTTCTCTCAAAGAAGGTACAAACGGCTGAGGAGAGGAGATGCAGTAGAGCAGTGGGAACAGCAGAGGAGGACTGATCCAGAATTGTCCATGCTGAGAAAGATAAGAGGAAGCCCTGAAATCAAACAGTATTGTTCATGAGGGGTGGAGATCCTTTTAATTGGGAAAAAAGGTAGCTGGAATGGCTAAGGTTATATAAGATAATCGTTTGCATGCAATTGCTTTCCAGCTGCTAAAGGAAACCTTTAAAAAATGAAACATATCAAATTTTAACAGAGGAAAAGAATTATTTAAGCCTTTAAAAAACCCTAAAACATCATTAAAATCTCAGTTCTTTGTTGCTAAGGAAGGTCATATGAGAATGAAGAGAAGGGGACAAAGTATTGGTTAGAGAGAAACTCAAGAAATCTGCAGAAAGTTAAAGTTTAAATGAGGTAATTCACAGAAAATCACAGAAGGGAGTTCATCTTTGACAAATCAGACTGCTTTTGAAAAATATAGCTGAGCAATTGTGTTTCTTTTTTGCCTAGTCTTTTAGAGGCCTTTTGCTTTACAATCCCTTTACAGAACTTGTTAAAGATCCTCTTTACAAAGTAGATAATTAAATATTGTAAGGACTTATTAATTGCACAGATACAGGACTAGCGTGGATAGCAAAGGCAGAGAGCACTATTGTAAAGAATTTGGGCTAGAGAAACATGAAGAGCTGTGTGCCACAGAGACCAGTAATGGCTGGGAGTGACTTCATTCCTTACATGCAGATCTCTGGCCAGGGTGAGGAAATATGGCTGTAAGGGAGCAGAGGCTGTTCATGACACATAACTGGGCAGAGATTCAGCACAAGGGAAACGAGTCATAAACATCAGAAGGTCTTGGACAGAGCAAGAGCGACAGGATATGAGTTAGTGTGCTTGAATTGAGAGAAATAGTGTTATTAGAGACCAGAGAAATGAAAATATTGTAGCACTGCCCTGATGCTGCTTCTTACTGGCTTTTTTCTGACCAAGTACAGTGAGAGAGGAGGACTACTGGTGCTGAAGCAGGAGGTTTTCAAGTGTTTAGCAATAGACAGAACTCAGGGCAGATACAGTCATCCTCAGCAGCACTTCCAACTTTTTGAACAATATTACAGATGTAAGCCTAATTTACCTTTTTTTCAGTAGCAAAGGCCAGACCAAAAGAGAACATTATGTAGGACTAAGTGGATGCTTTGCAATAATATTTATTTTTAATATATCTAATACATTACACAGATGTGGCCACACTAAAACTGAGCAAGATGTTAAACAAGAAAACTTAATAATAAGGATGCTGCACTGAGGCTGAAGATTCTACAGCTTTGGCTATTTAAAACTAATTTTATTTAGCAATTTAACTTTGCTACCTTACAGCTGTATGTAGAACATGTGCTGCAGACTTTTGAAAGTTCATTGTTTTCCACAGAGGCATCTTTGTTCATATTTTTAGATCTTTCAAATATTTGTTTACACATTTCCTGGGGAGGACATACCTTCTGTAATACAGCTTGTGCATCAGCCCACTCCTGATTTATTTTAGTATCCCCCAGCTGATGGGGGACAGATGGGTGAGGGCTGGGAGCAGAGGAATGCTGCCCTGCCTCTGACGGCCCTGGAAGGTATGCAGCTCACCGCCTCCAGACAGCTTTCAAGAGCCTTTGGGAAAGGGCCTAACATGACTTTTGGTCACCACAAATACTAGAAATCTATGAAAGACTCAGGAGGAATCAGCTTTCTGTCTTGCGCAGCAGGATAGAGGTCATCAAGATGCTTTTGCTGAAGATTCCTATCCCAGAGGGGTTCTGTAACATTGAGGGAATCGGGACACTAAACTTCAAAGTATGCAGCATTAATTTTAATAGTGACGTGTAGTTTGCGATCATAAATTTTTCCTGAAGTTCCCACCTTCACTTGTCTAGCTATGGAATTGGAATTCAATTTTTGTCTCAGCGGACTGGGAATTAGTTTGGATTAACGTATTTTGGATTAACACATTGTAAAATTGTTAGAGTCTAATCTGCACCAGTGGCTGCAATGTTTTTTGTGTGCAATGCAAGCCAGTTTGTACTATGCTCCATTTTTCTGACCATGATGACACAAAATCCCTTCTGCTAAGAAATGCTCCTCTGCACCTCCTGATTCAAAAGCCACACCCTCACTGGTCCCTCAGGAGGCCGTAGCCAGCCTCAGAGGGTGCCAGCCACAGAGACCATGACATGCAGATGGCATTGGCTGGACATCAAGTGCCCATCAAAGCCACACTATCACTCCTCTCCTCAGCTGGACAGAGGAGGAAAAATAACAACCACAGGCTTGTTGGTCAAGATAAGGACAGGGAGAAATCACTCACAAGTTAGTATCACAAGCAAAACAGACTTGACTGGAGGGAATTAGTTTGTTACCAATAAAATACTAAGAAATAAAACCAAATAAAAGCACCTTCCCTCCTTCTTCCCAGGATTTACTTTGTTCCTCATTTTTCTGCCTCCTCTCACCGTTGGCACAAGGGGACAGAGAACGGGGCTGAGGTCATTCATCACACATTGTCTCTGCTGCTACTTTCTCCTCAGGGCTAGGACTCCTCACACTCCTCCACTGCTCCAGAATGGGTCCCTTGCACAAGAGACAGTCCTCCATGAATTTCTCCAATGTGAGTTCTCCCCATGGGCTGCAGCTCTTCAGGAACTGCTCCAGCGTAGAGTCCCTTTCGTGTGGTGCAGTCCTTCAGGAACAGGCTGCTACAGCGTGGGTCCACCATGGGGTCACAAGTCCTCTCAGCAAACCAGCTCCAGTGTGGGCTCCTTTTTCCAGAGGTCCATAGGTCCCACTAGGAGCCAGCTCCTATAGGGGCTTCTCATGGGGTCACACCCTCCCTGGGGCACCCACTTACTTTAGTGTGGGATCCTCCATTGCATGCATGTGGATCTCTGCTCCCTCATGGACCTGCACGGGCTGCAGGGGCACAGCTGCCTCACCATGGGCTGCACCATGGGCTGCAAGGGAGTCTCTGTTTCTGTGCCTGGAGCATCTCCTCCCCTCCTTCTGCATGGACATGGGTGTCTGCAGGACAGTTTCTCTCACACATTCTCACTTCTCTCTCCAGCTGCTGCTGCACAGCAGTTTTTCTCCTTTTTTAGGTATGTTATCCCAGAGGTGCTTCCACCATCACTGGTGTGCCCAGCCTTGGCGAGTGGCAGGTCTATCCTGGTATGGGCTCTGTTGGACATGGGAGAAGTCTGTGGCAGCTTCTCCAAGAAGACACCCCTGTATCCCTCCCTGGCTACCAAAACCCAGCACACAAACTGAATTCAATGCCATAGGCAGGGCAGGGAGCAGAAGAGACACTTCTGAAAGCTTCACTCCATACAGATCATTTAAATGTGGGCCACTGAATTCCCTCAGTGCAACAGAGTCAAAACAAAGGGAAAAGGCTCCAACCCCACAGTTTTCTTTGGGAAATGTGGATGATCTCAAAGATGAAGTGGTGGGTTTAGAAAACAATGTTTTAATGTAGAAATTTTTCTAAAACATTGTTTGCAAACTTGTTTTATATTCAGTGATTCATGCACTGTATTATGCTTACCAGCAAATTTTTCACCTATAATGAGTATAACATATTACTGCCTTTTTGAATAGAAGGATGGGATAATCCTCTAGGGAAGAACCCTAATATGAATGCAGGCAGATGTTAGTTTCCAGTACGCAGAATGCACATTGTGCCTGCCTCTGTTGCAGGTATGGTAATTGGTATAAAATCAGGCTACAATTAGGCCAGGTCTGCTGGGAGTGTCTCATAATTCTGAACTTTCAGACCCCACAATAAATCTGTTTAGGACTTGGACAAAGTCCTGGTTGATACCTTCCCTCTTTCTGCTGTACACTTTGGGAAACCAGCCAAAGGCAGCTATTTCCCCTGCTAAGGTGGCTTTGTCCCCCAACAAGTGACTCAAGTTTCTTGCCATCTTCTCCCCTTGGGTAAAAGATTTTGGGGCTCAAACAGAAACCCCTACCGGCTGGTTGTGCAGTTCCACGTGTTGTTCTGCCTCCTCCAGGAGGAGTGGAAAATCCCCATTTTCCCTCAGAGCTTCTCCCTTTAGCGAATGCGTAGAGACAGCAGTGGAATCACCTGAGGAGAGGAGGCTGCAGCAGAAGTCCAGCAGAAAGGAAAAGCTGATGGGCTAATGATAGCAGATTCTCTGCCACATGTCTAGTGGGAAAGGATATTTATAGAAAATGTTTTGTGAGAAACAGGAGGAAGTCATTTGGGAAGGAAATAAAAGACTCAAAACCAGAAACAAAAATGGAGAAGGAAAGACTTCTTTCGTCACATCTTTCATGATTTCCACTGAGAAGAAAATGTCATAGATGCTCCATACTACCAAACAGTAAACATACTGGAAATCAAACTGATATGTAGTTCCCACACTCGTAAGACCTTTTTCCTATAACAAGAACATTAAAAGTCTGCCTCAAAAGCTAAAATTGTGTAATAATCTCTTTATAGTTTGTATTTCTAAAAAATTTTTACCAGAAAGCTGGGTAAGTGTGAAACCCTACTATTAATGTGTACATTTCACCAGCCTCTAGTACTCAGGATTGCTGATACAAAGTACATAACCATAACAAAACAAAGCTTACATGAATAAGGGATTCTCTCTGCTATTTTGTCTGTTAATTTGTTCCTACAGTTTGTCTTATAGTCGCTGCTATTAACATCACTTCTGTTTTTCTACTTAAATAATTTGTTATTCCCTAGACTAAGACAGCTTTGAAAATAAAAATTGAGCCTTGGTGAGTTTAATATTAATTCCTTATTATTAACCAACTAAGATCTTCTTTATATGTCTGGAATACAAATGCATATTAATAATGCCAGCATACCTTTAAAAATTGCTAGCATCATAATAAAACACTCCACTAAGTATAACAACATATTTGCAGGGTTGTACCTGGGGGGAAAGTGTAGATATTTGATTATATTAACATTTAATATAAAATGTTCAGAGGCCATAATTTATTGTATAAATGTTCTTGAATATTAACAAAGTATTGAAGGATTGACACACAACTCACATAAAAGCCTAATGCAGAACTGAAATCCATGAGCAACTCCTTTTCATCATTTTCTTTGATTTTCCAGGAGTAGACATGTGAAATTATTCACTGAACAGCAATATCTCAGACTGAGGACAACACAGACTTTGAATAAAAAACACTTAGGGTTAATTTGCATGAAAAAACAATACATAGTATATTTATAAAGCGTGCATGCATGTATTGACCATACAGTTAAAAATCTGATTCCAGTGTTTGTGACTGACAGAAATACAGTGTAAACCAGAAGCCTGTCTTGAAGCCTGACATCTGGCACATGGCTCTGTGTGGTCTGACCAGAAGCACCGTTCTAGAAATTCCACCATTGCATAAAGCTTCAGCCAGGGATCTGATGTGTTCTGAGAATATGGAACATGCAAGATAAGGAAAGCAGGTCAGTGACTAATAATTATGTTGACTGAATTGATAGAAGTTACACTATGCTAACATTTTTGTTTTCCAGCAGCAGAAGGATAAAGCAGTCCAAAATTTGCTAGGTTTCTGTTAAGCTTTCCTCATTGTTCTTGGCTGGGACAGGAAACAAAAACTACTAAGTTATCGTCTCAAATTGCACAAGCAATTACATTCTTTGAAAACCATTATCTGCATGAAATCTCATATAGCAGGAAATCACAAACAGAAAGAAATTCCTTCACATTGAGAGAAAAGGCCAGACTACTTTCAATTCTTGTTTTAAAGTACAAAAGTTGCCACAAAAATTGATTCACTAATCACTGTGATTCCAGATACTTGTCTTGACAGGTATCAGTCTACTGTCTTGACAGTAGACTGATTTCTTTAGAAAGAGCCTAAGGGTACGGGGTAAGGAAAAAGAGAATTGTCTGAAATGCTAACAATTACATTTTCTATCAGAAAATCTGTAATTTGTCACAACTGATCACTGAAGAGAGTTACAGAGAATGCAGAACAGGTGATCATACATGCATTTCAAGTTCATAATTTGATACAGTGAGAAAAAAGCCTGGCCATTCATAACAGCATCTATGACAGAGCAGAAGCACCTGAGAGGAGAGATACAGGAAAGAAATCACTGGCAGCTTACATGCTGAGCCAGACCATTTACAACCTTGTTACACCAACTGGCAGGATGATAAAAAGTCACATCTTTTTTTCCCTTTTGCATTTTCTTATGATATTCACATGTCATCACACCAGTTGTGGAAGCTGCTGAAATCCCTTGGTAACTCCTCATTTTATAACAGGATTGTATGCTAGATGTATATAGTGTACTTAGCTCAGTGAATTTACTGAAAGGCAAAAAACAAAAAAAAACCAAAAAAATTCCCAAAGTAGTAATTCATATGTGTCTCTAGATGAGCCCTCCCCAAAATATGTCCATTTTAGCTCTATTCAAAATGAATAAAGACTGAAGGGAGAGGAGGGGTGAGGAGCTCAGTCTGCTGCAGATAGTCAGAGGCTGTCTGACCTCCCTGAGCTCCAGCTGGATGTCCCAAGGAACTCCACATTCCTGAAGAAAAGAAACTTTGTGATCTTCAGAACTGGATGGTGTCCTCATCTGCCATGCAAAGATAGCTACTCAAATGATACTTTTAAAATAATAACAACAAACTGTAAGAATGGCACACATAAAAACACCTTATATATCATCTTCATAACACTGTGGGGGTTTTGCAGTCCGTGTTGTATCAAAGAAACTTGTATCATTGTGCTTTTGTTCCTTTGTTTTGATTCTCTAAAGATGCTAAAATGAGGAAGGCACCTCAGTTTGCATTTTTCCTTGGTATGCTGATTTTACATAGCAACAATCTCCCTTCCTAACTGTAATAATCTCACCCTGCCCTTTCTAACCCTGTCTGCCAGTACTGGCTATTACCTTTTTTAATAGCCCTGCAGATTACTAGTAGTCATAAATTACAGGTTTTACACTTAATCATGACTTCTTTGATTCATTTCTGTCAATGGCATAATTTAGATCACCCTTTTTACCAGCACAATGGTTGTCTCAATATCTAAAGGAACAGATATTTTGTCAGGCTTATTTCTTATCCAATTATCAAGCCAGGATTAAAATGAGAAAATGGTGATTTTCTCTGCCACGTTTTTTCTGCTGACTTTCCATAACCTTCATGCTTGTTGCACTGCATAGCAATTCTTCTTAATCATTTATTTTGTTAAAATTCAAAGTGTGTCAACAACTTCTAGGGAAGGTGACAAAGGTAATTCTGGAAGAATGCATTCAATCTACTTGGTCAGACTCTGTCAGCAAGAAATTCTCTTTCACACCTGTATTAGTGATAGTTTAGACATGTGTGTTCTGCCCTCATATATCAGCAGAAGCTCACCTTTCCATGGATGTAATTAACTTGGCCTTGCCTGTGGCAAAGAGCACAGCAGGTATGTCAATCTCTGCGTGGCTGAGCTAGCTAAGTCTTGTCTTTTCGCGATGCTGCTAGACTTAAGAGTACATGCTCAGAAAATATTGTATTTTCAGCTTATGCTTCTGGGCTTTCCTGAAGACAATGGCTTCTGAATTGAGACCAAGACAGTGCAGATGACAGAATTTGAATTCTAGGAGTACTTATGTTCTGAATGGATGAGTTATGAGTTGTACTCTTTGTCTCATACAAGCTTTCAGGAACATATTGAATTAGAAGTTTTATATTTAGAACCATTTTGCATAAACACAAAATTTCCCCACTATTTGAGAGACAAGGCAGTAAATAAAGTCCCAAGCTTTATGATACATGGATGTTCATGCTATTAGATTGCCTTCTACAAGTGGTGCCCACAGTCTATATCTATACTGTTCTCCTTACTTACTCCCAAGGACCACACCAGTGTAGACAAGGCAATGTGAAGCATAAAGATCATCATTCATTCATTCAGTCAGTCAGTCAATCATTCAATCATCCATCCATCCATGCATCCATCCAGTGCAGTGTGTGGCTCCAGACAGCTGGCACAGCCCAGGGAACCTAATAAGGAAGAGAAGTCAGTGGTTACAGAGTGGGACCTGGCACCATTACCGAGGGGGACAAACCTCCCAAAACAAATACTATCACTACAAAGGCTTAAACAAAATATCACATTCAGGCCAATAGCAAATACATCTGATTGTGACAAATGTCGGTACTCAATTGAAATGGGTAAACTTTAAAAATACTGTTTTACTTAAAAAAAAACACAACACAGTTTGAATAATCAAAGGCTTTAATTTATTCAGAGCTCAAAAATACAGACATTTCTCTTAAATGGAAGAGTGAGAGATTTTTAGAAGGATATAACTCAGTTCTCTGGCTCTGTCTTTTGAAGAGCTGAAGAGAGATGCAGATTTTTAATATGAACAACTCTGTACTGAGATGCTAACACATCAGTGGGGACCCACTGGTACAAAGACACTTCTTATCCCATCTTTTCTGTACTTTAAGCAAGGCTAAAGTGGTTATTTAATTTGCATATTTTGGAAATTTTTATGTCCTTCTACAACTACAAATATTTCATTTATATACAAGAAGACTCTATTTTAACATCCAGAGAAAAATTCCTGTGGGACAGTAATTCCAAAGACTGTGGAATATTGTCAACAGGGTTAAGCACAACTTAGAAGTCTTGCTTATTTCTTTAAGCTGTTAAATTAGATGGACATATATCACAAAACATATACCATATAATATAACTGGAAGAAAAAAGGGAAAACTAGACAAAGGGTTATACATTTGATACATATTTTTATTTCAGAAAGGTTTGCTTGGCCAAAGGATATATATAAAAAA
This sequence comes from Pycnonotus jocosus, assembly GCA_013400435.1. NCBI lineage: Eukaryota > Metazoa > Chordata > Aves > Passeriformes > Pycnonotidae > Pycnonotus > Pycnonotus jocosus. Next base: position 40,932 of record VWYP01023779.1, read on the forward strand.
ATACTAAGTATAGCAGTGCTCATTTATTTGAACAGGCATGTCAGTTTGTAACTATACTTCAGGTCGTAATTAATGAGTTTAATATGATAATTATCATTCAGAGAACCCTGTATCAAACATTATTATCACATTCTTTTATATGTTATATAGCAAATATCACTCCCATTCTCTGCTTGCAAAAATGAAACAAAGAGACAGTAGATAGATGGATAGATAGACACATAAATACATACGTAATATTTGAGATCTATCAAACAACAGATGCTTTCTAAAAGAGGTACACACTTAACTTCTTTTGTTAAGATGTTGTTGTTTTGTTGATCATGTATTTGGAAAAAAGAAAGAAGAAGCCATGTAGTTCTGATGGTTCATGCATGGGCTTATGCCAATAAATACATAGCTGGGCCAATTAACAATCTCTTTTTTCTGGGTTAAGAAGGACCCAGTTGATCACCCAACCTGTGAGGGCTTCACTAATTCCCAACTCCTGGAGAGTAAAGGAATGCTCTAGAGGCCCTTCATGGTTAGAGGGGCAGAATGAGGATGTTTTGGCATCAGCTCAGCTGAGGATGAACATTTTTTTCCCCAGACCTGTAGCATATGGATGACCACACAGCAAAGCCATTGCTTAGGATCAAGCTGGAGTTAAGAAATTTTGTATGGCAATTGTGGTAGCCTAGGCTTTGCAAAAAACCCCTGTGTCTTATAGATCACTAGAACTGATCGCAAAGGCATGAACTGGACTCCAGAGTTTACCTGGGTTTTGACTATGTGTTGAATTTGTGGTGAAACCCTGTCAAATCAATACCATACTAAGTGTTTCAGTCATTCCTTCAGCTGTAGGCAGAGTTGGTATTGTTAAATGCAGTATCTGCTGAAGTTTTCTGCTAAATGCTTGTTCTTCCCTGTTTCGGTTTGGTGGGTTTTTTTGTTGTTGTTGTTGTTTGTTTTTTTGTTTGGGTTTGTTGTTTGTTTGGGGTTTTTTTGGTATTCATTTCCTTGGATTGCTAGCCTTCTCGTGGCATGAATCGGCAGAACATTCAAGCACCAGCCTTGATTGAATGCACACAGGTTTATATCTGTTTGATGTCAGCCCCATCAGAACAGCTCAGTCCAACAGCAAACTCTGAGCAGAAGCTATGACTTCTGACTGACTACGTCAAAGAGGAGTTAATGCCCCTGTGCTGTGAATCACAGAATTTTATATTTCCACTTTCTGCCACACTAGGCCCACAAAGAACTTCATTCTTCGGTGTTTTTATAACAAAAAAACTGTGCCTGTCTTTTACTAGAAGCAGAACTTGTACCAGTCTGATCTCAGAACTAAATGTGTGTTTTCAAATGTACTCAATTCAAAGAGTTTGTTCATGAATTAAAAAACGCTTCTCTCTGTTTGGTACTGCATTCCAATACAGATTGTAAGCAAATAGACAAAATAAAGTGAATTGGGGCTTTCAGTCCCTTCTCCTGTGTAGATGTCCCTGGAGAATTTAACTGAATCAATGAACAGACCTCTTATTTTAAATGAAGGTTGGAAAAGAGAATTTTTTTAAATAGTACCAGTGACCAACTGCCATTCTCCCCTATTCAGAAGTAGCCCCTAATGAACCCTGAAGGTATAAATAGACCTCTGTGTGTTTCAAAAAGGACTCTTTAAAACAATAAGGAATTCCCACAATTCTATGAGTTCTAACCATGAATGCAAAGAAAGATATATGGGATGAGTTTTCATTTATTATGTTGCCCTTTTACATTTTCCAACATTTAATAGTGCTTGGGGAACTCTGCACATCTATTTTATACCCTTTACCTAGTCAGATTGTTACAAAGGGAATCTAGAGTAATAATGAAGAATTTAAAAATTGACCATGTGTCTAGATTTGGAAAAACAAGTGTCTGCCAGGGAAAGCCAGAGCCTCCCTTGGAATGGAGAATGTAAACCCCTTCACTCCAAATTATTATAATTTTGAAATTAAGGGGCTCTCAGGCAAAGATATGGGAATAGGAATAACAGTTCTTTACTAGGAATATTAAAAATAAAAAGTGGTAGTACAAAAAAGCAAACAAACAAAAAAGAAAACACTGGCTCAATCAGAATACAGCCTGACACCTTACTGTTCAGGGTGTTGGTAGCAGTCCAGTTAAGTCCTCCTGGAGTGACGGATGTGGTTCTGTTGGAGCAGAGATGATCCTGTAGAAGGGTGTAGTTTTCCTCTGAAGGTCCAGTGGTGGTAAGATGGGTCCAGTCTTCCAGTGGAAAAAGGCTGCTCTGGTGTTCTGAATCTCAGGTTTTATCCAGGTAGGAATGCTTGGCTCCCCACACTGGGTGGAGCATCTCACAACGGGATGGTGTAATTTTATCAGTCATGCAGTGAGCCTCAAGGTCCCTCTGACAGAAGATATCCCCTGGAGGGAGGATGGGTTGTGGAAGAGACAGCTGGACCATTAACAGAAGGCACCTGCCCCCTTCCTCCCAGAGTCACGAGGGATGGGTCACAGAAGAGATAAAGAAAACACTTTCCCAACCAACATCTATTTTTCAACAGATGGCAATAGAATACACGCTTTTGGTTACATCTTGCATTGCAACCTAAGACAATTATCCACCATGTACAACCTGGTCCCTGAGCNGCTGGACCATTAACAGAAGGCACCTGCCCCCTTCCCCCCAGAGTCACGAGGGATGGGTCACAGAAGAGATAAAGAAAACACTTTCCCAACAACATCTATTTTTCAACAGATGGCAATAGAAT
>VWYP01023783.1:1091-47685 GCA_013400435.1 Pycnonotus jocosus
CTGGAGAAAAGGAGGCTCAGGTGGGATCTCCTCACTCTCCACAACTCCCTGACAGGAGGTTGTGGCCAGGTGGGGTCAGTCCCTTCTCCCAGGTAACAAGTGACAGGAGGAGAGGAAATGATCTCAAGTTGTGCCAGGGGAAGTTTAGGTTGGATATTAGGAAATTTTTTCTTGATGGTCAAGCATTGGAACAGGCTGCCCAGGGACGTGGTGGAGTCACCATCCCTGGAGGTTTTTAAAGGATGTGGAGATGTGGTGCTTGGGGACATGGGTTAATGTGGCCTTGGCAATGCTGGGTAAATGGTTGGACTTGATGATTTTGGAGGTCTTTTCCAGCCTACACTGTTCTATGATTCCATGATTTAGGTCTCACTATTTCCTTCTCATCCCCAGTCTCTGTCCTCCAGAGCCTGGCCATTTTTGTAAAGGACATGTCCTTCAGACCAATATTTTATGCCTTTCTTGATGTCTTTTATTTATCCATTAATGTAAACTCTGTCTGTGACAGGCTTTTAGCATGACTGTTTCTGTGACAAGTTGTTTACTTCTTTTTCCTTTGGGTTTTGCCTGTAACAAAAATGATTTACCACTGGAAGCCTCTCCTTGCCTGTTTTTTATCCCAAATTTTCTGCCTCTTGTAATCTTTTTTTTTTCATTTCTCCTGGACTTACCTCTTTATGTGTTTGCCACTGCATCAGTCTCCTCAGCCAAGCTGACATTTTTCTGAGCAAAAGCAATTATTTCTCAAACCAGGTTAGGTAGATCAGGAAAGTAAGCAGAGTAAGCAGAATTTAGACCAGCAGAAGAACACAGCTTTATTTTATTCAGGGAGAACATTAAGATAAATCTTCCAAATCACCCCCCTCTAAATATAAGCTGAGTCTTCTGACATAAATCAGCCAATTTAGCTGCTGGTAAAGACTTTGTAGTGTAGGCAAGTGCTCCTAAGTGGAGCTGGCTGAAGTGCTGCTGGTTTGACTCAGTTGCTGCACATCAGGTCCATAAGGTCACTGCTCCCCTCGTGCAGCTTCTCTGCAGGTTCATGCAGATCCCCAAGGGAGAGATGCTCTGCAGTGAACCTTTCTGCATGTGTTGTTCTCACATCCTGGGTGTCTTCTGGCAGCACTCATCTCATGCATCATTGCTCAATTCAAGGCTCTCGTGTTCTCAAGTCTCTTTACAGGCAGGGTGGGATGTGGCTGGTGGAGCTTGGGGTTGTCTGGGCTTGAGTGGAGTGAATCATCCTCACAGAGTAATCTCCCTCTGCCACTGATGCTGAACTGCTGCAAGCTGTTCCTACTCAGCAAAGCACATAAGCCAATTTCTGGCTCCATTTCCATTCAGCAGAACACTTAACTGTGAGTTTAATATTAAACTCATGCTCAAATCCCTCAGCTTATTAATGGGTTTAGGTGAATGTCCACTCTGCACCACTGAATGAGGCAGGGATTAATTACGAAGAGAGAGGAGCTCTGCAGAGCTGGGTTCAGACAGGAAACAGAAAACAAGGCTTCTCTCCCCACCAGCTGTGCATCCAACAGTTCATTCCCAGGGTACAGTGTTGATACTTTAATCTTGCTCATCAAGGGATATTTTTATGGTGTTGGATCTGCCTGGTGAAGGAGCCTGTGAGGTGCCTCAGGACCTTGGTGAGCCTCCCAGCTCTGCTGGTGTGGAAAGGGTGATTTCATGTGGCATTCAGAGCCCATCCCTCTACACACCTGGCTCTTCTCATCTCCAGACAGTAGAGGTGGAGGATGCACACAAAGCACAATGGGCTGATATGACACAAGCTCGGAAAGGGTAGAAGTTGGATACTCATTGTTGCAGGGTGTTTTCCAAGGGGACGAGGTGACAGCTCCCTATTTTACACTGCACAAGAGCAGACTGGGAAGGGCTCCATGTGCCTGCTGGCTGCTGTGAAGGGGATCTTCATTTCTGTAAAGGAGATTCCTCCCTCGCTGTTTACTCATTGTAGAAAATGCTGAATTAAAGATGGTTTTAGAAGCTTGTTGTCTTCACAAAGTCCTATAATTTAGACATAGCTCTTCCTCTGTTGCAGGACATGACATAATATTTATGAAAGCCTGGCACATGTTGTCTAGAAGTTGTGGATGTCCCATCCCTGGAAATGTTCAAGGCCAATTTGGATGGGGCCCTGAGCAACCTGGTCTAGTGGAAGACATCCTTGCTCATGGCAGGGGATCTGGAACTGGATGATCTTAAAGGTTCTTTCCAACCCAAACCATTCTATGATTCTTTAATTCTGTGGTTGATGCTGTCAGTCCCAGAGTGCTGACAAAGGTCACAACTCTGTGGGCACAGATCAAGCTCTCAGTCTTTGTGTCTCACTTTTCCCATCTTTATAATGGGAATAATAATAGTTGTTAACCTCACAGCAGTGTGGTGTTGGCAGTGTTTAAACAGAAATTCTGAGCACACTTGGTGGAACTCCATTTAATTGCTCCTGGGTTTAAATTTGGGTTTTCCAGTGTTCCCATTAGCCTGGACACCCTCTGACATGCAGTGGCAGTAGGGGACTGATTTGTGACTTCCAGGTAGCAAGGGACAGGTTGAAAAGGAATGGCCTCAAGCACAGACTGTCCAAATTTAGATTTGATATGAGGAAAAATTCCTTTACTGTGGAAGGGTGGCCAGGCATTGGAACAGACTGTCCAGGGAAGTGGTGGAATCACTGTCCCTGGAAGTGTTAAAACATGTGGTGCTTAGGGATTTAGTAGTGGACTTGGCAGCACTGGGTTGATGGTTGGACTTGATGATTTTAAAGGTGTTTTTCAACCTTAATGATTCTCTCATTCCAAGGGTGCAAATCAGAAGCCTCTCCTTGAACTGAGTGGAGTTGTGCCATTGCCAGGCTGTGGTAGGGAGAGGATGTTTATTGCAGACTGTTTTGATTTGTAGAGTGAAAACACAGAGCTTAGTCATCAAAAACAGGGGTTAGTCATCAAAAACAGTTTACCTTCCTCTGAAAATATGAAAAGGCTTAAAAGTTTGGTGAGGTTTACGGGGCATTAAACAAACAGTGCTATTACAATTGCCGGTGTTAATTCTCATCAGGTAGCCTTCCTTCCCCGTTGGAGGGGAGACTCAGAGCTCCTTGTCTGCTGCCAAGTGCTGTGACCCTGGTGCCCATAAAAGGTTTCTGCTGTAACTGTCTTGTTATCAGCCCATCAATGTCCTGACACTTCCTAGCGATTAATCCTGTGTTGAAATGAAATTAAGTTTCCATATATTTGGCCAGTGACCCCAGGACTTCCTATTTGGGGAATACAAAGAATAAAGCATCTGTAGCCTGCAGGAAGCCAGAGTCTCTGATTTCCTGCAGAGGCAGAACAAGAACAAACAGGGAACACATTTTTCACCGCGGCAGTCGAAAGCGCACGTAAGAGCCCTGTCGGCCCCCATGATGAAAACAATTGGAAGGGGGAACATCCCTGGTCCCAAAATTATTTGTGGGTGGTTTGTTACGTACACAATATGCCATTAGAAAATAGATGTAGCTCAAGTTAATGTTTTTTCCAGGTGACTGTTAAGGTTTCCTTTGGCACAGGTCTTTTGGTTTCCATCAGTGAGATTGTGCTTGTCAGGCAAGTGAGTTTTACTTTGCCTTTTGCAGCACTGGGCTCTCTAAATCCATTTGACATTAGGAAAATGCAAGGATTTTTTTTTTTAATGACTTTGTTTCAATGAGCCAGGCCAGATTCAGGCTGATGTAAATGCCAGTGCAAGGGGCAGGAGGAGTTGATAAGGCAGCAAATCCTCCTTGCAGCCTAACTCTGACTTGTGATGAAAGGTATGTGGGGAAGTAGAGGCACCAGCCTGCCTCCTGAGGATCCCTGAGGGAGAGCCATTGCTGCCTCTACAATCAAATTCAGCTGCTCTATGCCCACAGAAGGAAACACTTCTGAATGCTTCCAAAGTGCTGGTTATGCCTTGCACTGATGGGTATCATCAGCCTGGAATTAACCTCTCTCTGAATAATGAATACACATAACAGCACATGTGCATCTGCACACAGAGATGTGGGTGTGTGTGTACAGACAGAGAAAAAGCTGTCCTGCTCACTCATCACCTTGTTGAGGTTGCCTTGGTTGATGGGGTATTCACCCAGCTCTGTCAGATGGGTCTCACTCCCATTTCCCAGGGTTGGTGGTGCTGTTGCTACTGATTCTTGTAAAAGGAAATTGCCTTGTTTCTCTCCTGCAAGGGTACATAGTGCCATAACCACTGTGTTTGAGAATACCTTGTTTCCTACAGTTTTCCATCAGTAAAGCCTCTTCTCGTGCTTTCTGACCCAGACTGGGGGGAAAGAGGAGAGTCAGGCAGAAGCTGCAGCATGTTGGGCTTGGTCTGACTGGTGGCTGGTTAACACAGCTGTCCTCCAGCAGGCAGAAATGGGATTCCCTGAAAAGTTGCTTGTCTTGGCATTTTTAATAAATTTCTGCCCAGAGGGAAAATGCAAATTATTGCTCTCCTTGAAACCCTGACCCATGGGGGTCAGGCTTTGTCACTTTGGACCTGAGAGAAGACTCAAAATCTAACCATGCTATTTGTCTGAAAGGGCATCTTTAACATTTGGAGTGGCTGTTCCTGCAGCCCTGAAAGTACCAAGTGCCTGAGGAACACAGGATGTGGCTCACAGGTCCTTACTGTGGTGACACTGGGATGATCATGTTGTATTAAACAAGTCCCAGGAGAGCTACAGAGAACTGTGAGTGAAGCAAGGACAAGTTTACACCACAAAATGCTTCTCACCACTGGAATGCCAGAAGCAGTGGGAATCAAAGCTGGTCTGCAGCATTGACTGGATGCAGTCTAGACACATTGACTTGGCAAATGCCTGGAGTTAATCAGCTCTTTTCCTTAATTCAGGCTCTTGTCATATGGCTTCTGTTTATCCTACAGTCTGGTGGAAGGCTCGAGGAGTACCTGTTTGTGCTGAAATCTGCAGGGATGTGGGAACACAGCAGGGAACATGGGCATTCACAGAGAGAGACTGGATCCACGAGACTCTCACACTGAAATTCTGTGTCTGCAGTGAGCTGAGCTGCACTACTTTTTCATTTTGTTCTCTGCCCTGAGTTTTACAAGGCATGGCATGTCCCTGTCCATGCCAGAGGGCTGGTTAAGTCTCTTCTAATTATTCTAGAATGAGTATTGAACAGGCAAATCCAGGCAGTGCTGCCAGCTCTTGTGATTTTGTCAGCCTTGCAATATTTGCTTTTGGTTCTCGTGGCTTTTGCTCCTAGATTCATGCAATGAAATTCCACCTTCCACTAGCAAAAAAGAGGAGGGGAAAGAAAAGCTCTCCAGGGCAGGGAAGCTCTGCCTGGTAGGGAAGGAAAGTCAGGAGCTGTGACACAGGAACTCCCAGGCTGTCAGAACTGGGCTCAGACACCTCAGCCCCACAAGAGGTCCATCACTGCACCATGGATATTGCAAATAACCCCTGCTCAATAAATCAGACTGACAAATCACTGCTCCTCTCTCTCACTGCTGCACATCGCCATCCACACTGTCTCATCACTCTCTTTTCTTACAGTTTTCTTTCCTGCTGAGAGCTGCCTGTGGTTTTGTGCTCTTCCAGGAGAAGGCTTGCAGGGAGAGTGCTGCCTTCCCTACACAGAGCTGCTGGAGCCAGATGCAGCAGGGCCCTGAGTGAGCCTGGGGAGAGCAGCCAAGGCACAGCTCTGGCCTCCTTGGCAGCTCTGGCCTGGAGAGAACAGGGATACCAGATCCATGGGATACCAGCATCTTTCCTCAGCAAGTGTGGGGTGCTGCCTGGGGGGTGGACAGGTCCCCCCAGGGATGCCCCAGTGCTGTGGGATCCACTGCTGGTGCCTCCTCCTGCATGGGAACCACACTCCTCTGCTGTTTCTAGCAATGGACACCCCTTCCCCATCATCAGGGCTAAGCCCCTCAGCCACCCCTTTCCACACAGGTTTCCTGTGTTGTGCTCTCCAATCCTGTGGCCTGTATGACACATGGGACACAGCTTTTCTTGTCTTCTTTTGCCATCTGGCCCTTGCCTGCAGCACAGGCTCTCTCTGCACGTGTGACTCAGCAGCCCAGATGTCCCAGATGTTTGCAAACCCTTCCAGCACCCTCCCCTACCCTGAGCCTGGTGCACTTTCTTCCACATCCCCCAGGCTGATAAGGCTAACCCTTATCACAGCAACACTTCAGTTTTGGTCAAAAGGAGCATTAGCTCTCATGGGGGCACCTTCATCTAAAGATTTAATGAAAGATGTTTCTTTAAGAAAAGAGTAGTTGTATTGCAAGCGTTGCTATATACAAACTCAGATTATCTTGCTCAGGGTGTTTATTATTGCTTTTATTCTACTCCTTCCTGTTAAAACCCACCATTGTCAGTGAGTTATAGACATGATGCATGTCTGGAGATGGAGGAGTCATTTTCCTGCTGCTTCTGTTGGTCAAACCCTGCTCCTTCTGTGAGCACATCAGGATCCCTTTCCCTTTCTCTCACCAACACCAAGCTCTCCTAGCTGTGGCTCCCAGCTTCACCTGATAAAACACAGGAATCTGAGCTCTCCTGCTTCTCTTCTACATTGGGATAACCCCATGGAAGTCATGAGCACTGGTATCTAATGTGCAGCACACATGGAAAATGCTCTAATTTTTTTTTTTTTTTTTTTCAGTGGTGTAACTCTCCTGATGTAATCATTACCCAATGATTTCACCAAAATCACCGTTGTATTGCAAAGGTGTCAGTAAACACAGAATCTCCCTGATATCCCGAGGTGATAATGTTTTCCTGATACATAAATTGCCAGATAAGTGTTGTTCTCCTCATTTGCATTGCTTTTACCCCAGCACAACTCCACTAATTTGACAGCCGCAGGAGGGGTGTGGCTCTCCCGGGGGAAGCTCACCTTTGCAGTTCTTGAAATTGATGATCTCTGGCTTTCCAGCCGCTGAGCTGTGATTGTTCAGCAAAAAATGAGCTCGACACAGAGCTGATGGAGCTGCAGAGCGGCAGGGTCATTAACAGGCAGGGAGCAACCAGATCTTGTTTGCATCAGAGACCATTTAGAGTTGGGACTGCACAAACGAATGAGAAGATCCTTAGAGGAGAGAGTGGGTTAAACTTCCTAACCTTGGGCAGTCACTAGCCTGAGTAGTAGTAGAAATTTTGGATTCTCTCTGATCCATCCTCTGCCCAGTGGCAGAGAGATCAGCTCAGAGGAAGGTCTGACCTTGTTCTCTCATCCCACCCCTCTTGCAACACCGTGCGAGGGACATTGGTGCTTTGCCTTTCCACTGTGTGACCGTATCACTTGTACTCATTTTCACACCCCTTGGGTCTGAGAAGAAGTTCCTTGTGATTTTCTGCTTGCAGTTAGAAATCTGTACATCACTTTAAAGCTTTTATCCTAGAAAAATGCGCTCCAGGAGCCAAAAAGGTTGCTGGCTCTTGTGTGAGGTTGCCTGTAGTTTATACAATGCCTGATGCAAATTGAAAAACTTTGACGTTTGAATAGGGAAACTTTTGGTCTGCACTGTAGGTTTGGCTGATAGGAAGCCCTTCTGTGCTTCAAAGCTTTCCTAAGATGTCAAACATTTTGAGTTAATTAGGGTTAGAAGCCATTTCACTGTTTGAATTTGTGACAGCAGAGAGTTAAATAAAGCTTTGCTTACAAAGTCTCTCGCTTGGAAACACACACAAAGCTGTTCAGCCTTGATTCCCGAGTTTGCTTTACGGTTTTTGGGTAAACATTGTCTCTTCTCTCAGCCCCTGTGAAGGAGCTCTTGCAGGTCTTTATTTGCCTTCCTTTCACAGCAGAGTTTGTCTAGGCTTGGTGGGGATTGTGCTAACTTTGCCACCAAGTCTGCAGGAAGACAAAACACTTTCTACTTGTGCACCAGCCCTTTGAGAGGATTGCTGACAGAGGGCTGGGGCTTCAAATACAATAGCAGCACTGAGATGATGAGTTAAGAGTTTACAGATGACTTCTGACAAAGCATTCAGAGCATTAAGGGAGTCTCACCACTTAGAAGTTGAAAAAAGCATTCAGGATTGTCACCTGAGCAAGCTGGTGGTGTCTTGGTGAGGTTCATTCTTGACATTTTCAATTGCCTTGTAAGAATTTTGCAGAAAAGATCTGCAATCTTTAAGATTTTGTTGGGCTGTAGAACATTCTTCCTTGGTTTGTTTCTTTTTATTTTAATAATCACTGAATGAGATGTTAAGGTTTTATCTACACTGGAAAAAAAACCCAAAACCACAATAAACTGTTTTAATATCAGAGAACCAAAGCAGACAGCTTCATGCAGTCTCTACGATATGACATTAGTCTTTTATCATTTCACTTACACTTCTTGGCAATAGCTCACATTTAAAGTTAAATATAAAAGGTCATTTTTATACTGGGCTAGGGGGTATTTCCATGGGGAAGAGATGATGGTGTAAATGCACCATATGTGTTATAAGTAACTTCTAACACTTTGATAAGTAGACAGGGTCTTTGAGATTGCATGAGGGAGTGATTCCAGACCTAAATCTTGGCCCAAAGACAGGCTTGAGGCTTATTCCTCCACAGCAGGGCTCAGGCCCTCAGCTGATGCCTGAGGGTAAGCTGATGCCTCTCTATTGATTTCTGAAAAGCTAAACCAATTTCCAGCAGAGGAGAATCTGCTCCAGATTTCCCAGCTGCCCTATCAAAAATCTTCTCAGAGCATTGACTGGGGAAAGAAAAAAGGCCTCAGCCTGATTTGAAAGAACATAATAGACCTTTAATTTAATTGACTTAATTTTATTGGCAGCCATTGAATGGTGAAATGAAAACAGATGATCTGGATGAACAAGAAAAGGTTAGATGGGAGTAACCCATTAGTAAATATCAAGGCATCATCCTATTGTCCTCATTTAATAAAGGAACGGGTCAGTAAGTATAATCATAAACATTTTTACATTTTAGTGAAGATTTATTTGACATCATTACTAGCAGAGAGATGGATTCTTGGAACAGCTGAAGATGAAACAGTCTAACAGATGAGAAGTTAGTTCCTTTAGCTGGCAGAGAGTGGCACAGCTCTACAGCCTGACCTATTTAATTCCACCTTTTTAGCAGCTGAGCTATTACTTTGGACTGCTGTAGGATATATGATATTTTTAAAAAGTTTTCTTTGACAAATCTACCATGCTTACATCTTGGTTTGGCATTGCTCTTGCAGGCTCCTCAGAGCCAGCAGCTCTGGAGTGGCTGGACTGTGAATTTGGGCACAGGGCTCTGTGGGATGGGCCAGCAAAGCAGATTTCTCACAGCTCCCCAAGCCCAGCAGGGCAGGCCAGGGGTGGGCTGCTCTGGAAACCTGCACAGCACAGCTGAGACCTCGTCTGGAGAAGCAGCTTCTGCCCAGGCTGCTCCACATCACCACAGTCCTGTCCTGCATTCTGTGCAGCCAAGCCTTCAGCTGTCCAGGCTGTCTGGAAGTCCACCCAAGCAGGATTTAACAGCCACAGTGAAACCTCACCCAGGGATAGGAGTGTCCTGAGGGGTGGAACAAGTGTGGTATGATGTGAAAGAGAGAAAATTCCAATCAGATGCAGGGAAACCAGACATGTCTCCTCACTCAGTTCCTCCTAATTCACTAGTGATGGGTGCCCCTTGCGGGGGAGTTTTAACAGAACATTGTCCAGACCAACTTTGAAGAAACTCTTCTGAATTACTACCTGCAAATAAATAATTAAGGAAACCCTAAAAATAAAATTTTTAAAATAATAAATAAAAGCTTAGATATTTCTTTCATTTTAGATGGGATTGGTTAGAAATGTTATACTCCAGGAGTGCAGACTTCTTGCAAAGATGGGACCAGGTTACCCAATCTGGAGCTCCTATTGAGGATCACCAGCCTCACTTTCCATTTCTGGCAGCTGTCTGAGTGCTGCCCCACTCCCCTTGCTTGTAGAGACAGCCACATTCTCTATGAGCACCCTGGGCACTCAGAAAATCTCCAAAACCTTACACCAGCCCCCCTTGCATCAGCTGCTTCAGTCCCACCCCAGTGGGATGATGGATTCTGCTCTTGTCCCTGTGCCACAGGGAATGTTTAGGCTGTGCTGGTTTCTGGCTTCATTTTTTTCTGCCCTCTTTCCCCAGCTCCACTGAAGTGGCCAAACCTGGCTCTGTGCTGCACCTCCAGCCAAACCTGAGGGGCAAAAAGGCAGAGCCACCAAAGGTAAAGGACATGGCAGCCCAGTGACACTGTACAGGCTGGGAGGGCACTCCATGGAGCTGATCACACAGCAGGAACTCCTTTTTGCAGTGCTCCTGTCCTTGCTCCCAGTATCTTTCCCTTAGGTTTAATAAGCAGAGCCCCCACAGGCTTCACTGTATGCTGGCTTACAGAGAGCTCACAAAAATCAGTGTTCACCCTTTTGTGCCGTGTCTGGCAGTAGAGAGGATATGGAGGGCTCTGCTTTTGGGGAGGGACACTGGCAGCTTCTCTTGTCCCAGAGCAGTGGTGATTTACAGGCAAATCCTCTCCTCCTGCTGAGGGCAGAGGGGCAGAGCGTCCACTACTGCATTCTCATAGCCCAAACCACTGCAGGATACACCTGCTGCTGTGAGACCAGGTGTCAGAACAAGCCAGTTTCACCTGAAAATCCAAATGCTTCCTCTAGACATAACCCCAAGTCCAGCCCCTTCCCATAAAGAAAATCCGAAATACAACCAGCCCCATTCCAAATATTTTAGGTTTTGGCACTTTTCAACAACAACAAAAACAAAACAAAACAAAACAAACAAAAAAAAAGAGGTGAAAATCATTAAGGTCTTCCTGGGAAACCAGTTCTTGGTGAAATTTTTCGGTCTGGTCTAGAACAGAACATCTTGCAGGGGATCTCCCTGTTTGAATTCCAGCACCAGCACCAGCCTGTGACTCAGAACCAGGACTGCTTTGCTGGGCTCCCAGGGCTCTTGAAATCTGTCTGAGCACCACAGACTGTGCCTGGCGTGGGGTGGGCTCCCTGCACTGTGCCCTGCTACAGAGGAAAAGCAGCTTGTGCCTTAACACGCTTAGCCTGGCAGGCATTTCACAGGATTCTCCCCTGAATCAGGGCTGCAGGCACTGCCTGCATTTCCTACTTCACAGAAACTGGCAGGTTGAACTCTGCAAAATTCCTTAATCCTGTTTATCTACTGTCTCCTTCCAAAGAGGCTCCTGTGGCCTCTCTGAGCTTTTCTCTACTCTGTTTCCAGAGTTACATTTGCCCATTTGAAGGCCAAACACGGGCAGGATGAGAGCAAGGCAACCCACAGCCTCTCAGCACACCAGAATTTGGGATTTCAGTCTGCAGTAAGGCAGGCAAGTGCAAAGGTACTGTGCCCATTTAGCCTTTTCTGGATTAATGAAGTCCACAGAGTCCAGAGCAGATGCTGAGCACATAAAAAAATTATCCATTCTGACCTACAAGCTCAAAATGATGACCTTAAGGGAGGAGCAGTGGAGATCACAATCCTCCTTGCCTATTCCTCCTGCCCTGCAGTGCTGATGGGGCAGGAGAAGAGTGGATTGAAGATGCAGGCAGGGGAGCCAGGGTTACCTGTCTTCTGGGCCAAAATATTGATCTCAGTGCTCTGAGCCACTCCATGCAGGGATGCTGCTCTGTGCAGCTGAACTTTGTATCCTCGAGGACAAGGAGAAAATAAATTAGCTCTGTCCTTAACCTTTGCACAGGGAAAATCACTTCTCTTCTTGCCAGGGAGGAGCAGTGGTCTGGTCCTCAGGGGTTCTGCTGGGCTGGGTGTCCATGGGGGATAGGGAGTGACCTGGGGAGCTGAGCAGGGCCCAAGGTGGGGATGGTGACACTGGGTCAGGTTGCAAATGTAGGAAATGAGGCACTGCTGGAGTGGAGGAAGAGGAAATGCTCAGGCAAGGTGTAAGGCCCCAGTCAGCCACCTTGATGAACCATTTAACTATGTTTAACAGTTGAGGCACAGGAGAAATACCAATGAGATATTCTCAAGGGGTCAAAACAACACAAAAAGCTTTACTGGCAAAATTCAGAAAATCAGCAAAAGCTTGGCAAAAGGTTTGCTACAACACTCAATCAACATAAAACACTTCTCACAGCATTAACTTGGCCCATTCAACTTAGCAAACTTTAAGCCTGTTTGATGCTAAGTTACTCAAAATACTCCAAAAAGAGGGAATCAGAAGAAGATGGAGAAAGAGAGAGAGACAGAAAAGATATGGAAAAGCACACATGTAGCTCCCAGCTCCTGGGTTCAAGGGATGACAGAGTCTGAACAAACACGATGGCCTCGTGTTCAGCCTTAAATACCCCTCAGCCTTCGTGAGCCCTTCTCCCAGGTGGGACTTCTGGTCACTTTGCCACCCAGGAGCTGGGTCAGGGGCTCCAGGGGTGGGTGTGGAGCATTGCCTCTGCTGTGCCCATGACTGGCACTGCTGCAGGGCTGGGACACAGGCTCCAGCAGGGTGGGGTGTGAGGAGCAGGGCCCCACCTGCCCCTGCCCCACACACCTGCATCCCAAAATGTCTCGAGGCATCACTCTTTCCAGCCTCTGACACAAGGGCAGCATGAAGGAGGAGGAGGAGGAGGAGGAGGGTCTCCCTTTTGGGAATGGCCCGTGCCCTGTGGCACAGGGAGCAATGCTCACCTCCTTGGCTGGGGCTGGAGTGACGAACGTGCACCAGCTGCCATAGATGAAGGCATGTGAGAGCCCTTGGGGAGTTCCTGTCTCGCCTCTCTCCCCTCCTGGTGTGCGCAGCTCCACGATGGGGCTCCAGTGATGAGCCTGAAGGTCTGGATCCTGCTGCTGAGTGGCCCAGGGAGGCTGTGGAGCAGTCCCAGAGCAGGGCTGGTGGCACAGGCGTGTCCAGCCGATGTCTGGTGCCGAAATCTGGGCTTTGCAAAGTTTGTGTGGGGGTGTTGACTGAGCCAAGCTCAAGCCTGGATATGATTCACCTTCCTTCCCCTTCAAGGGAGGTATATTTGGGGACCTATGACCAGGTTGGCAGCAGCCCTGTGAGACACTGACTGTCTCTTGTGGGGCTAAGGAGGGAGATCACCTCAAGCCCATTTCTGGAATCAGCCTCTTTCTGTTATTCACGACATAATTTTGTGTAACGAGGGTTGCTCGTGAGCCTGTTCTCTAGGATGGCAAACTGAAGGACCATATGTCATGGTTTGGACTGCCAGCACATCAACATTGCAATCATTTGCAGACTGTTTTATATTTCTTTGATTTGGGAATCTGTGTAATTAGCTCCTCAGAACAGCCGGGTAGAGGAAACGCGGTCTGTTATTTAGGCAGAATTAACATCCTTGTTCTCTGCATTGTGATCCTTAGTTTCCTAGAGCTGCTGCCAGAGCAGTGGAGAGATCAGTGCTGAGACATTGGTTCTTTGAGCCTGCCTTCATTGCAAAACTATTTCTGCTCCTTTTCTAGGCTATCCTGATGACCTACAACTGGCACAAGACGTGCTGGTGCTGTAATTAGTAATTACCTTCTGCAAAAGATTTATAGCTACCATTGGAGGCTTTGCTTTCAGCAAAAGGAGAAGCACCAAAGAGTTTGCTGCTGTTTACTGCATTTATTTGCAGACTCCCAGCAGGGCCCAGCCAGCTTTTTGTGCTGCAGGCCTGGTAAATAAATCTTTACTGACCTGTTGTGGCAGAAGCCACAAATGAATGTGCTGGTGAGGCAAGGGTTATGTTATTTTAGTAGGTTAACAAACCCATACAGGCTTCTGCACTGTTAGCATTTGGCCTCCTACCAAGGAGTATGACCATTCTGTTACGCTTTGCATTCCTGTCCCAGTGGTTTATGCAGGTTGGTTTTTAGCAGTGCCTGTGTACAGCCAAAAAAGCAGGAGAGCAGCCATGCCAAATGGCCTCCCAGTCACTTGTGCTTTGGAGGCAGGAGGGAAAGGGAAGGAGTGAGAAGGAAGGATATAAAAACAATCTCGTTCTCATATTTGCCCTGGCGTTGAAATCTGTGGTGCACGTGCAAGGAAAAGGGAGATTGTTTTCTGCCATTTCAAGCAGAATGTCTTCCAAAGAATTTACCAACTCCATGCTGTGTCTAGTGCTTGACTGGCCTCAATCAAGAGAGCTTGGCCAGAGCTGTTTCTGATGTTTGGACACATCTCTTGCCCTTTTTCTTCCTCCCCCTTCAGAGGCTTGTGTACCCATGGATTCTCTGTTGCTTAGAAAATGGTGAGGTTGTATTGGTCTCTCAAATAGGAGAAATTTTCTTCTTTGCCTGGCCTGACAAACTCTTTCAGGGTTGATATCTTTGATATCATTGCCCCTTAATAAATTCAGTCAAAATTGGCCACTAAGTTCAAAAGTTATTAAAGTCAGGGGGAGGGGTGAAAAGTTCTTTGTTTCCATAGGGAAACATGCAGAAGGGGGTAATGTGTGTGTCACAGAGGAAAATGGAAATGACTATTTGCAATCTTAGCATGCTGTAACTTATCTTCTATCTGTTATTCGTATTAACATGTAATACAAATGTTTTAACTGATCATTTTATCTCCCCATCCACCATTTCTGCTCCCACAGGCAGCATGGACAGACTCCTTGGGTTGTTTGGAATGCCCTCCTCTTCCCAGACACTTCTTCTCCTTGGGATACCCATCCTCACTGCCTAGAGGGACACACTCAGCTCCTCATCTACAAATGCAGCCAGGTTAGAAGAGGGGCAGCTTGTCAGGTACCACCTGATGGCTCCTGGCTCACCCTGCTCCAGATCTGCCCTCCCAGTGGTGTCCCAGTCCCTCTGGAAGGCGCTGCTGGAGGGTTGGACACGGCGCTGGGCGCGATATCCGGGGACAGAGCCAAAGCTGGGTCAGCTGGAGGAGCTGGAACACATCCCCTGGGAAGCGCCTGACAGGCTGCAGTAGCTGGCCTGGAGCTGACCCTCAGGCTTTCACGGTGTTTCAGCTGTGGGATGCTATTTTGATGGCATTTCTGCAGATTCAATGTCTTTTTGGCCTTGCTCCCACTGACGTGGCCATAGGTCTGCACATCAGCTGGCCACAGCCTCTCCTCTTGCTCACCTCATTTTCTGCTGCCTTTTGCCTCACTGTCCTCAGCCCTGGGCTTTGTTTTCTTTTGGGAAAGTGCTCAACAAACTGCTTCTGCCTGCAGTTACTCCACCTCCCTTCTTCTCCCTCATGTTGCTACTTTGCTTCATAAATTTGAGCTGTTTTCAGGCTTCAGGGTACCCTTTTGTTATTCAGTCCTGTTACTAGAGGTGTTTTGAGGAGCTTGAGGTGGTCATCCCTTCCTGCTGAGAATTGTTCTCACCCTCAGCTACCACCTCTGTTTCAGTCCATTTCTTTTCCATTTGGCTGCCACTTAACCGTCCAAAGGTTTTGGCAGCTGTAGTGGTATAACCAGGCACGAATTTGACTCCTAAAAAGGATTTGGAAAGAATTGGGTTCTGGGTTTATTGGGAATTCAGTTGATCAGTAGAATAGGAAGGGGAATTATTTGCTGTCACCCAGAGAATGGCATTGTGATTGTAAATAGCGTGAAAGGCAAGAAGCACTAATTGTGATGCATTAACTTGTTTGACCAGAATCTGCTTGGAAGATAAAGAGGTTTTGGTAAGTTTTTTGGTAAGAATGTGGCTGCTGCTGATACCTATTTAAAGATGACTGTGACCCTGAAGGTTTCTGGTAAGATGTTTGCAAAGCCACCGCTATCCCGTGAACATTCATGTATATGATTTGGCATTTTCCCAATGATAAAAGGCCAGCTCCAATATAGAATCATAGAATTATACAATCATTTGGGTTGGAAAAGACCTTTAAGATCATTGAGTCCGTGCATCTGATCTCTTCCTGACTGCATGTTGCAGGGTATTTGCAAATGAGTGTAGAAAATAGATATCTGGGGTCATAAAAGGGCATGTCTGAGAGATTGCTCCCGGGGCTTTTCCCAGGGTGATACTGCTCTGCCAAGCAATGGAGACTGTGAGCATGGAGCTGATAGCAACTCACTAATGTGGTTTGTTTTGTAAAAAAAGGCTCCTTTGAGTCAGTGGTTAAAATGTTCCCTCTTCCCTTGGCTTCTGTTGGAGTCAGCCTTTGACTTTCAGTAATAATTTTTTATCTCTGTTCTAAGAATTTAACCTCGAAAGCATAACTGGACTGCATTAATTAAGCTTTATCTAATCTCCAGCTAAACTGACAGTCAACAAACAAACAGAGCTTTCTCAGGATGGCATTGCCTCGCATTTACGTGATTCACAGCACATTTTCACCTCTTGGGCAGAAAGGTGTTCCCCAGTCATTGTGTGGTGCATGTTCTGGGAGGAATGAACCCCTTCAGTACAGCTTATCTATGCCAACCATAAAATACCTCTAAGCCTCTTGTTCCAGGAAATATGGGGGGCAAAAGAGATCCTTTTGGACTGCACCTCATCCTCCAAGCATCCACAGGATGTGACAACTCATAAAGTGCTCAGTGTGTAAGATCTGGCCTTATTCTGCAGTTTTATATTTCCCTCGTTGCTGCATGTACTTGCTCAACATATTGCCTCTGAGGAAGGCGTGGATGTCCACTTCCATCATATACAAGCTAGAAAATATTACTACACCCATGTCTTACACAGAGGTGTTTACTCACACAGAGTTTTGAGTACATCCTCAGGACTGATCAAGACTGAAGTTGGTCTGCTGTTTGTTGGCAACGCAGGTCAGATGGGCATTTTGAGTTGAAATGGAATGAAAGACAAGAAATGAGGTAATAACTATTAATATATACATTAATGAGTGCCTGTGCAGGTTTTCAAGGAACACCAAGCTGCTATCACAACTGTTTTCATTAAAACTAAGCCCATCAGGATGTTATGTTTGCACAACAAGATTCTTAGGTTCTTTTTCCCTCTGAGACAATCTCACTGTTGTCCGCATCTGAACATAAATATCCCATTCCAGCCTGATTTTAGTTCAGAAGGAAAGCCATGAAAAGTCTGGTTGACTCAGGTGTTCTCCCTGTCTGTGAGTTCCAGTGAGGCAAAGGCATCTGGTCTTCCCCTGGCTCTAGAGTCAGAACTGAGCAGCTCTGCTGCAGGAAGAGAGACAGAGAGAAAGGGAATTGTGCAACAGTAAGGCCCATGGGTGTTAAGAGAGCTATGAGAGAACCTGAAATCATGAATGAAAAATCTCTCCTGATTCAGGAGGAGATGCATCACCTTCCCCCAGTGAGTTTTCACCCTTGAAATCTTCCATGGGAAGAAACACAGAAGGAAAAACCTTTTCACTGGTACTTAGTGGGGTGCCAGCGAGTGGCAGCAGCTCCCTGCCTGACAAAGAGGCTGTCCACATCTCACACGATCTGCCTGCTCCCTCGTTTATCTGAAAACAAAGCAGAAAAAATGGGCACACCAGAAGCTCTTCTGACACTGCTGGAGTAGCTTAGCCCAGGTCTGGCTTGAGGGGCTGCAAGAGGTGAGCAGAAAGCTGGGGAAGAAGTCCTGCCTTGATCCCTTTGTGAAGAGCTCTAAGGAGACCAAGTGATGTGGAGGAAAGGAGGGATGTGGGGTTTAGGAAATGCGGAATTCCTTTTCTGCAGGAGGAGCTCCTGTTGCTATTCTGGTTTCTGTGTCTTCAATCATCAATTGCAGCTTTTGTCTTTTGGTAGGACAAGGAGGAAAGTAGTGTACAATGGTGTTCTGACAGCCTGGCACACCCCATATCTGTGGTTTAAAGTTTTCTTTGTGCCAAATTTGTTCTTGTAGTGCTAATGACCAGGTTGCCATAAATAGCCACTAAATGGGTCTGACACAGTAAAGGAAAGTGAAGGTCAGTGTTGGCTCTTGTGTTGTATTTTAGATCTCTGTATCAAAGAACTTCATAAGGAAGGGGAAGGTGCATTTTCAACCTGAGTTTCCTTTTAGATACAGAGGGGGAAACTGAGGTATGTGAATGACTGCTTACGAGAGCAGGATGGGGATGAGAATGGAGATGAGCTCTGCCTGATCTCCTGCAAGGTCACAGCCAAGCAACAAATTATCACCATACAGGGCAAAATTAACTCCCCATTGAAATCAAGGGTAAAGCTGCCACGGAATTCAGTAGAGGTGGGACTTTGCCTGCAGCCCAGCTGGAGCAGCCTAAGCTTTGAGCCAAGTATCTCAAATGGAATGTCTGTGTGGGGAAGGAAAGCAGGCATGTTTGGGATGCTGGGATGAAGGTGCTGTGCTGGCCACAGTGGCTGCACGAGCAGGGATGGAAGGGGACATGGAAAGTGCTTGTGTGTGAGAGCAGGTGCTAGACTGCATGGCCCATAGACAGCTGATACCTCATTTTAGGGTCCCAGCACTTGTCAATGTGTTTTCTTGATGGCTTGGTCACTGAGCCTGGCACCCTGAGAGGACATCACCCTTTTCATGGGTGCCAAATGGGTGAGGAATGAATCCTTTTGAGAAGCCCAAGTGCCTTCCCTCTCTGCCTCACTAACAGGTGCAGATGCCTGTCCAGCACCTTGTGTGGGGAGCAAGTCATGGGGCATTTTTAAAGATGGGCAGTGCCAGAGGTTTGGTGGCTGCATTTCTTTAACCTGCTCTAATCCAGGCTTTGAATGTTACAGCTTGAGAGCCGAGCCACAGCACTCCTTGGATGTACCAGACCTCACTGCTGGCCACACAAGCTCAGTTATGCCCCCAAACTAGGGGAATTTAGGATGTTCTTCCCTTTTCAACCGGCCACAACAGAGAGACCATCAGGTCTACAAGTGCCCAAGCTGGCAGACATTTCACTGAGTGGAGATAAGCCAGGGCCTAACTTGGATGCAATCCTTTAGTAAGACTCTGGTTGCAAAAAAATAACAAATTAGGCAGGGCAGAATTCCTCTGAGACTGGAAACACACTCTTCTGGGTACCACTGGTTGGATGGAAGGGAGAGCAAGGCACAGTGCAGCATCACCAGTGAACACCAGCTCTGCTCCCAGTGACTGCAGTGCCAGAGAGCTCCTGCACATCTCCTGCAAAGTCAAGCACAGTTCCTGCTAAGGAGGTTGGTTTTCCCTTCAAAGCTGTGTGAGACTGTTCTGGATTAGCAATGGTGGCACTTACCCCACTGCCACACTTTTGGGACCACACTGGCACCATTCCTCAGGGCTTTGTGGGGCTGGGCAGAAAGCAGCTTCACTGCTGTTGCTGCCAAGGGAATCATGGATGTGCAAGAGACACGGTGCAGTCTCATGGAGAGCTGGCACCTGCTTTATTTCACAGCAATTTGTACTGGTGGGAGGACAAAGATATGACAGGTTACATCCATGGGGGCAATGCTGGACACTGATGGCATCTGCCATCCCCTGAGGATCTGTGTTTAGCTTGCAGCAGCTCAAGAAAGACTCCAAAAAGAAAAAGGAGTGGGAGAAGTTGTCCTGCAAGAGAGGCTGTGGCTGTGCTAAGAGGGTCGAGCTCATTTCTGGGCTACTCTCAGCAGCCACTTCAGTTCATGTGTTTGTGAAACACTCTGTACTGGCTGGCCAGCCCTAGAGTGACCTGTTCCCTTTCTCTTTCTAAGAAATGACCCCTTTCTTTAGACATCTCTGTTTTTCCCTGCCACCTGTGCATGCCCAGAGCTTCCCTGCTGGCCTCAGCCACTCTTGGGGGCTCGGGTGACAGAAGCTGAGCCTGAGAAGGCTTTTTCCAGAACAAACCACTGCCCAGTACAGAGCCCTCTTTCCAAGTAGGACAGGCTGGGTTGGAGCCCAGGGAATGACCTTTTCTGAGTGGCATTCTCCCACGTAGTGTGACCTGATGTCACTCAGCTGCCAGGCAGTGTTGTGACGTTGAAGTCCTCCCCCAAACCCAAATCCAGGCACTGCTGGTGAACCACACAGGATGCCAACCAAAATTTTGCCATTCTTCTCTAAATGTTGCTTAGGGTGAAAGTATTTGACCTTAAATTACTCTGCCTTTTTTTTTTTTTTTTTTTGAGAAGGGAGCTTGTTTCTCAGGAAAGATGGGTTTGATTCTTTGGTTTTGGAATAAACCTGGTATGAATCCCCACACAGTTTCATGCTGCCTGTCCTTCCCACCCAAACAGGGGCACTTCTGTAGTGGCTGGCATCAGATGGTCGGGTAGGGAGTCTGAACCCTGCTCTGTGCTCTCAGGTTGGGTTCAGGCAGCCACCCAGGGGCAGGGACACTCCTGGCTGCAGAGCAATGCAGGCTGTGTACCCAGGGTAAATGGAATTTACCACAGGCTGGTAAACAGCTCTGTTTAACACATCAGCTCAAGTGGGAGACAATCCAGTGTGAAATGCTTGCTCTGAGATGAAAACACTCCTTTTCCACTCTCTGGCTTCATCCTGATGCTACTCAGCCAGGCTTGAGCCTGTGCTAATCTGTAGAGAGGGTGAAATGCAAAGAGGTAGAAAATAAAGCTCTGAATCTGCCACTGCCCTCCCTGACCTCATCTTTTGCAGGCTTCTTACTAAAGAAACAGAGAAAGATCACAGAATCACAGAATGGTTTGGATTGGTAGAGATCCTAAAGATCATCCAGTTCCAACTCCCCTGCCATGGGCAGGGCCACTTCCCACTATCCCAGGCTGCTGCAAGCCCTGTCCAACCTGGCCTTGAACACTTCCAGGGATGGGGCATCTACAATTTCCAGGGCAACCTTTCCCATTGCCTTACTACACTCACAGCAAAGAATTTCTCCCTAATATTGAACCTAAACATAGGCTCACTTTGAAGCCATTCCCCCATGCCCTTGTCAAAACTATCCCTTTATCTGTAGGCTCCCTTTGGGTACTGGAAGGCTGCAAAATATAAAATATATTCCTCCTAATTTCCCTACCTGGCTTGTGCACTGTCACACAACAGGTTTCTCTTGCTTTGGGCATCAGAGAAATAAGATGGAAATAACAGAGATCTTTGATAGAAATGGAAAGATGGGAATACCCACAAAATCAACAAAGTCTAAATTTAAAATTATCTTCCAGAGAGCTGCATTCATGAGTTTAGGACCTGTTGTTGCTCTAGTCAAAGGTAAGTTTTTTGGACTTGGTAAAAAGTAAAAGAAAAAGGGACCAGCTAAATAAAATAACATGGGCCTTGCAATCTGTGTGGTCAAATGACAGTATTCAGTGTTAGTATTTTGACCTAAAAGGAATCAGTGAATAAAATACTTATTTTATATATATATGGCCAATTTCTAATACTTATAAGTCTTGCTTTCCAAAGTCACCTCAACTATTGGGAAGAACGCTTGTTTGGTTTTTTGGGGGTTTTTTGGTTTGTGTTTTTTTGTTTGTGTTTTTTTTGTTGTTGTTGTTGATGATGTTGTTTTAAAAAAAATATGGCTGCTCTACCTTGTGCAAATTCCATCTGCAGCTTTTCACTTTTCAGTGCTAATGCTGGCTCAGTAAGCAACCTGGCTGGGCTCTGAGAATGCAGGTGGGGTTTGCACCAGGAGCAGTTTTAGCAGACCTTCCTCCTGACCTCCTCAGGCAATTAGCTGTGGTCTTGCTGTGCTCAGAGGATCCCCTCTGAGTGCAGCTGCAGGGAACAAGCAGGAATTTCTGAGGCAGCACAAACTTGCAAACCCTTCCACGAGGTTATCAAATGACAGCAGGTTGGAGGTATGTAATGAGAAGCACGGGTTCACTGACTAAGCACCCCTAAAGGGGCTGCTGCTTAATCCTTCAGTACATGGTGCCCTGTCACCCTGCTCTGAGGGAGCAGGAGGA
The DNA here is from genome assembly GCA_013400435.1 of Pycnonotus jocosus. Classification (NCBI taxonomy): domain Eukaryota; kingdom Metazoa; phylum Chordata; class Aves; order Passeriformes; family Pycnonotidae; genus Pycnonotus; species Pycnonotus jocosus. The sequence continues at coordinate 22,822 of VWYP01023783.1, forward strand.
GGCAAATGTGCTCTGTAATTGAGAGGGAGGTTGATTTACTGCTGAATGAGAGCAATACAGAGTTAGTCTTCTCACTGATCTGCCTACTGAAGATCAAGCAGGCTGCTCTGTGCAATCCTCGATTTGTCCCCACTCCTCTCTTTTGGGAGGCCAGAGAGAGCTCCCAAAAGCTGTGGGAATGAAGCAGCTCCTGCACCTAAGCAAGCCCATTCCCCTCAGGATCAGCAGCTGTGGCTGTCACAGCTCCACAGCAGGACGTGCAATGTGAGTGTATAAAGGTAACCCTGAGGGTTTTCCACGTGGACAGCACAAGGGCAGGGGATGGTTTGAGTACCAAAGTCCTGCCCAGGTTTGTACAATCCATGCCAACAGGCTTGTGTTGGTATTTCACTGGTGTCTCTATCCAGGATAGGTCTTATGAGACCAACATGTGAGTGGGTACGGAGCTGCATTCCATCACACCTCCTGCCTGCAAACACCACCCCGTGCCTCCCTGCAATCTCCCTGGCGTCACCCTTGCATCCCCCTGGCATTCCAGTGACTGCACAGGACTGCATTATTTCTCTCTGGCTGCTGGGAATGTCCTGAGAGCTGAACGAGTGGCAGCTGGGTTGGGATACTGTGAATTCCTCCTGCTAATATCCTCTTTTGTCTCCTCCGTGCCCTGCCTCACCCCTGCCCCTGCCCTCTTGTTCTGTGGCGAGGGGGGTGCACAGCACAGGAGGCATCACACGGCTTTGTCTGGCAGGTTTGTAATGAGAGGAGTGTGATGACCCTGCACATTCATCAGATGGTTGTTTTCAGCCTGGACCCATCTGTGATGTTTTTATTATTTTTTTCCTCCCTCTGCTCAGCCCAAGCTGCTCCGGGAGAAGTGGCACGTAGGCACAGACGTCCTTGCAGTACACTATACTTGTATAAACTCCATCAGGAAGTCATCTGGCCAAACTTTCCAGAGCTCTGCTTTTAACTCTTCCCTAGGCAGGCTGTCCTGTCAGCCAGGGGATTTCCAGGGAGCGTGGACACGTGCTTTCATCCCTCTGTTCTCTTCACTGATTCCCACTGCTGTCCTTCCTCACAAGCCCCCAGCTCCACATGAATGAGCAGCTTTTGGACCCATCCTACTCTGAGTTCCCAGAGAAAAAAGCTCCTTTAGCTTGTGCACCCACAGAGGAAATAAAGGCATTAAAACACTGCCTTGGCTTTTCTGGAGGGTGAAGTAGCAAAATCAGTAACCAAAAATGCCCCAGTGGGGCAGGGGGAAGGAGTGCTGGTGGGATGAGGCTGTTGGCAGGGGCAATTCTCCCCTGCAGCTCTTATTTCAGAAGGGTGTCCTCACTAGGCACACGAGCAGCAGAGGAAGTTCTCACAGCCCTGAAATGTCTTCTGTGGTCAGGGAATGATTAAAAAAAGGCAGCCCCTTCAGAAGTGACCCTGTGCTCAGTGAAGACGTGTCTCACTGTGCGTGTCCCACTCTGCACAGTTAAACACCCATCAACGTGCACAGAGATGTTTCAAAGGGCTGAGAAAATCCCTGTGAGGTGGCTCACATGGCAGAAAGGCTGCTATTCCTCCCCAGGATGTGTATGGATTAATAGCTAATTGTTAAATGCAAAATAAGTCATCCCATTTTGTTAGTGGCTGTTAACTACCCACTGACAGGTTTCGATGGCTCTTACAAGATTTATCCCTGGAAGAGTTCAAGAAAGGACTGATGTGGCACTCAGTGCTGTGGGTTGGTTGACAAGGTGGTGATTGATCAAAGGTTGGGCTCAATGGTCTTGGAGATCTTTTCCAACCTTAATTGTTCTGTGATTCTGTGATTCTCTTCTATTTTGGAGCCTACTGCACAGGGGTGAATAACTGGGAGTGCTGGAAACATTATCCTCTGCAACTGGGCATGGAGCAGGGATGTCTGAGCTCATTTGCTCTTTGGCCAATGGCTCCAGCCACTTTTTGCTCATTCTTGCCTTGGAGTGAATACCAAATGTGTGTCAGATCAGCACAGGAGATGTGCCACCAATGGTAATGCTGCCTCTCCTGTCCTACACCACTGTAACCAGCCCAGAACTTCATTTATCCATGAAGTGGTTCACAGGCTTTGTCCCTGCTTTATTGCGTATTAATCTTCTCCAGTGTTACAAAACCATGACATGATAAAATAGCACAGGTCTTGATTTTTCTCCTGGGTGCACAGGTGAAAATAAGAAATGACTTAATTGAAGTTAATTCAGTTATCCTGGCGTTAATTTTGCCTTCTCTATCAGATTTATGGGCATCTCTATGGAATAGAGGGGTGTGAGTTTGCACTCAGCCTGGCTCAGACAGCTGTGGAGCAGAAGGGATTCTACTGCCAGAAATTCTCGAAAATTTAGGTATGACTTTTATGACAGACTCCTGCAGACAGGTTTCTTTTGTCAAACAGCTGTTTGTGTGCCATAAACAGCAAAGGAGCCTCTGTTTGTCAGAGTCCTGAACTTCATGAGGTACAAACCATGACTGCTCACCAGCTGGAGTCAGAGGTATTTACAATTTTCCTTGGTCACCTCCTTGTCTGCAGTTGGAGGAATCAATCAAGCTCTCATGGTCCCTCAAGGAGTTGGAGAAGCTGAGAAATAAGCAGGATTTTGATCATGCACAATGTCTTCTTTTTCTCTTTTTTTTTTTTCCTCAGGTCATTTTCAACACGGATTATTCCTCTGTCTCCTCCACTGGAGGATCATAACTCCAATTTCTGCACTTCTGCTCTCAGGAGACCCCACCTGGAGCCCTGAGCACAAGGACAGTGACCTGTTGGAGCAAGCCCAAAAGAGGAAAATGAAGTTGATCAGAGGGATGGAGGAGCTCTCCTATGAGGAAAGGCTGAAGCTCTCCTGGGGTTGTTGAGCCAGGAAAAAGGAAGACTTTGGGGTGCCCAAATTGCAGCCTTGCACTACCTGAAGGGACTACAAGAGAGTTGGAGAGGGTGTGTTTAAAATGGCTTGTAGTGATAGGACCAAGGAACAATGGCTTTAAACTAAAAGAGAGTAGTGTTAGATGGGATATTGGAAAGAAATTTTTACTGTGAGGATGGTGAGGCACTGGAACAGGCTGTCCAGAGAATTTGAGAATTCCCCATCCCTGGAAGTGTTTGAGGCCAGGTTGGATGGTGTTTGAAGCAACCTGGAGAAAATATCTGTAATGAAATGGTTGATGGTGCTCACCAAAGCCATAATTTTTGTCTGATGGACAGGAGCAAAGAAATTACTGAACACCTAAAATCACAACACCTCCCTCTGCCACTAAAGGTAAGCCAACACTCACCAAGGGATGAGCCTAAGGCAGCAGAGATTTGCCTTCTGATTTTAATGCACTGCATATTAATCATGTGGAAGGGCTGTGGTATTGTTCTCAAAATGCCCAGCAAAAAAAGGAAAAACCTGTGCAGCTCAGGGAATTTGAGCTGCATTGGCTGTGAGTTGACAATGGCACCTTGTGTGGCCCCTGGTCACAGCTGGGACCACCACTCTGGTCACCCCAGGGTCTGGTTGTTTACTGTGTCTCAGAATTCCCTGGAATAAGTCAGCACAAGGATAAATCCCTTCTCATCAAGCTTTGAACCTACACCTGAAGCAGGAAGGAGCTGCCTCACATCCCATGTGGCTGCTGGGTTTTGTGCTCAGGGTTTACCTAACAGGCAGGTGGTATCCTTGTAGGTGCATTTCCACCTCTGGGACAGAGGCTTTAGGATTAAGTGTCCAATATTTAGGACACAAAAGGATGTACAGTGCTCAGCCCTGACCTTGCTGTAACCTGTGGGGAAGCACCAAAGATTGTCTTTACCCATGTATGGCATAAACAGCGAGGAACATGCTTGTAGCAAAATCAGAAAGGAATCTGATAGAGAGCCCCAAAGATAAATGCCACTTTAGGAAATGTTGCTCTAAGCTGTTGACAGGAGCACCATCCAGAAAGGAACTGTGAGCTTTAAGTGCTTCTCTGCTTCTGGGTGGGATAAGGTGTCATGTAAAATGCATTTTGTTCTTGTTCTTGTTTCATCTCGCTCTCTCCGCTCTTCTCCTGTGAGAGCGCACACACCGAAGGCATTAAAACCAGGCTGCGGTGAGTTTGCTCCACTAAAACATCTCCACATCAAAGGCCTTGCTGGAATCTATTGATTCTGGCACAGTTGCAGAAACCAGTGACGTTTTCAGTGAGAAATCATGCACTTCTCGGTTGATTTCGGGAAAGGTTAAAAAAAAAAGGGAAGAAAAAAGCTGTACCATGTGCAAATATTCACCCAACAGAGAGGCTGATAAACCGTAAAATGTTTGGTCTGGCTCCCTTGGTGCCAGCAATTACTCAGGGATGACTTTATTGACAGACAGATGAGCTTTAGCTGACATGATGTTACAAAAACCTGCCCTATTTAAGTTTTGTTTTCTCTGTTTGTGAATAACATGTGACAGCTCTTGTCTGACGTATTCTTCCCTTCCTATTTCTGAAGCAATGCACCCTATGCCAGTGAATAGCATAAGCCCCATGACTTATCTCCAAAAGCCCAGAGATTATCAATGGCCCCAGGTCAGAAGCACAGAGCAGGTTGTTGTTCTGCTTTGTCTGCCCAGGCAGATTCACTTCCAACAAGGTGTACCTTGACAGCAGTCTCATTGGAAAATCTACTTCTGCTCACAAGACCCATCAGCTATTTCTCCTGAAAATACTTTTGCTTTTAACTTTGCCTCATAGGTGTGAAACCATTGTATTTTTATGTTACTTTAACTGAAACTACTAATTTTCTACTAAAAATGTCTCCGTGCTGTAAAACCTGTATTTGAGCTGCCTTGTGTTCTGGTGCAAAATCTGAAAATGACACAGATCAAACCACAGAGTGGGAAGAGCTGTTATGCTCTCTGGTTTTGGAATTTTAGTATTTGTAGGACTCTTGGCTCTACTTTGTTTGCATCCTGCCCATGAACAGCTTCCAAAATGTAAAAGCATTAAGGTGTTTTCAAAAGGTGCCTGCAGACCACATCTTCTCCTTGGAAACTTCCTCTTTGCAGATCACATCTTCTCCTTGGAAACATCTTCCTTGAGGCCTTCCCAGTCCCAGGCACTCACTGCTTTCTTCAAACAGAGCCCCTAAACACAAGCCAGCAGCTGCAGCCCTCAGGTGTGGGCTCTGCTGGTGGCACTGCTGTCACTGCCAGCCACAGCTTGTCCTGGCAGTGCTGTCCCTCTGCTCACCGAGGCACTGGGGCCTTCTCCTCCTGCCTTGCCCACCAGCTCTGGGCTAGACCCACAGGACACAGTGAAAACTCACCCTCACCTCCTCAGTGGGAAGAGTATCTGCCCAGGCACCTAATTACAGTGAGATGGAAAAATGTCCACAAAAGGATGAGGTTAAGTTTTCCAATACGTGGCACAGCAGTAATCAATACTTGCATCAATACTTAATTTATCTGTGTCAAGCAGAACAGCTCCAGCAGGAGGGAGTGAGATCATCTCTCCCAACCCTCCATGTGCCGTGGCCCAGTCACACAGGGTGGAAAATGATGGTTTAAATCCCTTCATTCTCAGGACTTAATTCTCAAAAGCTTGGATATGAGGGTGCTGCTGCCAGCAAGACTGACAGGATGTCCCCACCCTCAGCTCCTGCACAGAAGGAACACCATAACCTCTCTGCAAACCTAACCCCAGACCCCCTAACCCCTGAATAAAAACCCACTGGGATCAGAGTGAGACTCCTTTGATCTCGAGAGGATTTTCAGCCACCCTCTGATGAAAGGCATTTGCCTCATGGCCACTGCGTCAAGCCTCTGGAGGACTTTTTGTGAAAGTGCAGTTTCAGTAAGAGGCTGCAGCACTCCCCAGCTATCATCCCCCATGAATGTGCTCTCCCTTGCACTGCAGAGGCTGCTCAGCCAAGGTATTTGCAACATTACCCTTGAGATATTCATTTTTGGGCACCTCCCCACAGGGACATCCACAGTGTGACTCAGTGACACTGAGAGTCTGCTGGGAACTGGGGGAGAGCTGCCTGCCACGCACAAGGGGTGACACAAGTGGTGGGCAAGTCAGAGACAACAACTCCTCTGTTGCAACAGGAGGTGAAGGTTTCATCTCTCCATGGATGGTTCCCCTCACAGTGACTAAGCTGTTCCTCTCATCCAGCTAATGGAGAGACTGTGCCACATGCTGTGTATTCCTGTAAATCAGCCAGATTCTGGTCATCCCATCTCGAGCCTTCTCAGAAGGGATCTCTCATCATGCTGGTTTCATGAAAGGTGATGAACTGGATTCCAGTCACTCTTTCCTTCCTTGTTAAACACTTCCCATAGGAGTTGCAGCCCCTCAGTTTAGCTGACAGGGAGGTAAGGACATCTCCCTCTTAATCCATGTGTGTTCATGTGTTCATAGTTGGGGTCTTGCTCCTGAGCTGTGCTGTGTGCCATTACCCCTCTGCCTGCAACACGAGATGACCATCAACATTTTCACCACGCTCCTGTTTTTCACAGAAAATCCATCTGGTGTTGGTGACAGCTGTGAACTTAGAGCACAGTGTCCACTCCTGGGTACCCCAACCAAAACTGAAGAATTGAGTCACGTGTGCACTCTGGGACAGGGGTGCTGGCACACAGCCCTGTCCAGGAAAAGCTATCCCAGACCAGTTCCAGGAATCACTGAGGAAAACTGAAGAGGAGAAATCGGTCCCAGTGGGTTCAACAAATCTCGGATTGCAGAGAGATTCCAAATTAATTGTCAATCCTTCTTTCTTCAAGGGTTTGTGTTTCTAAGCTTTCAGTGGACCATGAGTGTCTGCTGTTCATGACCACCTTGGGTTTAGCCCTTACTCTGAAGGTTTTATGAGTATCTTATTACCTGAGACAGGTGTCCAGCACCCATGTGAGTGTCTCCTGCTGCCTAAGCAATTGTGCTTCCCTGTCCCTTCCTCTTTTTGGGGACAGGGAATGTTCCAAACATCCATCAGACAGGCGAGTGCATTGCCAGAAGGGGCTCAGACATTGTCATGATAAGGGAATACAACAACAGCCTGCTCAGAACACAATAGAGTATCCAGTTTATCCCTAAATTATTAATGTTCCATGAGGAGTGGCTTTATACAGCTGCCTTGGGCACTGTGGGAACACAATCTCTTCCCAGGGAGGCAGTGGGCTCCTCCCCTCAGTATCTCCAGGTGGGATCACAGTGGAGCTTGGCCCATCCCAGGAGGGTTATCCAAGGGGGCAGGACATGGATTTCAGTGCCAGCTGGGAGAGGACGCCTGCAGCATGAGGTGGCAGCCCCATGGGTGGCACTGTGGGTGGGAGATACCCTCTCCCCTGGTTAACAGGCTGGCAGCACCTTTCCTGATGGAAAAATAACATTGTTCCTTATCTTGGGGTTTGTCATCACCACTTTTTCCAATCTCTGCTGTCTGCTCTGTACACAGGGGATGACAAGGACAGGACTTGGGCTCCCTCACCCCACAGGCTGTGGTTCTGCTGTGGGGTGACACCCCTCCAAGGCTTTTAAAGGTGTTTCAGTCCAGTGTCACTGCAGCCTGGTGAACATCCCAGAGTGCACGGACACAAAGCTGTGGGACACTGCACAGGGTGGCCTGTGCAGACCTCTGAGGGGAGAGGGGTGGGGGAGTTCCCATGGATTCATTCCGACCCCCAGCTGTTTTCCAGGCAATCCAGATCCCTCCACCCTCACACAGGAGCTGTGCCTCTCCCCTGGTGTGCAGCACCCCAAGCACCCCAAGGCCAGGATACTGGGCTCTGGCAAGACAAGGCTCTCTTGAAGGAGAGGGAATAGCACAAAATGGTCACTGCAGGGATTCCCCCTGACAGGTCCTGGTGCTGATCCTGGGTGTGAAGGGGTCCTGGTTTGGCTGCTAGAGTAAAGAGTGATGTTGGAGAAAGCACCTCTGAACCTTGGGGAATCATTGCTAAAACTAACAGGGAGTGAAATCCATCCCCAAAAACCCACCATGACAAACAGCCTGGCAAGAGGGAGAAATAAGTGAATCCCAACAGACAGAACCTAGGAAGAGCTAGAGCAAGTGGGAGAAGGGGAAAGGTGGGGAGAAGGTATTGAGACAGCCTCTACATGGTTCCACTTCCCCTTTTTTCAGCTGTGTGGCAATGCCATTCATTAGGAAACATGAATCAGTGGCATTTCCCTGCTCTGTGCTTCCCAGAGAGCTGCTGCAGCTCTCCACCAGACCTGGAGCATCTTCTCCCTGCTCCTGCACTGGCACAGGCCAAGGGCTGAGGTGATGGAGCCACCAAGGACTCGCCCTGCCATGGCTGAGCCCTGAGATTGTCTCACAAGGCTTGTGGCAAATGTCAGCAGGAGCAAGGGCTGGCACAAACACAGCACTGCAGCAGAGGAAGTTGTGCTCATGCATCTTGCCCAGCAAAGGTGGAGAATGGCATTTCAAAGGGACACAAAGAGTTTGGCACCTCCTGTCAGCCAAAGAGTTGTCACTGCCACGAAACCCCCAGCAGCATCAGGGTGTGAGCTTCACCAGAGCTCTTCCACACCTCCTCTGCAAGGAGCCAGGCTGTATCCCTGCTCCCAGGAGGCACAGCTTCTCCTGGCTCAACAGCTTCCTGGGGAAGGTGGATTTACACCAACCCCAGCCATGTGTGGTGGAGCGTGGATGCCATTGAGCCTGGAGATTCTGTCACCCTCTGTCAACTTCTGTCACCTTCTGTCACCTCTGTCACCTTCTGTCACCTTCCATCACCTTCTGTCACCTTCTGTCACCTCTGTCACCTTCCATCACCTTCTGTCATCTCTGTCACCTTCTGTCACCTTCTGTCACCAGCTCCTCGCTTTGATGCAGAGCATAGTGAGAGCTTCAGCCCCAGTGATTGTGTGTCTGGGTCACCAGCATGGGCTCTGGGCCTGGCTGTGTCCTCTGCACCCTGTGGGCCATGGCAAAATGTCACATTGGACATCTTGTAGTAGATAGAGAGGTCCTCCTCCTTGGGCACTTTCCAAAATTACTCTGCCCCTTGGGTGCCAGCTCTGGAGGTGGTCACAGCCACACAGAAGGGGAACCACAGCCAAGGTCACTGATTTCAACAGCAAATGGCACAAAACTAGAGGAGAAACAGGATCTGGAGACTCTGCAGCCATTGACTCTCTTCCAACACCTCAAGAGTGAGCAGCCCCCACTGGAAGAGGAGGGTGGCCCCACAGCACTTCCAGTGTCCCCAGCTCCCCTGGCTCTGTGGGTGGGTAGAAAAGCCACTCCACTTGGTGTCACCTCCAAGAGCCCCTCAGTCCCCAGCAGAGCCTGGTGGTGGCTGCAGCCACCAAGTCCCGTGGTGCCACAGGACTGTCCCCACGTGTCACATCCTCCCCTGTGCTAGGGCCCTGCAGGGTTTGGTGTGGCCACCAAGGCTGCTGGAAAATGACATTTCAGTCCTGCTGGCAGCCTTCCAATTTCAACATTTTTTTTTCTTTCTTCCTTGAAACAAAAGTCAGAGAGAGAAGTGAGGCCAGGAGGGGTCAAAACAGAGCCAGGAGGGGCTCAAACCAATGGCTTCTGACACTTTGTTTAGCTCAGGCCTCCTCAAAAGTCTTGTTTGGGAATGGGACATTTTGAAAAGTCCTATTTAGATGGAAAAATGCCTTATCTAGTAAAGAAAGTTAACCTCCTTCTCATCTGAGAAGCCCCCAAAAAATTTCCCTTGGCTTCGTTCCGCACAGCTGATGGGTGACCCCATTCCAGCCCCACGGCTGCGTGCTGGCTGCACTGTGTCCTGTCACAGGCACCGTGCAGGGGCCATGCTGCCACTCCTCTGGGGCCTGGGACACCAGCCAGGGTCCCTGAGGGTGGTCCTGTCTCCCCCAGCAGGGAACTGAGGGGATGGGTGCTGCCAGGGGCATGGGGCAGCTCCCTGTCTGCCTCTGGCTCTTCATCCAGAGGAGTTTTGGCAGTGACTGTCTGGAGAGTGGAGACAGGCTTTAGTGAAGGGGAACTGACATTCCCATTGGTCATAGTCAGCCTGCTCCATTCCACCTCCATTATCTCCATCATCTCCATCTCCATCATCTCCATCATCTCCATCTCATCTCCATCTCCATCATCTCCATTATCTCCATCTCCATCATCTCCATCTCCATCATCTCCATCTCCATCTCTATCTCCATCATCTCCATCATCTCCATCTCCATCATCTCCATCTCATCTCCATCTCCATCATCTCCATTATCTCCATCTCATCTCATCTCCATCTCCATCATCTCCATCTCCATCTCCATCATCTCCATCTCTCTCCATTTCCAAGGCAAGCCCCTTCCTTCCTCCCAGGAGCCCAGCCCTGTCCTCATCTCCCTCCCAGTGCCACCCCTCAGGGATGGAGTTAGGAACTGGCTGTCCTCTCCCATCAGGTAATGACTGCCACAGTCCTCTGGCTGCCTGTGCTCAGTTTGCCTATGATTCACCTCTCACAGCTCCATCTGGGGGGGTTCAAATCCAGCTCCAGACAGCTCCAGACTTGAGAAAAGGATACTCAGAGGTTACCCTATCACTCTCTACAACATTCTGAAGGTTGGTTGTGGTCAGGTGGGGTTGGTCTCTTTCTCCAGGCAGCAACTGATACAACCAGAGGACACAGTCTCAAGCTGCACGAGGGGAAATATAAGTTGGATATTAGGAAAAGTTTTTTATGGAAAGACTGATAAAGTATTGGAATGGTCTGCTCAGGGAGGTGGTGGAGTCACCATCCCTGGATGTGTTTAAAGAAAGCCTGGATGTGGCACTCGGTGCCATGGTTTAGTTGAGGTGTTGGGGCTGGGTTGGACTCGATGATCTTGAAGGTCTCTTCCAACCTAGAAATTCTGTGATTCTGTGATTCTGTGTGCTGGGCAGCACAGCCATCTGTCCTAGCCATGATTCATTACCTCAGCAGGTTAACCCAGATGGGCAGAGGGGACCAGCCAGGCTTGGGGAGAATCTGATCCATGTGTGCAAACACGGCGTGGTCCCTGCTGCTGGGAGTAATAAAGGACTTTCTGCAATTATCCTGCGTGTTTTGGGAGGCAGGATTTCAAAGCAGCAATCAAGCCCTAATTGATTAAACCCTCGCCGCATTCCCGGGAGTGAGCTGCTGCCCCCCGGATAAATGGGAGTAAGTCACAGGCAATTAGCGATTTGCCTGAGGTGCTTCTGCTTGTTGCTAATGTCTGGGCTCAGACTCCTCTGGCCCCGTTAGTCATTAGACCACACATCCTCCATCCTCTCCTCCATCCCGACATCTCTGGCAGGATGGAAAGAGCAAAATAATCTCAACATCACGTTTATCTAGGAAAAAAAGTTTCCCACAGTCCCTTCTGGCTCTTTTTTTGTTTTGATTCTGAGGTTTTGTTTTTCTGCAGAGTTAAAATAAATCTTGAACTGCAACTGCTGGGCTTTTTTGAACACAGTTGGTTGCTAGAGCATCGTTTGAGGGAAACACATTAAAAAGCAGAGCAGTGTGTTTATTGCCAGAGCCGGGCTGGCTGGACAAGGCTGACCAAGTATTTTAAGCACTGCGTGACATTTATGCAGTGCAGAAAGCTCTTGTGGTCTCCCTGAGCTTGTGGCCGCTGCTTCTCTTCCTTCTGGACAGAATCTCATGGCCTTTGTCTCCAAGATTTTGATTTGCTGTGCAAGATCATATTTTTCCATCTGCTTACCCTGTGCTGGAGTGCAGGGGGACCAGGGGACATCTCCCATTCCCCTCACTCCCCACTGATCTCTTTTACCCACATCAGCAGTGCTGAGGGCACTCAGTTGGTATCAGTGTCCAACAATCACACCCCAGCCACCCCCAGGCCCAGCCTGTGATTTGGGAATCAGAGAAGAAATCTTTGGTTTTGACTCTTTCTCGTTAAAGCCACTCTAAAGCAAATGTCATCTTCTTTAGGAATGTGGTGTTTTTGAAAAGCTTTTAGGGTTGTTTTCATCCTTCTCTTTTCCCCTTTGCTACTCAGTACTATCAAAAAGGGACTGGAGTGACATTAATGGAAGTTTAACAGGGTTTTGACCTTCTCCAGAATGTCTAAACCAGCACTTAGTGTCTCCATCTTGCTGCACATTAGTGTGTTTTGAAAATCCTTCCCACGTGATGGTTGGGATGAGCCAGCTGGAGGGCTCTTTCCAAGAAAGCCCTGAAAAAGCATTCTCTTTGCAGGAAAATGGGTATTTGTAGGTAAATGCAGCCCTTTCCCCTAGACTGGCTGTTTTAAAGCTGTACAATAACCACCCAGTGAATTTCTTCAGCTGCACACACACTGCTGGTGTGTAAAACCCTGAACTTTGCTTTGACTTGGTGTCTATTTGTTTGAGAATATCTTGACCTGGCAGTCTGGCAGTGTGGGATGGAAGTGCTCCACTGCTGACATCTGGGAAGCTGGGAGGAAGAGCCTCTGTCCTCCCAAACCGTGCTGCCCACGGGGCTGGGGCTGATGTTATCTCACTGAGAGCTCTGGGAAAGGACAAAGCTCCTCCATGTCTGAACCCAAGGTGGGATCGTGGCCATCCAGCACTGATACCCAGCTTCAAATGATTCTCCTGGACAAAAGGATCTAATTAAGCCCCAGAGGGCTGAACATATAACAAATCAGCACTTCGTTTTGGGATGTTATGGATTTTTCAGACAGAGAAAGTGGTTGTGTTTCACTTGAAGATGTGGCCTTTAAATTGCAATTAACATCTTCACTCCAATCAAAGCCATCTCATAACCAAATGATGTCCTAAAAGCTGATAAAGCAGCATTCCTGACCACTGCACACATTTTTGGAATATCTCTGTGATACGGATTTCATCCCTTGCAGTCAGCGGAAAAACCTCCAGTGACTCACAAGGGACAGGAATCCTTACAAAAATAATCCGGGCTGGAAAACCAACACTTCCCCTCCTCTATCTCTGCCTGCTGCCAGCGGGGGTGAGAGCAGCACAGCCAGGCAAGGACTTCTGCCCACCCCAGCTCGGGTTACACTGCGGGGTGAGGGAGGCACCCGGGACAGACAGACAGACACAGACAGCAGCCCTCACTGCCAGAGAGCAAACCTGGGTGGGAACTCGAAGAAAGGCCCTGTGTGACTGCTCTTCAAAAGCATTTCAAATGTGATTTCCATGTGGCATCATCTACCACACCTCACCTGGCCCCATACACAGGGACACGGTGGGGAGAGGGGACCCAAGGGAGATGAGTGTCCTGGGGTCAGGCAGCTGCACCCCAGTCTGGTCACACTTCCATGGTGCACCTTCAGATTGTGTCTTCTGCCACCTTCTCTGCATTGCTGCTGATTGTGTACAGCCAACTCCTTCCATGGCTGCTGCCCCATCCTGAGAGTGGGATGGGATGAGATGGCATGGGATGGCATGGGATGGCATGGGATGGCATGGATGGGATGGGATGGGATGGGATGGGATGGGATGGGATGGGATGGGAGTGGTGCAAGCAGAGGAAGGATCCCAAGGTGTGAGTGGCACTGCCACCACAGTGGGATGGCAGCTCCCTGGAACAGCCCAGTACAGGGAAATCTTCTCCTTTGGTGGCTGGGGTGTGTGAAGCTGATCCCAAAATGCTGAGGGGGGTTGTCCTCTGGGGGTATTGAGATGAGGGAGGCTTGTGGCAGTAGGACCTGAGCACGGAGGGAGTGCCAGTGTGACAGACAGAGTGGAGAGCTGCACCCAGGCTCCTCCACATCACTCTAGGTGGTGCTCCCTGGCATGATCTCCCCTCCATCCATGGGCTGTGCTTCCCTCAGGACTGGCAGCTTGGCTGCAAGCATGCCCTGGTGTCTCAAAGACAGAGGAAATCTCCCTTAAAACTAAGTGGCCTCTCTGGCTGCAGCTTTATCTTCTCCTTCCTGTTTACTGCGAGGTCCCTGAGAGGGCTGCTTGTTCCCACCATCACAGGGCCCAGCGCCTCTCAGAGGTGTCAGGATGTCTCCCATCACCCTGGAAACCCTGCACTGGCACATCCCTTCCCCTCCCCATCTGCCCTCACCCTGTTCTGGGCACAGCAGTGCCAGTGCCCTCCCTGCCTGTGGGGCTGCCCCTTCCCTCCTCTGCCATCCCACTCACTTCCCTTCCACACTTGGTCAAGCTCTTCATCCTGACATTTCAAACCCTGGGCTGAGCAGCCTCTACTCACAGCTCAGCTCAGCTTTCCTCCTGCTCTTCCTCTCCCCGTGGCAGCACCACAGCCTCATCTCTTCTGCCATTCTCTTCATCTCTGGCTCCTGCTCCTGCCTCCCACTCCCCATCTCTCCAGGCTGCTCCCTCTGGTCTTGCTTTCACCTGGCCCATCTTCCCCACACTGCCCCAGAGCTGCCTTCCTGCAGCTTGCCTTTCACCTATGCTCCCTGCTCAGTATTGTTTATTCCTCTTTTGGGCCTTAGGACAAAAATATCTCCCCAACCAGGCAGCCTGTGCTGCTGGTCAGATTTCCTCGTGAGTTGTGTGAGCAATGTTTTTTCTGTGCTGGGTAAATACAGTGACCTAAGAGCAGGCAATTCCTGTGAAAATGTGTTTTTACGTTACTGCTTTTCACCTACCTCTTTTTCTTTTTTTTTTTTTTTTTTAATAGATCATTCTCACTAGTTTAATGCTTGCTTTTCATTTCGAAGCACACAGGCATGCCCCTCCCTCTGTTACTGAGTGCAGGAGGTTATTGCAGTGTTGCAACCCTGTCAAAGAAAACTGCCCCCTATATAGAGCAAGACGTGCTGAAAGCCTCAAGGCCACAGCCATAAATCCTGCTCCCCTCCCTCTCTCTTGTTTGCTCTCTGCCTAAGGTGTGTCAGGCATTGCTGTGCCCCCGTTTCCTTCCTTCTGGAGGTACCCAGTGGTTTGTTCTCCTGGCAGTAAAACAGAGCAGCAGGTTTGGCATGGGATGGAGCCCCTCAGCAAACCCCCGGGTGTCTGTCCCTCCTCCTGCTGCAGGACACGGGGCAGCAGGAGAGGGCTGTGGCACAGGATATGGGTGATGCTGATCCCACTGCTTCACCCCTCCAGGGAAACTCACATCTCCAGCCTCCTCTGCAGCATCCTGGCTGTGTCTCTGTGTCTTGGGGGGTGGGTCACTCCCAGTCCCCCATGCTGGAGTTGTTCCACTTTCCACAGGCTCTTCAAATAGCCAGGAGCAAAAGAGAGGATGACCTGGGGGCTGAGAGGTTTCCTTGTGTGGTGGGACAGATCACTTCCACCACCTGGGCTGAGAGAGGCAGGCAGGTTTCCCACAGCTCTGTGCCCTGAACACAAAGTGCTGGGTCCCAATGGCTTGGTGACATTCCCCTGAAATGCCAGCTGCTGAAAGGGACCTGTGTGTTCCATGGCTGACTGGAACTGTGTTTCTTGTGGATAAGCTCTCAGCCAGAAGAGAAACCTGTGATGGTTTTTGGCTTCTTTACAGCCAGTGCCAAAGCTGAGATTGAAACATAGGAGACACAGGTTTTGAGTTCAGACTTGGATGTTTATTATTTCTTATCTATTTACAGACTCAGGAGCCATGAGCTCTAACTAGCTAGTTAGAGAAAAGAGGTAAAATGGAGTATCTCTGACTCTTTCCAAGGTTATTTAAGTGCTAATTACCCAAGAAGGAGGTGACACCTATATTATTTATGGTTTTGACCCAGTAATGACCACCCAAGGCCTGCAATGCAGACCTTTTTCACCTAGTTACAGAAAGCCACCCAAACCCATGAAGAAGAAGGAAGGAGAAGGTGAAGAAGAAGGACTAGGACAATGCGCAAAATCCTTCATCTTAACTCACATGTATTGCTACATACTAAACCCCCAAATTCTCAGTTTCCAGAATTCCAACAGAAACCCTGTGTTAATGAAGCTGTAGCTTTGAGAGAAGCAAGAGCAGATCCAGCCTTGAGGGTCCCTGATGCAGAGAAGCTCTCTGCAGTCCCCAAGGTGAGTGAGAGGATTTCTGCACTGTCTCATTTAAGAGTTATAAAGCAGAGGAGAATTTAGCTCAATCTCCATCCTCAGGGTGCCTTCCTGAGTCACTGTGACTTGGCTGGCACTGGCCACAGCATCATAAAACCATTGACTTGAGTGTGTCTGGCAGGTCTTTGGATGACATCTGGTCCCAGCCCCTGCTCAAAGCATGGCCAGCATAGTTCAAACATCTCAGGGACTTGTCCAGCTGAGCCTTGAGTATCTCTAAGGCTGCAGATTACACAGCATCTCTGGTCAGCCTGGTGCAGTGTGTGACCACCCTCACAAGGAGAGAACTTTCTCTAGGACCTACTCAGAACTTCCCTCTTGCAACTCATTTCAGTTACCTCTCTTCCTGTCCCTGTGCACCTCCACCATGAACCCTCTGTCCCCCTGCCAAAGGACTCCAACTCCTTGCCTTGTGCTTTTGAAGTTCTGGCCACTGAAAATGCCAGCTGTCAATGTGGTATTTGCAAAGAACCAAGACAAGCTTCACTTTCTGCCTATGAGACACAACCCCTGGCACAGGAAGCTTCTGATTGGGAAGGAAGATTGAATTCATGAGGCTTTGTGCCCAGCCCACCTACCTGACATGTCCAACCCATTAGTGAAGCTTGCATGGTGCAGAGGTCTGCCCATTCCATGTGCCAATCCTCCAGGAGTATTGCACCAGCTGTGCTGCAAACCTATGGCCCAGCAAGGTTTGGATGTTATTAACACACCCATAGGGGGATATTTTGGGCAGCTCCATCTGCACTGGGTTCACTGGGTTCCTGAGGAGCCACTGAAAACATTGCAATGCTCTTCAGTGTGGTGGTGAAAGGACTGAGCCCTGCAGAGTGGTGTCAGAAAGAAAGAGGTTGGGCTCTTGCCACGGAGGAAATGGGAGCAGAAGGATCAAAGTCTGTGACTAACGATTCAAGCTGTGTATCCAAAGGGTACTTCTACCCCTGAGCACACAGGCAAAGCAATAAGCCTGGCCTGGGGTTCAGACCAGGCACAACTTTGTACAAAAAAGGGAAAATAAAGGATGACAGACTCAGAATTACAGCCCTACCGGGTTCTGTCTGCTCAGAGCTGCGCAAGATCTTCACAGCTTGGGCCCCAGCTAACAGCAAGATTGTCTTGGAATTACCTCTCCTTTGACTCATGGTGTTCCTGCAGGATGCCTTGACTGTAATGTTGCTCCTTCCCGAGAGCAATTACCAGGGAAGCGTTAATTTTCTCTGTTTAACACAAAGCAGACATTAAACACGCCTCGTGGGCAGGGGAGGGGAAATCAGCAGTCAGTGCTGGCTCTGCTGAGTCAGTAAGGATGTGCTCTGGGATGTGCATCACACCCCAAAGGCCAAACTCTGAAAACTGGGTAGTTGCTCACTGCTTTCAGCTAGTGAGAGCACCTGAGCCCCTGTGGCACTCTTCCTGACAGACAAAAAATCTCCACAAACAAACAAACAAACAAACCAAAACCAAAAACCAAACAAAAACCCTCAAACAAACAAAAAACCCCAACAATAACAACAAAAAAAGAAACACTGAAAAAAACACTACAAAACCAAAAAAAAAAAAACCCGCCACAAACTGATNAAAAAACCCTCACTACAAAACAAAAAAAAAGCGCCACAAACTGATTTTATGGAGCACTTGCTCACTTGTTTTGCCACTGTGCAGAATTAGGCCCCTTTCAGGCAGACCTGGGCTGGAGACACCGAGCTGGAGCAGTCCAGAACAGACCCAGAGTGTGAGCCTCCAGCATGGATTGGCAGGTCTGTCTGTGTGCCCTTCTTCACCTGTTAATGCAGGTAACCTGTGAGTGCCCATCTGGGGCTCATTTACTGCACGGGGCTCCTCCACACAGCCTAGGACTGAGACACTCATTCCTTCTGCGTGTCACTCATTCCTGTGACACTCATTCCTTCAGCCTGATTCATGAATCAGTCTCCTTCATGACTTAACTCTTTCGTGGAGCAGAGGCAAAGAAGGATGTTCTTCACCAAGACATCTGTGTCAGTCCCTTGAGGCAGCAGAGCCTTTGATGTTGGGGTTGAGGTGGAAGCAGAGGGCTCATACTGTTCTTCACCTGTATTTGTTCAAACTCTCTAGTCATTAAAGCTGAAAACCAGCCCGTTTGCAGTTTCCTGTATCACTGCTGTTTACTGACCTGGCAAACACATCTTTGTGGTGACATGAATGCTTGCTATAAAGGCTCTTTACCCAGGAGCTGGGAGAGGAGGGAGGAGAATGCTGGATCACAGCAGTCAGAGAGGTTAAAAGTGCCCATGATGCAAAGTCTTTCTTTGTTTTCTTGTTTTCTTTTTGTGCATCCCATAATTGAAGTCAAAACCTAACACCGGTCACTGAGCAGAACATCTAATGCAGTGGGTGGGCAGGCAACCCGCTCCAGGCTCACCACATCCACTCTGAGAGGGTCCCCAGAGCCCTGGCAGAACTTGCCCAAATCCTGTGCACACACACTGCCAGATTTTGCAGGCACTTCATCTTTTTAGCAGGGTGAATAACGAGGATTCACTGCTCAGTCGCCTGCGTGGGGCTGCTTACGCAGGAAGGCGCTGCCGTTCTGGAAACTGAAGATCACAGCACCACAATCTGTTCTCTGGTGGCGATGTCCACCCTCTCCCGTCACCTCTGAACACAGGATGATGCTGTAGCCAGAGGCCCAGTGGCCTCAGATCAGGCAGAACACACTGCCTGTGTGCCTGGCAGTTAGCATTCCAGAGCAGGTAGGGGATTTCCTCGGATTCGAGGAATGGAGACATCAGAAGCAGCTGCACTGCTATTATCACCTATAAAAAACAGCTCTCAGTGATTCCAGGAGAAGAAGGATGATGAGGTAATTATGGTTTTGGCACAGTGAGCACTGGCTGAGGGCATTTTGAGTCGAGCCAGGACAGAGAGCGTGTTGTTCCTTTCCAAGGCTGTTGAGACAACTGTCCACGTTACGGCAGCCCCTTCTCCCCTCTGAAATCCAGCTGTTGCACAGCACATGGAAACACTCAGCAGCTGCTGGGGGCCATCCACGAGAACCTGCTGGGCACTTTTAGGTGGACAGGATGCAGTTGTCCTAAGCTATTTTGGACCTGGAGCACACCAACTATCCTGGCTCCAGAGCAAATGAAAGACTCGACAGCTGCGAGGGCTTTCAAGGATAATCGACTGCATCGGCCAGGGAGCCACTGGGAAACAAAGATGAGCCATTTGGGAACTCTGGGAGGAGCCATTTGGGAACCCTGGGAGAAATACTTCTCCTCAGACTGCCCTCAGGGTCAGGAAGGATGGAGGATGGGCAATTGATTTGCTCCTTCCTGGACATCCAGAGCTGGCTTTAAAAAATGTGAAGCAAAGCAAGCTTAAGATCCCTTCCAGCAACCTGCATGCCTAAGCAAAGAGTCCTGCTGTGAGGAGATACTGGAGACAAGGGCAAGGACTTTTTGTGGGAGCAGCAGCTTCCCATGCTGGGCCTTGGCAGGAATTATTGGAGCTCACAGAGCCAGCAGGCAGTGAGGGAAGGGTCCAGGCTGCCAGCAAAGGGTTCCTCTGGAGCAGGTCCCTGCTGCTGGGAACACTAGGCTTGCTGGCACATGGCAGCAACAACTGAGGGGACGGGAAAATGTGAGATTCCATAGAGTTCTGAAACACACAGAAATAGGGTAAAAGCTACAATTTGAACTTTTAACTTTCTTCCTATTTTCTTTTTTCCCTAGTCTGACAGTTATTCCTCTCCCAAGGGCTTCAGCCAGGCATACATTCCACTGGCACTTGAGCGAGCAGGAAGCCCAAGAGGAATACCTGTGCCTGTCTCCAGCAGGGGTCACTGATGATTTTCTTGCTTTTAAAGCTTTTTCCCCCCACTTCTATATTTTTTGGGGGAAGCCTGCCATTCCAAGAAAGCATCATCCATGTCATGGGTAGGAATTCCCTGCTGGAGCCAGATTGGAGTGTGGTGAAATGTCCTCTCAAGGACAGCCTGAGCAGAATTGCAGGAGCTGACCAGTGCAGCATCCCCCACTCTAGGACTGCACTGGGACATTGAGAATTAAACTCATGGCCAGTGCACCAGCTCTGGCTGTGAAGGTCCTGTCAAACAAGGTCCTGCATCCAGCAGAAGTCCCCAGCTCTCTCATGCTACTCCAGCGTGGAAAAGTTGCTGCCATTCCTCCAGGACAGGACACAGCCTTTTTTTGTCTTAGTTTATTAGGACTGGTTTATGGCTCGCTGTGTTTTTATTGTGTTCACTAATGGATTTTATGCAAAACAATTCACTGATGTGGCTGTAAAGGCTGGCAGCCTGTGTTGGTGATGCTTCTGCAAAGTTTCCCTGGTGATATTTGCTGGGGCAGTGCAGGAATGTTGCTCCCTCTGTGTCAGGACACGATACAGCAGTGCACATAAACTCCACTCTGCTCTCTTCCAGTGCCAGGAGAACAGTTTTCCATTAATAATGTGACCAAGAGAAGTTATCTTTCTGTCTACTGATGAAGCTGGATGCAGAGAAAATTTGTTATCACTGGAAATTCCTCAGTGAATGGCTTCAGTGGCTGGCACTGGATCACTCGGTGAACTGCACTCTGATAATGCCTTTGCTATTCATTTCCCATCAGGTTTGGCCTTGGCATTTTTTTCTGATTCCCAAACCAGTATTTCCTTTCCATAAATGTTGCTGCATGAGTACATTCTCTCTGAATGCTCATGTGGCTGCGGTGTTATTTAACAAGACTCCTGTTCATGAAAAACAGGAAAAAAAAAAAAAAAGAAAAAAAAAAGAGAGGAGTTTCTGAATACCTTTCTGTCTTGTGAAGATGAAGTAATAGATGTTTTCACCACAGCCCCATCCTACTTGTGGTGATGAGTGCTGCTCCTTCCTTTACTTTGTCCCACCTATACTGCAAGTTTGTATTTGCCCAATTCAATGCATGTTCTGTAAGGCAGATTATTCCACTTTTCCCAAAAGCGTTCCACTTTTCCCAAAAATACTTCTACTGCTAACAGAGAAAGTACATATCCCTTTATGGCTCATCCCTTTGATTTCAAAGGTGAGAAACTTCTTTGTCTGAAGAAAATATTTATCAATATTGCCAGCAGGCTAAAGCCTCAAATCCCAGGTTACACTGCCTTTGATACCACAAACCAGCAGAATAATTTCATGCTGTCAAAGGAAGGAACATGAAAATATATTGACTTTCTTATCTAGTATCTCTTATTAACAAATGAGTCTATGGAAAAGTTTGGCCCTCATGTTAGTTTTTATTGGCACACAGTGAAGCAAAAAGGTGTATCTGGATGCCTTGCAGACTATACACCTTTGTACCACCAGTTCCCTCAAATCCAGATCATTCCCTCTGATGGGATGTGCCATCTGCAGCCACAGGATGGGGTGTCCTCACACAGACCCACCAGAAGGGGTTTTGCACTGGAACCCACTGTAAATCTATGTCCATCTTGTTCTCCTTCTTCACACTCTTTCCATTACAAATGACACAATTTAGAGGTTTTCAGCCAAAAACACTCTGCTGCTGACATGAGTGACAGGACTTACCAAAGTAGGAACATGCTGACTAGAGGAATTCACGTCACAGATCTCAGCTCCTATGGAAGCATCTAACCAAAATTTTCAGATGAGTTCAGTTCCTGACTTTCTCACTCTTGCTTGCAGTGAGATTTTTCTGCATAACTAGGTCTCTTCCTAATCTGACTCTCTACCTCTTATGCATCTAAAAGTGTTACTCTTTAAAATAAATACCCACAGAACATGATCTTGCCATCCTCACATAATCAGTACCCCTTCTAAAAAGGCATCTCTTTAGACCAAGACTCCTGTCTATCTTCACCACCAAGATGAGCAATGGCAGATTTCATTGTAAGGATTTGCTCCTGGTACGTCCAACAAGGCTGGGGAGCCATCTGCCCAACTGAAAGGCATAAATTAAGCAGGGAAAGAGAATCTGTGTCACTGATCTTGTGAGGGTCGATGGGTATTGACAGAGAGGAAACAGATTGAACCAACTCAAAAAATTATCAATAGTGTGCAACAGGAAGACTTCTTGAAGACAGCATGTCCTGCTGAGTGTGAGGACAAAGCCCTGTGCTCTCTGGTTGTATCAGCTGCATAACAAGGGACATAGCTCTAGCTGAAGCAGGAACATCTGGTTTCCTATTTGAGGAGTCAAAATCAATCTGCTCCAGTAGCACAAACTGCTTACTTCACCCCAAATTTAAAGCTCTTGTGAAACCATCACTGGAGAACCATCTGGTTTTGAGTTGTCTTGTCAGTATCTGTCTTGTGAAAGATATTTTCAGGATGTCAACAAACAACCCCATCCAAAAAGTTCTTCCATGTTTCTTGTCATCCATGATGGCATATATTTAGATGCCATATGCCCTGTACTTTTCTTCCCTGGAAACTCAGGGCTGGCTTGTGCCAAGAATTGCACATAAGACATTTCCCATGTGTTATTGTTCATAGGTTCTTGCTCAGCCCCGGGACTGGAGCATAACACACGTGTGCACGTTTGAAAATAGATTGTCTTGGTGTCCCACTCACAAACTGTGAGCCCACCCACCTCCCCCACTCGTGCTTCACTGGAGTAATTTCATCAGTTGGGACGCACAAAGCAGGAATTTTGCTAACCCTTTGTCCTCTGAAACGTTATTTATTGTCTTTCCCTCCATCACAGCCCACGTGCAGGACCAGTGTGTAAAAAATGCATCATGCATGATTCAAATCCATGCAAAAACTCTGCTGAGCCTCTCACAGCCAGCTCCAATGGGAACCTTTGTCTGGTGTGTGACTGCAGAATGCCAGCCCCCCAGCGTGTAAAATGCACTTATTCCAAACAACCCACGTGCACACCCCAAACGCCAGAGGACTCATTACATTCGTGGTCCATAAAGTGGTGGTTTTGTTCTGTGTCCTGGCTCTGCCTGACTCTGGGTGAATGCAATTGGAAATGCCAGAGAGCAGCTCCCCAGTAACGTAGGAGCAGGATTACAGTTTTCCTGACACTGGAGGGGGGTGACAACAATGCAGCTGACGCAGGAGGGGAACGGATTACAGCGCATCTGACAGAGCAGCAATTATAGGGAACGTACTTGCAGGCATGGATGGGTGGAAAACGAATGGAATATGCTGTTCCAGAGGAGGACAATAAAGGTGTGTTGCAAGAGTCCTTCTCCCCTCTGGAAAGCTGCATTCCTGACTTGTGCACCGGCACAAACAATCTGTGCTGCATGGCAGGAAGTATCCGACGCAAATATCGCATCAATCTCCGAGGAAGGATACCTGTTTTCGTAACTCGCTCGCTGACCAAGGGCTCGTGGTGGTGCCTCAGACAATAGGGGGATATATCAGGTTTTCCCTGTGGAATCACTGTGCCACCAGCACTGTGCTGTAAAAGCAACTTTTGCTTTGTTTCTGTTTTCTTTCAGAGTGAGCAAAGTAGAGAAGGGGAAGGGGGAGGGGAGGAGCTCCTGATTTTTTTGGTATGCAGTAGACAAATTAAAACCCTCTTCAAAGGAGCCTGTGCACATCCCCTTGCCTGGCAGAGGTACAGTCACAAGCAGATGAAGCAATTACCTGGGACTCAGGGGATGAGATTGCCTTTCCATTTCAAATTGCGGCAAGAGCACGGTGGATCTCAGACTCTA
The DNA here is from genome assembly GCA_013400435.1 of Pycnonotus jocosus. Classification (NCBI taxonomy): domain Eukaryota; kingdom Metazoa; phylum Chordata; class Aves; order Passeriformes; family Pycnonotidae; genus Pycnonotus; species Pycnonotus jocosus. The sequence goes on from VWYP01023783.1 coordinate 46,427, forward strand.
ATGCACGAATATAGAGGAAAGGTGAGGGGGCCCTTATTAATTTTGTCCCTGGGGAACGATTTGGAGCTTTCCGCATGAATCACTCACCAAGCGAGGGGAGGGGAGGGGAAGGGAGGCTGCAGTGAGGGGACATCAAAACTGCCTGGCTCAGGTCACCATTTCCAGCAGAGCCACCAACAGAGAACATACGTGTGCAGAGAATTCCATTGTCTCAGGATGCTTCCTGCTGGGCACGCGTCCACGGCGCACACAGCTGCACGGCCGGGGCCACCCCGCATCNCCTTTGGAAGCTGGCAGCTCCCGACTGATCTTACACTGCCTAACTTCCCTGATAAAGTGTGGCCCAAAAAAACCCCAAACAACAAAGCAACACAGGAGCTACTACAGTGTGTGGGATGTTTCAGGGAGCAGTGAGAAGCAAGACACACTTTCACCAGAAACTGCTGGCAAAGACTGGCAAAGATTGGGAGTACCAGAAAGCAGCTGCCTCTGTTTGACCTGCTCCCTGTCCACATTTTATCTGGGAGTGGGAGGATAACACTGAACTACAAGTACTAATCTTACAGAAAGTCCAGCCTGATAGAAAAATCACATAAACTGTATTAAACCCAGTGTGTACATAACTGTATTTATACCAGCTGTAAGATTAACATTAATCACCTAATTTCAGTGTGAAGGATGGAGTTAAAGCAATTTGCCTGAGCTCAGGACACACAAAGGTATTTCCCAGCTGTGTCACAGGCTTGCCTCATCACCACCATGGGCAAGACACTTCATTCCTTGTGGTCTTTTTGCCCTCCCAGCTGTAAAGCAGGTAAAGTGAGGGAAGTTACATATTTTCCTTATCTTTTGTGCCTTTTGTCTGTGAAGACTGTACGGTCTTGGTGGGAAAGTGCCATTTCCAAGTGTTGGACTGTAGGTATCTGAATCCAGGTGGTTCTGCCCCAGGAAGGTCCCTGCCCAGCTGATCCAACATTAACAGTAGCTTAACACAGATGTGATCAGATTCAGAGAATTTTGGTTGTCTTCAGTCAAATTTTGGAAGAATAAGTGCTTTACCTCGCAGGATATCTTAAAGATAGACGTTTTAAGAGATGTAAACCAAGTGACTTTCATCTAAATTTAAACAGGCACAGTTAGATATTACAGATGTGTATTCACTTTTATTACCATGACCAGCTTTGGTCATTAACCTTAATTGGAAAAACCCCTAATTCAAAAGCCATTTTTTTTTGTTGGCTGTTTAGCTTCTGCTTCTT
>VWYP01023784.1:0-13215 GCA_013400435.1 Pycnonotus jocosus
ATATATATTAATATTAAAAAATCTAAGCTCACATTTGGAATTCAGTTTAAGCGTAAGTACAGAAGACACATTCAAATCTCAAAAAGGTAGTCTATTATTTATGCTTATTTTAGAGTTTTCATTTTAAGAGGATTTTAAATGTGTCACTGTATGTTAGATTACTACATGGTGTAAAAAAATACAGCAATGAAAAAAAAGAAGTTTGAGTTTGATCTCCTGATCGTAAGCAAAAAGCTGTCTTCATGGAAGTAAAAGAGGGGTATGAAAAATATAATGCAGCCAAACTCTCATTTTTATAGCAAGAATAATACACTGAAAGGAATATCTGACAGTTCTGATAGAAGAGTCATGGTAACATTCACAAAATGCTTATATAATCAAATTATTTATTAACTGAGTTATCTATCATCTATCTATCCTAACCACTTATTCCCATTTTACAAATACTCAGTTTAAAGGCACAAACTAATTACAGAACTCACGTGATGGTTATCTCTTGTTTGTAAAGGATGCAAAATTTCCCGTAGAGGAAAACCAGAATGTGAACTGAAATTACATTGTGTCAGTGGAGGCTGACTCTGTTTCTGATGTTACAACACATAGCCTTACAAAGGGAAATAGTCCAGAACCAACAACATAATCATCAGGGCATCAAATCTATTTACCACAATAAACCAGCAAACACAATTCTCAATTCTTGCAATTATGCATTGGAAGCCAGGTGGACTTGTTCACAGCTTAACTAACAGAACAAAACAATACAAAAAAAAAAAAAATTTTGCAGAATTCTGGTGTATATTGCTCACAGAATTGGATCACAAAACCAAAGCAGTTCCTTACAGTGGGTTCAGTACAAACAAATAACCATAGTCCATGGAGCCCTCAAAGTAACGTGTCAGAAGGATGAGACCAGCTTTTGTCTAACAGCGAAATTCAACTCTCAGGATGGTAGGAGTATAGCTGAAATACTGATAAACAAATGTTATTCTTATTCCCATAATACTAAAACTTGTTTAATTATTTTGTTTAGTTCCACCTTGAGATTGCACTATGTATGAGCAATCAGGAATCAGCTCTGCTTCCTGTGTATTAATTAATTTTCAGGAAATACGATGAACAAATTTTCATATCAGAATCATACAGTAAATCTGAGCTTTAATGTTTTATTCATCACCTTTGCCTAGTGCTTTTGCTTGTGTCTGTAGAAAAGCACCTGTCATGGTCTATCATACAGATAGAAAGAATATTTCCCTTAACTATGGAACTCTTCCTTTTCTGCCAGCATAAAAAGGGAATAAATTTCTTCCCCAGATTAGAAAATACAGTTGCCATTAGTCTTATTGGAATATCTCAGCCACCATCTCTTTTCTTATTATCACTGGACTTCATTTACAAAAATGTGCTTTCAGAAAGTTGCTGTCAAAACAATGATAACACATGCAGATACAGGGTGACCTTAGAAAGAGAGCAAGATGCAGTACAGCTCTTCTACGGCATGATGCAGAATCATGCAAAATGTAACCAAACACACTGAGAAAGGATGTTAAAATTACTTGAGAGCACTTTGCAACCTTCTGTTTCTCTGCTATTCACCAGGGATTAACATGGACTTCCATAAATTAGACAATCCCTATTTTCAAATTCAGAGGAGTACCACAAAGATACTCTAACTCCTGATTTTCAGATGAGAGCCTGCTCACGATATACATTCCCAACACCCAACCCCACCTTTGGCTCATCCCAAATATTGCTAGATGGGGTACCTGCATAAATTACCTCACAATGACATCTTTTCAGTCTGACAAAGACTTTGCATGCTGCCCTGTGCCTTTCAATCACTACATTCAACCCCAGAGGAATTTGCTCTTTCTTTTCCTACTCTAAGTGACTACATTCCTAAACAGACAGCCAAAATCAACTCATCTCTATCAGACTGGCAAATTTTATCATTGACATTACATCGCCAGCGGTAGTAGACAGGTTGAGAATTGAACCATTGACTAACTATTGCCTCTAATGCTCAGGTGTATCAGGAAACAGTGTAGAGAAGCCCACATGAATATATTTTTTACATATAGCTAATCAAAATCTTTCAGTTAAGCTCAATATTCTGGCCAGTATCTTTAAAATACCCCCAACTAATTCCAATTATATAAACAGAAATTAGCAGTGAAGTAAGTAATATTACATTACACACCTAGCTTTCACAGTAATACCTGATAATTTGGTGGATAAGGATACATTAATGCTCAAAATAAAGCAGCACAAGAACAAATAAAAAATAACCCATATGTTTCATGTGTGTTTAAGAGTTCTATTTACAAGAGCTATTTGTTGTTTTCTGGAAAAAGCAGCAATAGTTGTGATAGGCAGAAAGCTGTAACCTTGCTAGGAATCTTGTTATTGCAAGTCCCTAACTTAGAAACAAGATAGATATCTTATTAAGATAATTCTGCCTCCTTTCTGATTTCATTTCACTGTGAGGATCTGCTGTTATTAGGGTGTTGGTTATTTTCATGTATTAGCAGAGCTACATTCTGAATATCTTACAAAGAACTTTTCTAAGCTCAAATCACCTTTCTACCTTTAAGTGCCCATTTTTTGTAACACTTTTACAGATGTAGCCTCATAAAAGCTGGCAACAGGATATGAAAGAAGAATGAGGCCTATTTCACCACAGAAGCACTCTATTATATCCAAATACAAAACTCATGAATCAGCTAATAGCTGGATATCTAAATTACCTCAAAGGATAAGAAGGACCTAAAAGGATAAGAAAAAGTATTTTATATATTAAAATATATACTGAATCCAAAGGCTGCCTAGTGCAAAACTGATTCCTGAAATTATCAGTCAGTGATAAAAGCTTACCAGAAATATTTCCACTTTAAAATAATTTTAATCAGCTTATAGGAAACAGTTTCCTGTAAGGGAGTAAGGCTTAGTACAATCCAAGTTCCTTGATTCAGAGTACACTTAAAAGAATATCAAGCAGTGGTGGAAGTTTGGGGAAAGAAAGGAAGTCTGGTGTCTTTAAGTTTTAGCTCTGAACACTAGAAACCCCTAGAGCACAGACAAAGTCAGAGCTTTTCAAAAATGAGACAGAAATGAGCAATAACATGGAAACTTGCACATTCCAGAAAGATAGAAAATAGCTCTGGGGCTGATTTTCTTTTGTTTTGTTTTGTTTGTGTGTGTGTGTGTGTGTGTGTGTATGTGTGAGATAAGCTGGAACTTTAAGCAATGCTTCTTCAGGTCAGCATACAGAGGCACTGCTTCTTATGACTTCCTTCTTGCCTGGATTGCCAAGCATCTCAAAGCTGCATTGTATTTCCCTAGGCATTTAGTGCCCTTATAATGCTTTTAGAAGTCCTAAAAAATTAAAAGTGACTGTTAGCAAATTAATTTTCCACTTCTCATCTCTCATCCATATTCCTTCTCTGTGAAAATGTAAAAATCATCTGAGCTGCAGCTGAACAATAATGTCTCTGTTAGGTTGGTTGAAAGTGCCAAAGCTAAAACCAGTGTGTTGTTTGGGTTTTGTTCTTTTTGTTCTAGTCAATCTAAAGTAGAAATCTAACGAAGAAAATACAAACATTTTATATTTGCAGTTCATTAAGCAGCTTATTAAAAAATATGTTTCTTAGTCGCAGTCACAGACAATACTTCTCATACATTGACTCCCTTCTAGTACTACTAGAAAGTTGAGGAAACCTGAGTTGACACTTTTCCAGCTAAGGCAATCACAACTTAGACATACTGAGCAATATGCTGGAAGTATGACTCCATTAACATTTTTGCTAATTCTGACTCATGGTTGATTCTGTCATCTTGACTTTCCATACATTATTAATTCAAGGATTAAACTCTGTTCCTACAAATGCTCATAGAAGGCTGATCTTCGCTGTATGGGTGATAAAATCAAGCAAGCATCTAACCTAGCCTATGAAAAAAGAATAATCTACTGAAGCACAGTCATATTCCAATATGACTTGTATATTTCAATCAGAAAAAGCACATACAGTGTTACACTTTTTCAGATGGGCAATCACAAAATACAGGCAGGAAACTGAGTTGTTCCCAGCAAATAACACAAAATCGTAGTCTGGGTAGCATTAGGAGGGGCCTTAATATTTCATTTAGTCCAATCCTCATGCCCAAAGCAAACATATCTTTCAGCACATCAGGCTGCTCAAAGCCTCATCCCACCTGATCTTAAAGACTTCTAGGGACCAGGGTATCTGCTTCCCTGCGCAACCTGATTCAGTGTCTTAACAAATTTACAGTAAAAAAAAGTTTTCCTTATATCCAATTTATATCTACCCTCTTTCAATTTCAGAAAGCCTTTCTCTGTCTTTCAGTTAACTCATCTCCTTCATATATTGAAAAGTTGCTGTAAGTTCTCTCAGCAGCCTTCTCTTTTCCAGGCTTGAACAACCCCAGCTTTCTCAGCCTTTCCTGACAGGAGAGATGCTCCAGTCCATTATTTTTATGGCTGTCAATTGGACCCCCTGCCAACAGGTCTTTGTCTTCCTTGTAGCAGAGATCCCAGAGCTGGACACAGTACTCCAGGTGAGGTCACACAAGAGCAGAAGGCAAGAATCATCCTCTGTTCACTATTCTCACTTTGATGCAGCCCACGATATTACTAACTTTCTACACTGTAAGTGCTAATTGAGAGCTTACACCTAATTTTTCATCTACCAATATGGCCAAGTTTTTCTTTGAGGACTGTCATCAATCCAGTCACCTTCCAGCAAATACTGACATTGGTCACTGCCCTAACCCAGGTACAGGACCTTCCACTTGGCCTTCTCTCCATCTCTATCTGCAAACTTGCTGAGGATGTACCCACTCCCACTGTCTACATTGATATGAAGATACTGAACAGTATTTGTCCCAATATGGATTCCTGAGGTACAGCATTCCGTATTTCTTTCTATTTGGACATTAAGCTTTTGGATTTTGGAACATCTGCTAGTTCCCTCAGGACTCTAGGATACATCTCATTCTGTGCCATATTTTTAAGTTTTTAGGTGGTCTTGAGCCTGATCTCTGTAGATGCGACTTCATTCCTCTGGTTCCTCCCTTGACATGCAGGGACTTGATGGCAGCAGGAAGAGAATTATCAGAGAAAACCCAGACAAAGCAGTTCTTGAACACCTCAGTGTCTCCATGTCAGTCGTCTCATTTATTAGGGGTGTGTGGAGCAGTGTCTTTCTTTCCTGACTAACATACTTGTGGAAGCCCTTGGAATTTCTCACAGCCTTTATAAAATTTAGCCCCAGTTGTGCCTTAGCTTTCCTGATCCCAGGGATCAACCTGCTCTGGTATGGAGCTCCTCCAGGGGCTGCAGGTGGATCTCTGCATCCCCATGGACCTCCACAGGCTGCAGGGGCACAGCTGCTTCACCATGGGCTGCACCAGGGACAGCAGGGGAACCTCAGCTCTGGTGCCTGGAGCAGCTCCTGCCATCCCTCTGCACTGACGTGCAGGGCTCCTGATCCTCTCACTTTGCTCTTCTCTGGCCACAATTACAACTGTGCAATAATGCTTTCTTTCTCTTCTTAAAGAAGTTATCAAAGATGTATTACTATTACTTCTAACTGGCCCAGCCTCAGCCAGTGGCACATCCATTTTGAAGCTTGGAACTGGCTGTGCTGAACACAAGGAAGCTTCTGGCAGCTTCTCATATAAACCACCCCTGTAGGACCCCCACAAACAGCCCCACTACCAAAACCTGGCATGCAACCCAACACAAGAGCCAAACTATACCAACCAGTTTTCACTACCTTTTTTCTCTTTTTTAATAACAAAACCCTTCAAACATTATACTTCTTGAAAGAGGTATTTCTAAAAGATTTGGAATTACACATCAAGAGTCTTTAAAACAATTTACCTCTTGAAAGTAGTGTTCTCAAAATTATTTTGAATTGGATATTAAGATTCAAAAATATGTACTTCTCTACTTCATTTTCACCTTTTCAAATCACTAGCAGCCTGAAGCCTGAATGTGTTAAGGGTCTCATCTGGTTTATGATTCCATAAGTAAGTCCTATGTTGTCAGTTTCACTGTTTTAACAACAGCAATGTGCAGACATGCACATATATGCAGCTACTAGAAAAAAACACAGAGAAAACAGATGTTTTTCTTATAGACTGAAAAGGATATTTACAGGTGATGAAGCAGGGAAACTTGAAGTAAAAACCCTCTCAGTTTCTACTACTTATTACTACAAGTATTTTAGAATTGTAACACACTTTTTATTGTGCTTTCTATTCCGACATAGCTCTGCAGAAACCGAAAGATAACCAAAAGATGGCACTTTTGGGATGGATGATTTTTTTTTCCCTAATCTGGATTGATTTATTCAGCACCACAAATACTCACTATGCTCTTGCAAACAAACGGGTGCCTCTGACTATAAGAATATTCAAGGACCTCATCTTGTGAGCTGTCTAGGTGAATTGAAATGTTTGTCCATGACATACACAGGATTGGTTCCTGCTTCAGTAAGTTTTTGAGGCATGCATGGCACCAGCTGTAGTTTAAATGAAAACATAAAGAAGGAGTAAATGAATCAGATATAAGAATCCCTCTTGCAGGGGAAAAACATGTAACCAAAAAAACCAAAAAAAAATCAAAAAAACCACCAAAAAAACTAAAAACAAACAAACAAAAATCCAAAAAACAAAACAAAAACCCAAAACCAACCAACCAAACAACAACAACAACAACAAAAAACACACAGAAAAATGAAAGAACCAGTGAGGTTTGGAATACCCTTGACAATATTTAGCATTCAGTCCCCATTTTGTACCTTAATTCCCCTCCAAACTGAAATGCAACTTACCTGAAGAGTGATTTAAAAAAACTGGTAAGTGTTTTCAGTAAATGTTAAGTGACTACAGCCTTATTCAGTAAGGGCTTTTATAGTATTGTGCATAAATCCAAAGCATTTCTGAAAAAAAAAGATTGCATTGTTATATAATTACAGCTAAGTGGTTGTTAAGCTATTTTGAGTTATTACTCAGAGATTTTCAATGACCCTTTTCCGCTAAAGGTTCTCATATAACTCTAGAAATGTAATGATACACCACAACAATCCAGTACCTGTCTGAATCATGAGACAACAAAGGCAGGATTTCTATTGTAAAGAGGTATGCAACCACTATGTTTTATGTCCCTGCAGTGACTATATAATAGATGTGAGATAAGTTTTTACAGTCACCTTCAAAACATGAAATACGTGCCATCTTTGTTGCACTTACACTGATAATTCTTGGAAAGGACCCTCCACAAACATCAAGTTCATATAAACATAAGCATATGTAATGAATTCTCAAGGGCAATCAATGCATGATGCACAAGAACACCAGCAAGACTTTCTTCCTAAATTAACGCACTGCAGCTCTTGAAATTCTATCAAGCTAATTAGAAGCTAAAACTCTGGAAAAAGGCAAACTAAACCACGCTGAAGGGATGAATGCTGTTCTGCAAACCAGAAGCTGTGTGCATCAGAGCAGCAGCCATTTAGCAGCCTGTCCCACTTCTCTTTTGTCACAACTTTGGCGGTTATCGCGCAGCCGCCGTCGCTCCGGAAGGGAGCGCCCAGAGCCGCCACGGGCAGAGCCCAACAGCGGCCCTCGGCTGCCCCCGCGTGGCCGCGCCGCGGCAGCACACGCACGGCCATCGGCTCGGGAATCTCATCCGCCGCCCCAAGGCAGGATCCCGCCGCTGCAAAGACAGCATGCTGCTTGGAACAAAGAGACAAGGGCGCTTCGCTATGGATACCTGGGTGTGGCATTCTTCACTGCACCCGCTTACAAAGCCCCCGTCCTTTCAGTTACAGAACGCACACTAGGATCAGAATGTCTTTCACTGGAAAACAATATTTCTCGCTACTCCCACGATTTGTATATATTTTAATATGCCCTGGTGTAGCCAGACAGGACGTAAGGAATTTTTACAGGTGCTCACTAAAGACTGAACGTGGATCCCACAGACACCAGCATAAATTGCAAAGGCAAATGTCTGTTAACTGCATTTGAAAAACACTCCAATAAAATACACATAAAAATTATACTTACTGCAATACTCAGTATCTGGACCTGAAGTCATGTTCAGTAAGCCATATTTATTTAACTTCCTCTCAGCATCCCTCATCCTGTTACCTGTTTTGAGATTCACCTTGTTTCCATTACACTTCATAATTATTAAATTTTTGATGGTCATAGTCTTTCTCACTCTATTTTGTACTTTACTGTTCTATTTACAATGGATTGAATTTTTAAATTTTATTCCATTTTTAACTTCATTTTGTCATATCACTTTTGAAACACATCAGATACATTTCATAATGTTCTAGAAGTCTAAGATAAACAGCTACTAAAAAATTTCCTTGTGAAAGCCTAATTTAGAGTTATTTTGTTTAAATCTATCCCATGTTTTTCAACTCGGAGCTACAAAAAGTTCAGACTGATCACAGAGAGTCAAAAAAAATGTAATGTTAGCCATCAATAATTTATTTTGCTAGGGAAAAAAAAGAGGAAGGATTTTAATGTCTGGTCACAAATGCCTAGATTAGCCAGCTAACTGCTGCAGGTCACTTCTTTCAGGGCTGTGAAGATGGTTTTAGCCCACAAAATACTGTCTTTTTTTTCCAATTTCTCAATCCTCCTGTATCATAATTTTAAAAGACAGAAAAATCTAGTTGACAGAGGATAATTTTTCCTGTTTGATTACATCACAGTACTAACTAAACAAATTAACTTCATAAATCTTTGCAGCAAGATTTACAATATTGGCAAGTACATGACAAGTACAACTTTTCACTTTTTTTTTTTTTTACAATTTTTCACTTTTTCTTATGAAGACATAAGAGGACTAAGATACAAACTTAAGTCTGGGGATTGAACTTCACACCTCCTATAGAACAGCTTTTTGTTTGTCTGTAAACACTACCAGACAGTTTATTAATATAATATCAAATCATTCTGCTTTTTCTGAGTTCTCATGGGAATTAACAGTGGCTGACTAAGACCCCAGGATATATATATCTTCAATGCACGAGGGAATGCAAGGGGGCTAGGGACACATCATCCATGGGTCTTTTAAAATTCATATCCAGTAAAACAAGAAACAATCATGCACCTTTCAACACAGAAAATCCAGTCTGCTCATAACTGCGTAAGAGCTCTAATTCTCCTTTGTTCCATTTATTTGGGCTCTCTTCTCCTTTTTTGTGCTTGCAAGAAATGTGTTCCACATTCTGATTGTTTTCAGACATTGATTTATAATTAATTGTGGCTAACAATGAGCAGCTTAATACGGCATTTTTCTCTGCCTCAAGACAGAAGGGTAAGATATGTCATAAATTCTATACAAACAAATAAAGTCTCATTGCATTTAAATTTCAAAATTACAGGAATTCAGATACAACCAACTCTTCTTCCTCACATTTTCTTTATTCCAGTTCTGTAATTTTGACTATTTGGGTTTTTTTGCCTTATGGCTTTCTTCCCATCACTTTATTTTGATTCTTTTTAGAAGATGTATATGCTGCTGCAAATGAAAACAGAGAACAGTGTTGGAAGGGATCTTTGATGACTCTCTAGTCCACATTTCTGCTCAGATGAGAGCCAACTTTTAAGTCAGATAATGTTGCTCATTATCTTATCTAGAGTCTTGTCTAGTCAAACTTTGAGCATCTTCAGTCTCCAGTCTCTCTAAGCAATCTTCTCCAGCATTTAACCTTTCTCACTGTGAAATCTTCCCTAATATTCCTACCCAGAACTTCTACTGCTGCAACATCAGCCCATTGACTCTTACCCTTCCCCTCTGCATCTCCAGAAGCCTGAATTCTCTACAACCACCCATTAAAAAGCTGCAAAGATAAAGCCCCCTCCAAGCCATTCCTTCTCCAAGACAACACAACTTCTCAGACTCTCTTTGAATATTCACTTCAGCAACTGTCTCAGTGGCTCACTACTAAACCCTGCTCTGTATGTCTGCATCTTTCTTGCACTATTGAGCCCAAGCTGCACAAAGCACTCCAGCCATTACCTCATAAGTGCTGAATTGAGATTACTGAATTCCCTCATTTAAACCATTCCTAATGGTCCACAGAGTGGGCTGAGCTTTCATGGCTCCAAAGGGAATCCTGCTGACCTTTTCTCAACTTTTAGTTCACCAGAATTCTGAGATCCTGCTTTGCCAGAAACTTTGCAGCCAGTCAGTCCCCAGTGTATGTGTTGTATGAGACTGGTGCAGGGCTCAGCACCTTTGTTGAACTTCAAAAGCTCCCCATCAGTCTGTTCTTTGAACCTCTTGTGCCTCTGAAAACAAATCCTAACCTCTAGCTTATCAATCATTCCCATTCCCAATTTTATGTCACCTGTGAATGTCCTGAGGGTTTACTCCATCCCATTCTCTAGGTGATTGATGAAGACAGTAAATGTTAGCAACTCAAAACCCTGAGGAATGTCATGCCTAACCAGCCACGTTTAAACCTCTAATCTTTGAACCCATGAGTCCAGACAGTTTTCAACCCACCTGGAATTCTACCAAATCCAGTCATGTTTCTCCCCTTCAGATAAAAAGAGGCTGTGTCACATAATTTCTTCTCTCCACACCCACACTGTTAATTACATAATTGTATAAGGCACAATCTGAACAGGTAACTCTGTGCTTGCTTTTCCTGATCACCTTTTCCTGATGGACCTAGAAATTATTTCCAGGAAGAATGGCTTGATGATCTCCCTGGAGACTTCAATTAGGCTTGAAATTCCCCAAATCCATCTTATCTTTCTTCAGGTTAGCTGTGATGTGTGTCTTCCTCTAGTCGTAATGTAGTTCACCCAGGTATAGTAGCTGTTTGAATGTCACAGAGAAAGGTTTCACAGTGACATTGACTAGTACCCTTAGCTGAACTGGATGCACCTCACTCAGTTCCATGACCTTCTCTGTAAGTCTAGTTTAAGAAGTCTTTAACTCAATCTTTCTTTACCATGGCCCAAACTTGGCCTCCGTGTACACAGGCTTAGGAGACCTGACAGCAGACCTTACCAGTAAAGAGCAAAAAATGCTACTAGCCTTATCTATTTCCTGTTCACCACATCTACCACCTCATCTTTTCAGCAGGTCTACATGCTCCTTAGACTGCTCTTGCTGCTTAGGCAGTTGTAACAGCCCTTGCTGCCCTTCTCATCTACACAAATTTCAGTTCCAGCTGAGTTTGGCTCTTCTACACAACATGAGAAACCTTTTTCTTTCATGCAGCCCATCCCTCCTTCCACTGGCGTACAAGTCTTTTTTGCACCTGAGTTCAGTCAGAGCTGCCCATTCAACCATGTGGACCCGACACATTCCCTCAGTCTGTGAACTTCAAAATGCTGTTACTATGCCTGAAGGAGGCTATGCTTGACAGTCAAAAAGCTATCTTAGTCCTCTCGACTGCTACCTCTCATGGGATCTCATCTACAAGCTGACTCAAGAAGTTTAAATCTGTTCTTCTAAAGACAAGGATCATTATTTTGCTACATTTTTCTTTTCCAGACGTAATTCATGGGTAAACTCAGGAAACCACCTTTTTAACATAATGCTGAAGAAGTAGTAATCATAACCAATCTAAGATAAAACCTCTTACAAAGGTAAATGCTGTAAAGGTCTGAAAGAATTTCATAGACATTTTTTATTTCTCTGCAATAAACAGGACACTCTTCCACTTAAGCAAATGATTTCTGCAACATGCATGGCCTCTCTTTCAAGTCCGAAGATAATCATAGTAAAGATGACAGAGATGTGTAGCTCACCCATGTCCAAAAACCCCAGACAGAACACCAGCCTTGACACACAAGTGCTTAAATGTTCAAGGAATCAATTCATTTTTCTGGTTACCTCATCTATTTTTCCAAAGAGGCCAAGTTTGATTACAACTTACACACGAAGTCAGACACCATATACCATCAGCAAGATCAGGACACATACCACACAGTCAGAATCTTTTCTTCTGAAAAGCTGTCTGAAGGAAAATACTAATTACTAAAAAAGTGTCTATCCCTGCATCCTATGTTTTGCACTTAAAACAGTCACCATATTCTATCCCAAATGCCATTACTATGAGATACAGGATTTGAGTTTCAAATACAGGAATATAATTCTACCCTCTTGTTGTCCTCTTCCTCTGCATAACATTAGCCTGATCGTCATGTCAGTGTTCAACTCATCTTCTGGGACCAGAGTGACAGTATTTTCCACATTTCTCCAAGTTAAGCTTCACTGAATATAAATAAGCATTCTAGCCACTGGATACAGTCCAATGCATCTTGTTTGGCCATGAAGCTGAAATTCAATTCTGTTTATGCAGAAATAACAGAGGAAGGCCCAAGGCTAGCTTATGACTTAATGGTAAGTGGAGACTCCAAGGGGATCAAGAAGAAATCAACAAGGTACCTCAGAGCAGAAAGTGAACTGTACCATGGCTCTCACTTACTTCACACCTTTTGGTTCAAATCTTGAATGTTGTAACATTACAGCTGGAAAAGCAAATGCGTTTTTCTCTACTGTGAATAAAAACAAGTAATTTTGTGGGTGCTGCTGTGCAGCTAAATGACAGGAAACCCCACAATATTAAGGATCAAACAAGAATTTTCTAACTACAAAAAAGGCAGTAATGAGCTGATTAATTCCATCAAGCACAAATCAAACTGTTCTAACTAAACTAAGATCCAGACACAATTTATGGGATATAGCTTTTGGACTAAAAATCAAATCAAGTTAAATCCTTTTCCAGAAAATATTATTAAGAAAAAGAACTAATATTACTAATAAGTAGCAATACAACTTCAACTTAATCATTGAATGCATTCCAATTAACAGGTGACAGAAAGGAAGGCCTATGCAAGTATTGCGATGTTACGTTTGTCACCATAGCTCATTGGAACCTCACCTCTGTGCAAGAGTACAGAAATGTTACAGACAAGTGGATAACCTCTGATGCAAATCAAGGCACTGAGCATCCCTTGGCTTGCCAACAAGTTATTTGACAGGGGGAGATCCTACCTAGTATGGAGCTAAACCAGGTAGGAGCAACCATTCTTGGGGGCTACAGAACTCCACTTCCAGATTCCTACACCTGAGCACTTAGCAAAGTGCCCAGAGAGAAAAACACCAGAAATATACAATGCCATGCGAAGAAAAAAAAAAAAAAAAAA
>VWYP01023786.1:0-13151 GCA_013400435.1 Pycnonotus jocosus
ATCCCTGGATGTGTTTCAAAAAACACTTCATGTGGCACTTGGTGCAATGGTTTAGTTGAGGTGTTAGGACTGGGTTGGACTCAATGATCTTGAAGGTCTCTTCCAACCTAGTGATTCTGTGAACTGTGATTCTCTGATGTATATAAACCCCATTCTCCCCAAAGAGCTGTCAAGGTGAAGTTAATTCCACTACCAATAAATGTTTATTGTAATGTGTGAAACAATAGCAGGAGGGTGAGCCTACAGCATGTGTCTGTACATCACTTTCATTTGTAATCAACCTGGAATGATTTCTCATTCATAGCTGTGTCTTAGTTATTTGCACGTGCTGTGCTACAGTGGGTTCTACTTGCTTAAAACCCTTGTCAGGGAAGAAACATTTTTCTGTCTTTTATTTGCCATGAAAGCTGTTCCCTAGAGTCATGTCAGCTGCAGAAATCCAGACCCCAGCACAAGTGTCTGCATTAAAAACTGGGCTCCATTAAAATACTGTGACTGCACATGTCACAAACAGAGACAGGCAGTGCAGTAGCACAGGCACTTGAAAGATTCTGCTTTGAAACCAAGGGGCTTTTGAAACTGTGGGGCTTTTGAAATGGGGTTGCAACCCCGGAGAAAAGAAACAGCTATCACCTCTCTTTGCTTCTTCCATCCTCTGTCAGCTTCTGGCTTTGAGTTTTCTCTGAAATTATGCACTTCTCTCTTGGTAATCTTCCCTCGTATTTTAATTGGGGATGGCAGGTAAGGCATAAGGTCAAAGAACTGGAAATGACCTTGTAAAACTGAGACAATGGAGCCAGAAAGATGGCCCTTCAGTTTAAACTGGTGATAATAACTGCCAGATTTTTAGGAATGTTTGCAAACTAGTAATTAGATCAAGCAAAATTACATAAAACTTTTGACCTTTGAATATAAACAGTGCTGGAAGACTCAAAGAAGAAAATGGCAGGGCTCCAGTAAGAGAGACGTGTATCATGACAGTTTAGTCCACATTGTGTAGGCAGCAAGGCATGCTGATGGGTTAATGCATCTTTTTCACACATAAGAGAAAAGCACATGTCCTCTTCCTTTTTCTACAAAATGTTTCTATGTGGTTATGCGTGTGTGCATGCATGTCATTCCCATACAGAGGTGGGGTGCATGCCCTTCATTGCCTCTATGACAAGGGCTGGCCTGCTTGTTCTGGCCAGTTTTTATACATGGCACATTGCCATGTGTATTGCAGGAGTGCCTTTTATTTCTGTAGCAAGCACTGTGGTCACCACTTGTTTAATATTAAGTCTGTTTTCCCTCAATTCTTTCCTTCCTTCTTAGGAGGATTGGAGCAGAGTGTTTTGGTCACTTTTGTTACTCTGTTGTGGTGTGGCAGCAGGTTATTAGAGGACAGTGGATCCAAGGGAACTTCTGAAGTGGAAGGGTTTAGGGTTTATGATCAGGTCTCAGTTCCTGGGGGAATAAATTCATCAGATCAGCTGATGAGAAGGGCTATCCCCTGCCCTAGCAGATAAGTGTGTGCTCTGCTTTTAACCATGTGAATAGTCCATGTTGAATCAGGATTAGAAACTGAGATTGCTTTTTGACAGTGTCAAAATATATTAGAGAGCAATAATAAACCTCAAAGAAGAGATTAGGATTTAAAAAACTGAAGACTCTTATCTTGCTCATCCTCTGCTCTTGTCCTACTCTTTTTGACTGTGGAGCAAGAAGAAAAAAGTGCTGAAGGTTGTTCAGATTTTCAGTGCAAAAGACTAATGTTTTGGTGAGATGAGCAGGAAATAATGGCCAGAGACTTGCAGAAGAGCATTGAGATTTGTATTGATTTTTGAATCCCTGCTTACTACTGCAGGTCATCCAAGATCTAAACTACAGCAAAGGGCATTTCAGAGACAGAAAAACAGAGATCTCATAGGTGCAGAGTGCACTAATCTGGATGTAGCAAGCAGGTTATGGTTGTTATGGATTCTTATTGCTTGGTGAGTGTGCACACTGTTGGGTGGGTGCTCTAAGGCAGAATGAACAATTTTCTCAAGGATTTTCCAAGGTGTTAATCCCAGTAACTGGGTGGTGCTCTGTAAATGCCAATTAACTTCTGGTGGCTCTTTAGCAGCCTGGGAAAGCTCTACTGCAATTCCTCCCTTCCCATCCTCATGGGGGAAGCAGAGGCTGGGGAAGTTGAGCCCCAAGGCTGTTACGTTCCTGCAGCCAGTGCTGATGGGATCATTGGAGATGGCAGACAGGACCTTGAGACTGCAAAGGGATCTTGTGCATTAGGGGCACCCAGGAGGTGAGTGGAAGTCTGTGAAATTTCTGGTTTAAGGATCTTACATAGTGTCATAAAAAAACACCCAAAAATCCAAGGGCAAAGAAAAGAAGGCAGTTCTCCCAGGCCGTGCTCAGCTGGTGCAAAGGGATGAATCCTTATTTGCTGGTCCCATTCCCTGCTTTGGCAGCAGGTTTTGTTTGTATTTTCTTCCACCTCCTGAAGGAAGTGAAGCAAGGCTCATGCAGACAACTCTTTGGTATCTAGACCAACTATGGGAGCAGAGATACATTCTGTAAGGAAATGTCCTTTTGGGTATAAATAGTACAAGATGAGGGCCAACAGAAGCAATCCAGAAAGCAGCCTAGACTTGGACTTTCTGAAAGTCTGCATCCCTGTCTCGTTTCAGGACACCTCATTTCCAAAAGCAATAAGAATTTCCATACAGCTTTAGACTGTCTCCAGATTCCTACCCACTCAATCACTAATTAAATGTAGGAATTTCCGCTTTATGATTAATCCTTCTTTTCAGGGCAAGTTGTAAAATAGTTGAAAAAGTAAGACTTATCTGTCTTTTGGTTTCTCTCTGCCTTTTTAGTTTGCAAATGAATGTATGGTCATCTTATATCATCCGTCTTCTTAGAACTTTTGCCAGTTTTAATTCTGTAAAACGCAATAGTCATTCCTCATACTTATCTGTAAATTGCATTGAATCTTGTTGCAGTCATATTAGGTGGTAATGATTTATATGCCTTATAATAGTTTATTTGATTATGCCAGCTATGTTCCATTTCTAAAGAATTATCAAGTTAATGCTCTTGCGTAGGGAACAAAGAAATATTTTCCATAGTTCTTACTTTGCCTTTCTGCACTTTGGTACAGTGCTGCATGTTTGGTTTATTAATACAGTGGTGTGTAAGGATCAGGCTGACAATTTATTACAGATATTTAATGTTGTTAGACCCCAGGTTGCACAGAAGGTGCGTATCCAAAGGTGGTTTCAATGTGATGAGTGTCAGTGCTTGGGTGTTTCTGCCTTGTGCACATCCCGAGATTTTGCAAGTCTCTGATGGGAGTGAGTATCTCTGCTGGGCACAGATGGAGCTGATGGCTTTGAGCTCAGTGGGAATGTGAAGGACGAATAACACTATGAAAAATCTCAGTGACAAAATACGTTGGGTTTTCCTTTCCTTTTCCTTACGCCCCAACAATTCTGTGCCGAGCACAAGGAGCTCTCTCACCCCCTCATCAGCAAAGGGCTGGATGGAGGGAAATAGCTAAGCACAGGTTTAACTTTAGGATTGGAATTACTCCCACAGGTTTCTGAGGCAATTGTTCTCTCAAAAAGAAAGAAGCAGGAAATGGGGGACAGAGAGAGAAAAGCGCAGTAGGACTACGGAAAAGTGATTTTTCTATCTGGTATGTGTTTCATACACTGGAAACTTTCAATATTTCCTTTCTTGATGGACTGTCTACCCTATCTGTTTTTTCTCCCTTTTGGAAATGTGTGCCTAACTCCTGGATAATATGCCTCCCACGCCAGCTGACAAAACACAAAGAAGTAGGAAAAAGCTTCAGCTCGAGGGGAAAACTCTTCATGAAAAAATGATGCAGTTTTTCTTTCCTTTTCCTTGACTTGCATATTTAGAGAAGCACAGGATGGAACAAAGTATCGTACGAGTGCAAATAATGTCCAACTATTTTTTTCCTCACTAAAATTTCTCTTTGAAAAACAGTAAGTTTCTTTCTGAATATGTTGGCATAAAATATAAATTTTTGGCAGTGTTTGAATGCTCCTTTTTTTTTGTCATTTAAAAGTACTATGCTGCTGAGACATATGCTGCACTTTTGAACAGGATGAAATACGGTTACCTCTTTGGAAAAATGCTTGTGATTATTCCAGAAGCCAAATTGTTGCCTTTTCCAGAGTTCAGAATACAGGCTGGTACTATGTATGCATGACAGAAGTAGTACAACTCAAAGGGACAGAAATGATAGGTGGAAAAACAGGAAGATATTTTACCCAGTGCACAAGCACCTGGAATCATGCAGAAAATCAAACAAGAAATGACTTCCTAGCAAGAAATTAAAGCATCCAAGCAGTGAAATGAATAATCAAAGAGACTTATGATATCATCTCCCTTTAAACCAGGTTTTTCTTCTCCTAAAGTACTTGAATTTTTGGAGAATATGAATCCTGACCCTGTAAACTGCCTTGCTCCCAGCTCTGCTCTTGAGTAGATGCACCCCTCTGATCCATTGAAACTGAGGAGCCACATCCACAGCCTAGATCACAGCATCTGCCTCCGGTTACAAAAATGCACTCCATGTCTCCTCATCAATTTTTTTGTTTCTCTTTTCTTTACCATTTCTTGTTATTGCTATTATTGCACTGATTCCACCATGGAGTGTTGCTGGGATTGGGAATGGGCCTCCTTAACATCTCTGTTTGTGTGCTTCTCAACATTATTTGCTATTTAACATTAGCGAAGACAGCTGTGTGCACACAGAACATCTGGGGGCCTGCTGAACTGTAAAACCTCCTGACTTTGATGTTTAATTTGCATTGACATATTTTCACTTGCACTTTATACCTGCTTGCAGCCTTGCATGTCTTTTGGCTCTTTGCTGTTTTACAGATGTCAAGTAGCAGGGAGCTGAAACAGAGGAACACCCTTGGTTTTCTGCAGAGCTGTGGTGTGTGAATATGGAATTGTTCCCAAATTTTTTCCTGTGGCTGCTGAGGACTGTTTGTGTTTAAACAGTCATTTGTTGTTTGCCAATACTCTCTTTTTAAGTGTTATTGTTTCATAATGGTCATTTGCTCTTGTACAACCTCCTTGTCAAGAGAGTGGTTGATGGTTTGCTCAGAGGCTGATTTCAACCAGATCTTTTCACAGACATGGTTATTAGGGAATGCAGCAAATCTTCTGACAGATTTTCTACTCTATTAAGCAGCCACATCATCTCTGTGAATAAAAGTGCCCACTTTTACAAGTGTTGGCTTTGGTGTCTTGAGGCCATTTGGGTATTTACAATCAGTGCTGAAAAGCAGCTGATTCTGCAGGTGCCAGTTCTCTGGCTGTCCCCAGATGCTTTTTGGTGCAGATCTGCAAGTGCCATGTCTGGTACCTTCTTGTGCAGAGGGGCAGCTCTGTTAAAAAGGCACAGTAACCCCAACCATTCTATGATTCTGTGCATCCCATGGCCTCCTCTAGATCTGTGTCAGATTTGTGCAAGGAAGGGCTTGGTCCCCTGGGAGCACAGCTGTTTCCCCAGAGCACAGCTGGTTCCCTGGATCCATGGCTGCCCAACAGGGCTCTACTTTGGGCCCTTCCAGTGGGCAGTTCTCTTTTGCCCATGAGTTCCTCCTGAACCATTGTGTTTGCCTGTTGACTAAATCCTTATTTCCTTGGGTCTGTAGTGACCTTTTAATGAAGTTAGGACTATTTTTCCCAGAGATGTGAAATATTTGTTCCCCACACATGATGGCCTTTTGCTTATTCATGAAGGTATGATGTAGCTGAATTGCTTCACTCTCTGTTTCTGTTCTGTTGTTGATTAATCTGTTTTTCCACTAGGACTGTTATGAGAGAAGATTAATATTACAGGGAAGATACTTGTTTGTTTCAAATATTTTGTTTTCTTTCTCTGCTGGGAATACTAGTATAAACACCAGGCAATCTGAATTTAAATAGCTAAAGTATTAGTCTTGCTGTTCCAGTTGCTTGTCATTACACTTGAGGATGAGGTTACAGCTGATTATACAAAATACCTGAGCCATACGTTTTATATTCTCAATCAGCATATTATAGATGAACTATGAAAATCTGAGATAGCTTTTTGTGATAATTGAGAGAGATTTTCTTTGGAGTATGCAAGACTCTTGAGAGAAGCTGAATTGCTTGTCTGTAATACCATTATAAGCTTTACTGGTATTTATTTAACATGCAGTTTATTGCTACTGAATATTTTTCTTATGGCATGCTGTCAAAAACGTCAAAACACTCAGAAGGTTGCTCCCAGTTTTGATACTCACTGCACAGTGGCTTGTTTGTTAGACCAGTCTGAGGCATCCTCCATGAGCTGGATTCATGCACAGGGCAGGAGTGCACTTATGTGAAGAAAATGTAAATTGTTTTTGCCTGAGTGGGCCCCTTCAGGTCCCCAGCTGACACTGAGGGTAATCAGCCAGCCTGGGGCCCAAAATGCAAACTGGCTTCGATTTCTCCAGCCCTTGTACTGAGCCCTTGGGGCCACCCCGGATCCAAAATACCAAATGCAGCAGATCCCTGGTCCTTGGCTTTGGAGATTTGAGGTTGGGAGCTCAGGCTTGAGTCAGTCCTACAGGTCTGGGCTGTCGTGTCCCCTGTGTCAGCATCATGGGCAGGTTAGATTGTTCTTGCCTTGGGGGTGTCAGTACCTCACAGGTGCTCCCCTATAAAGCTGTGTGGGTCAGCCCCAAGGAGCTCCCTGGTAGGAGAAAACCAGCACTTCTGGCAGTTAAATGCTTTTTAACAGGAGGAGGGAATTTCATGTGCTGGGATTGTGCAGACAAATGCCAAAAGAGAAGTTATATTTGACTGAGGCCCATCCCTGCTCCAGACCCTTCAGCTTGGAAACTGGCTGAACCCACAGCTTGCTCCAGCACCAGGAGGCTGAGCTCTGCCAGGGATGGGAGCTCATGCAAGCACCTGAGACAGTCAGGTGGCTGTTTGCAGACCCAGCTCCTCAGGAGCACCTGGCTCCAACCTCATCATCTGCAGGAACCAGACTTGACCAGAGATTCTGCTGGATTTTTACAGCCCATTTCATGTCTTCCTCTTCAGCTCTTCCTTGCAATGATTGCAACTAAAAGTGAAGCCATGCTGATTTACGTGGTGGAGAGTCAGTTTAAATTCAGTTTCAGAAGAAAAAGTTAAATATTCAATTCTCTATTTAAATAAAGCAAGTGAAGCACTAATGCAGTAAGCTACAACTTTTGTGATTTTGCTACAGAAGATTCAGTTTGTCCCTGAGTAGGTGATACAGACTGGAATATCAGAAGACAAATAAACGTCTTTCTGCCTAGATGTATGGCAATAAGTGGAAAGTTGCAATTCATTTTTATTTGCTGGCACCTGTGATCAGGGTTGCTTTATGCTTGGCTGTGTTTGTTTGTCTAAACTCACAAGAGTTAGTTTCTCTATGGCTTTAGGCTAGGCTCTCATGTTCATTTTGGCACAGGAGAGCACTCCTTATCTTGTCCCTCCCCTCAGCATTTTAGTAGAGGTTTTATGCAGCTGGAGATTGCCAGACAGGATGAGAGAACTGCCTCTGCCAAGGGGGTGTTGTGGGAGACATTGGGGCAGCAGGACACAGCTTGTGCCTCAGTTTATGCACAGGGATTCAGAGGTTGGAGAGCCCAGCTGAGAGCTGGTGTGAAGCCTTTAGCTGTGGTGTGGTTGGGTTGTGTTCACCACAGCGAGTCTCAATCCAGCCCGCTCAGCCGTGCTCTCTGTTTGTTTGAGTGTTTGCAGAGTCAGGCTCTTGGGCATTAACTCCAGAGGAGATTTCTGTCTGTTTACCAAAATGGAAATAACCTAGTTTGGGAGTGGGCTGCAATCCCTTCAAAAAACTCATCTTTATTATATTTCTTGTAATCACCACTTAAACACACGTTTCCACAATGTTCTTCAGCTTTTCGCCTTGGTATTTCTCACACAGGCATTAATAATCCACTTCTCCTTCTAAGTACAGAGCTCAACGTATTGGAGTGAAGAACTGTCTTCTCATGCCTGATGAAAAAGATGAGTGGATTTTACAGTGAAATTCCCATTGCTCTGGGGAGCAGTGATCGTGCCAAAAAGATGTTCACTGACCTGTGTGACACAGGTGCTGTCTGTGTCAGGATTTTGGTGCAGTTAACCCCTGATAGTTCACTTTGCAGAACATCCTGTCTTACACTGTAAAGCTAAAATGCTGGCTTTAAAGGTTGTTAAAACCTAGCCTGGCTTGGTAATCATTAGATTATCAAGTATATGCTGGCCTGGGTGCTGCAGGGAATGACTTGCTGGAATTTTGAGGTGCCTGTTTTTGCCTGCTGTAGTTTGGGAGTTATTCCATTGAGCCTTAGCGCTGGGTATGTATAGTCCAACTTATGGTTATGAAATGCAGGTTCCTGCACCACTGGCTTAGCAGTGTATCAAAAAGAGATGTCTAAATATTATTCCCCTCCCCCTGGAAGTGACTGGGTGGGTGGCTGTGTGAGTTGTTCATTGGGGTGGGTACTAATTCATCTCACACCACTGACATAAATTTTGTGCTGATTTTCCATCCTAAACTCTTAATTCATTGATCTTTTTCTTTGACTGAGCTGCTTGCCTTTCTTCTGATTCTTCTGCTGGCTTTTTGGCTGGAAAGAAGGTGCTTACTAAATTCTGATTCATTATTACAGCTATTCAGTCTTAGGGTGTGCCCAGGTAGTTACCCAGTGCTTTGTTCCATCATCTGTGCTGCTCATTCTTCACCCACTTCACCCCTTCCACCATGATCTGCCTCTCTGGCCCAGCAACAAGCACCAAGTTGTACCTGAACTGTGGCTTTCTGGGCTCAGACATGAGCGCTTGGGAATGTTTCTGATGTTTCTGATGGGCATGAACTCTCTGGCTCAGCAGGCTGTGGAGGCAAGAACCAAAATACTCAGGAGATTGAAGCACGATTTGTTTTCTGTACCTCACGTGTTGCCATAAGCAACCTTGGTGTGTCATGAAGCAAAATCGGTTCTTTGGATTTTAACCTGCTCTGGTCTGCTCCAGCTACAGAGGGGTCAAGCACAGAATACAGCTCTGTGCTCCTGGGCAGCCTCCCTGTGTTTCGACTGGAAGGAAGCTTCATATGTTCAACACAAACATTGCTAAATAGAGATTTCAAGGTAGCAGATTTGTAGTGGCAGTGGGGGGAAGGCAGAAGTGGTCTTAAATTTGCAAAAATCTTTGACTGCAGTAAAGCTGTGTACCAGGGTGTTTAAAAATTTAACATGGAAACAACAAGCTGGCAGCCTGCAGTACTGCAGACTTAGAAATTAAAATGCCACCATGTTTAATGGAGCTTCCAAAAGTCATGATAAAAATGTAATTACTTCTGATGCAACACATATTCTATTAAGTAAAGAACATGGTAACTCTTAATCGGCTTGGATAACCTAGGTAATTTAAAATGAGTTTTATTTCACAGAGCTAAATGAATTGGAGATTACATATAGTTAATATTTGCAGGATAAACAGACAGTAATTTAAGTTGATTATGAGCAACCCCAAGTGCTTAGAGTGATTATGGCCGTGCTGCTGTTTGGGGTCGGTTTAACTCAGGCTTGACATTGAGACCTCGGTTCCAAAAAGCACTTAGCTGTAAGGTGACTGGGCATAAGTGTTTATGCAATTTTTCTTCTCTTATGTGGCCTGAATACATTCACACATTGACTCCATACATGCATAAGTACAGTGTGAACAGTTTATTTTCAGGTTTAACACAATTTAATGGACGCAATAATAAAACCCTTACCTTTCTACTGAATTTCAGACCGTTAATATTGGAAAGACACATATCTGTCAAAGATACTATTGAATTTGATGCTTAACTTCTAGAATGAACTTGTTTGTACAACAGGAATGATATTACCAAATGACCTGTCAGCTGCCATGTTGAAAACAAAATAAGGAATAGTTTTTTGTAACTTGTTTGAGTTAAGAGCCCACAATTTCTCCAGACTTTTCTCCTCTATATGCATGGTTTAAAAAATCCCAGCACCCAAACTGCTGAAAAACACAGAAAAGAAAGTAAACGTGCAACATTATTTCTGGCAGATCTTTTTAAAACACAGGGAAGTCTGATGTGAGCTAAAGCAGGATCAGACACGCTAAGCCAATTGATAAATGTAACTGGAATTGAATTCACTGAAGCTGTGTCTGTAACAGGAATGAACTTGACCAGACAATTACACTGCATTTTAAAAGAAAATAATGAATATTGATCAAGTCTGTGCCAGATGTCACTGCACCCTGCAGCAGTAGCCAGAGGAGGTAGAGATGCAATAGGGAATGTAGCAAGTGGTCCTTCCTTTCTGCTGTATTGACTTTATGGTGCTGTTCTGCCCCAGGACTCAAACCAGGCAAGCTGGGCTTGGTGTGAATCTGGGGCTTTCTGTGCTGGGGCTCCTGGGGCTTGGGCTGAGATATGGACTGGGACCATCTCTGACTGAGGAGGGGAGTCAGTGTTAAAGGCTGGTTTTTGCTCTGAGTGTTAGAAATGGGGGGATTAATGTTTGAGCTCTCTGTATAAATAGGAAAAAACACCTTATGGAAAGACTAGAGTGCTTATACTTTGGTAGCTGTTGGACGTCCTAACAGAGGTTGACTTTCTAATGGACTTGGGCATTAGTAAGAGGAACCTATATGTATCTGCTATAGAACTGCTTAGCATGGAATATTTATTGTTAGCTGAGCTATAATCAGAGCTGTGGAGAGTTTAAAAATAGTATGGCCTGCTGGGAGAAAAAGGTAAGAGTATGTATTAATATATTGTATTTATACCCACAGCATGCTTTTCTTCTGGGAGGTGAGTTTTAATTATAGTACATTACACGCATGGAACAGGTTTTGGAGACACCTGCATGGCTCTGAGGATGAGGGACAGAGTGCATGGCTGGGAGGATGCTTGAGAGGATGTGGGAAAGCCAGCAGTGGCTGTAGGCAAGAAAGGGGCAGTGGGTCCCTGCAAGACGTTTCTTGCGCTTCGGAGTGGGATTTAAATTTAGAACTCGTATGTGACCCAATGTCAAGTCAGAAATGTGTGGTTGAAAGTGTATAATCAGCTTCAAGTGGCTGCCTTGTAAATCTCAGGAGTGGAAACTGGCCTCAGGCTAGCAGCCGTCTCGGCTGCATCTCTGCTTGAGTGAACTTTAATTTGACTCTTTATCAAGAAAAGCAGTGAGAGAAAAGAGGGGAAGAAAGATGAACACAGCACAAGTTGCCCAAAATAGGCTTCATATGGATAAAGGTGATTTTACTGGAGACTTTGCAAGGAGTTCTGTGTGCCCTCAAAGAAAGGCAGTCCTGTTACGAAGTGTAGTGAGAGAGGAAGGGGCAAGAGAAGCTCAGAGAAATGCTCTAGTTCTGACTTTGGGAGATGCTTCTGCCTTTATTGGGTTGAATGTGTCCACAGCACTTCCAAAAATGAAGTGATGGCAAACTGGAATTCTACAATCTGGGGCCAGTCTGCAAAGCATTCTATACTCTGTGCAGAGCTTTGTGCTTTGTTTGCTTAAGCTGCTGCCAAAACCAAATCAAACAACTCTGCAAGCATCCGCAGTGGCACTAATGACCAGCAACTCTGTGAGAATGCAGAGCTGTCCAGGGAAGGAGTAGGGGCATTAAACACTCTGAAATTTTGAGCAGCTCTTGGCCACGGAGTTTTTTGGTGATATTACAAAGTGAAGTCTTCGTTATGAAAAGAGGTTATCAGTGCTGTGAAACATCGAAAACCTCATCAACTCTGCCTTGATTATTTGTGGCTATATTGTAATCTGCCACACTTGAGACCAGGGGATATTTTGAGCAGTTTTTCACAACTCTCAAGACAATGTAAAATAAAGAAGATATTAATGACAAATTGAAGTTTTATCTCAGGCCTGTTTAGACTCCTGGGAACTATATATTTTGGAGCAATGTGCTACTGATTTCAGGTGTTTCATTTTGTAGATGCTAAGCACAGACTTACTAAAAAGAAAAAGTTCACAGTGTCAGTGAACCAACCAAGATCTGAAACTCATTTTTCTCTTAAATGAGTCAAGTTTCTTCTATAGTTGTGGTCTGGAAATTTAGCTCTTCATAATTTTCATGGGTTTAATATTTGAAATTTAGCAAACTACAAGTTTTGCACATATTCATATGTTGACACCAAACATAAACATTTATATGAAGCAACACTGAAAATCTGTGTTCTTCACGCATTGGAAGGTATCTGATTCCATCCTATTTTCCCTGAAGGAATATCAAAACAATTTTTTAAAAGGAACCTGGATATAAAAATAGTGGTTAATGAGTGTTCACTATATATAGACCTTCTAGAAAGAATTCTATTTTCTTTTTTTCCAGGAAAACAAAGGTATGCACGCATACACTGTTCGTGGCCTAGAACCCAAGCATGAAAATAAACCGCAATTCAAGTAGCTCAGTCTGCTCAGCTAATTAGAGTGTAGCTTGTAATACTCACTCAAAGAATTTCGATCTCATCAGTGCTGTAACCTCTTCCCATGTGTTTTTCTTTCCTTACATGCTGTATAATTGTTTTTTCTTCAAATCATCAAAGTGCTTGAGAAGGCAGAATGTGCTGAGACTTTCTAAACAATAGAAATTGTCTGTCTGCCTGCCTTGCCTG
This sequence comes from Pycnonotus jocosus, assembly GCA_013400435.1. Lineage (NCBI taxonomy): Eukaryota > Metazoa > Chordata > Aves > Passeriformes > Pycnonotidae > Pycnonotus > Pycnonotus jocosus. The sequence goes on from VWYP01023786.1 coordinate 12,677, forward strand.
GTATTTTCAGTTGAGTCATGGCATGACCAGTGTTGGTAGGAGAAACCTCTGTACTCCAACCTGCCAGAGTTATAAACTTATACACAAGCTGCGTCATGTCTTTGCTGTGTATTTTCACACCCTTGAACAGTAAAAGAAAACTGGCACAAAATCAGCTATAAACTGTGAAACCATCCCCAAGAAAAGAACCCAGATACTTCTTTTACTCAATCAATGGGAAATGAAGCTGCCACTTTGAGCAAGTTTATTTTAAAGCTGAAAGCTTTGAAGGTCAGCCCCAGTGGAGTGACATTTTAGCCAGGGGCAGGAGAGATCACTCTCTGAGTGAAACAGGGAGAGTTGTGACCTTAAAGGAGTCGTAAAAGTTGAACAAGACACAACGGAAGTGAGTTCCCATATCCAAGGAAGGAGTTTATATTAAAGCAAGGACAAAATGAGCAGTGAAGAAAGAAGTGTGAAGGCTTCCTTTTTTTTT
>VWYP01023786.1:13237-57415 GCA_013400435.1 Pycnonotus jocosus
CAGAATTAGTTCCTGCTTGGTAACCATCATTAAATTAAGTTCTAACTCCAGGTACTCAGGCATCCTACAATCTTGTCTGATGTTGGCTGCTTCAAGTGTGCCAAGATTTCTCTGGAGGAGGGCAGTGGGGCAGTTCACAATTAAAATAGTGTGACAGGAGCAGCAGTGCTCTGGTGGCCAGAATCTCCAGATTGAGATGTCTTCTTTTAGAGATGTTTTAGGTTTATATCTTGGATATAGGGCCTGTATGTATGAACACTGCTCATGTTAAATGCTCTGAAAGTGCAACAGCTCACAGAAGGGTGAAAATACGTTGCATGTGCTTGAAACATCTTGATTGCTTGGGCACAGGTAGAATCTCCCTTAATGCTCCCTGCTTTGCTGTAATAAATATTATTTAAGGTGTCTTACTTTCAATTCTTTTCTATTAAGAAGAATGAAAAATTTCTTACCTAATTTAATTTTTGCTTCCAGCTGAAACATAAGCTTTCCAGGCACATGGCTTAGTGGTTCCAAAACACAAGTGACTCTTTCTCAGGCTTTTAAAAAATTCTAAAATGTTGTTTGCATTTCAATTCTTTAATACAACCTCTCCATAGAGGGCCATGGGAAATGTGAGAAAGATGGGTTATGATGAAAGATTTAACTCATCTCCCTATTGCACTATCTATTGATGCTCCTACTGATCTTCTGGAAGAAGCAGAATGACTTTGATAGCCTGACCAATCCTCTTAATTCAGCCTAAACACTGTTCTATGTTCCCTATGCCACATTTCTCTCACAAGCATTACTTGTTTTCGGGGTTTTGCCTGTTACCTTTTTGTGCAGCAGTGCATTGGTTTGTATTTTCTATGTGTGGAAATTGCATCTTCTAACAAGATGAGCAAACCCAGCGTTATTTAATATGTGTGTTTGAGAATGTGACAAGCTGCCTTCAAGGCAGTACCCACTACTTGAATGGCTTTCCATGGTACCCACAGCCATCTTTCTTTAATTGTAATTGACATTTGGAAAGGGCTGTATTGATTTTTAGATCTAATTATCTTTTAAAAAAGCAAAAAAAGAATTTTTAACAGGAATATAAAAATATTGCAGAGAAGAGAGCAATGCTTTGTCTCTTTTCAGAAGTAGGAGACTGCAATTCCAGGTATGCAGAGCATCTTAAGAGCCTCAGTTAATGAAACACCTGGGAAATGGGAAAAGCTCAGGATCCAGTTGCAGGAATCTGAAGGGATCAGATGTGAGAGCTGGAATAGTTCTTCATCCCAGTATTCTGGGACCTCTGTGGAGGTGACTGAAGAAACTTGTTGGCAGACTGGATTCTGAGGGTGGCAATGTGCTCCTGTCTGTGTCCACCAAAGTCTACTTGAACACTGAAATATGGAGTTGTATTTACTGTTGTTATCTCTTGATGTAGCTAGTTGTAAACCAGGTCACATGAAGTCATGTAAATCTTGGAAAGTACTTGCTTGTGCTTTCTTTATCATTTAAGGAGAAAGGTCCTGTGCCTTCTCATAATCAGGCTGTTTGAGTGTGAAAAACGTACCTCCAGTAGTCTACTAATAGCTTGTTCTGTTCTTAACAGGCCTTTAATCCTTGCTTTTTGTAGGATTAATGATTAAAACTCTCTTCATGCTCCTGACTCCAGCTGGTATAAGGTATTGCCTTTGTGTTTCACCCCGCCACTGTGCACCTCCTCCCACTCATACACTGCTGCCAGTTGAAAGCAGCCTGCTTTGGGGAATTTTGGACAGAGGGGGACAGGCACATGCTGTCTTCATTTCCCTTCCTTGCTTTCAGGGCTGTACAAAAGCCTGGTTTCACATGTTTTGCTCTGGAGGCAGCTTTCCATTGTCTAGCAGCAAAGCAAGGACAGCACGTGAGAGTTTTTTATGCTGAGGAGAATTTCAATCGATTGTAATCGCAGAAGTAGAGGGCTTAGGGGGTGGAGGGTCACTGGTGATTACTGATTGTGCCACAGTACTAAATGTGGCATGCAGTTCCTGGAAAAAACAGAAAAGTGTGAGCTGTGGGAGAAAAATCTATCGGTGCTTTGGTGTGTTATGGGAAAGATCACTCACGAAACCATCTGGACTATGGACAGTTGGGTTTCAAAGATCAGATCCTGCCACAGCACGGCATTTTCAGGCTTGACATATGTGAATGAATCCCCATTCTTGTGAGAACATCTCCCTGGGAATAACATAAATGTCCTGCTGGAATTGAGAGAGGTCATGTTAGCCTATATGTGGGAAATTTGAAGATCTCTGGGATATGATTCCCCCATGTTGTAACTGTGTGCTGCCCCCATTAGTAAGTTGTTCTGAGAGTGTTCTCATATGGTGTCTGCTTTAGGACACTCTCAGGAGTTCAGACATCCCAGTACGTGCTTTGAAAAGAGCCATAAACCCAACTGCTCGCTGCTTACGCAGGTAACCTTGCACAAGAAAGGCTCACAGGGGAAAGTCAAAGAACTCAAAGGGAAGTTGTGTACCAGCTCAGCTTTAGAAGCATTAGACAGCTTTCTTCTTCTTTATCAAAGAGTGATAATCAACTTTCTTCTTAGTGACAGAAGTAGCTGTAAAATAGTTCTTTTCTCTCCCACCCTGCCTTTTTTCTTGTGAATTTCTTTAAAGTTTGTTTTCCTTGTATGTACACAACTGCTTCACTGTGTGGCTTGATGGAGAGACTTTTTCCTAAAATAACCATTAAAAGTCTGCAAAGCTTTTGTTGTCATACACAGAACTGCACTTGCTTATTATTTTAATATTTAGCTAAAATTCTGGGAGTTTTGTTTTGAAATAGTTCATACAATTGAGATGTAGGATAAGGGAGTGCAGAAATATAATTCTGAGAGGTCATTAATTCTTGCAAAGAAACAAATTTTGTTTGAGTGTAAATTTTTTCAGTGCATTGAGAAATGATACCAGAGAGAAGTACAAGGTGCAGCAGCTCCTTGTCTAGATCAAGCTTAGGTAATTTGCTTGGGGCTGAGAACCTGCCTATAGATTTCTCCAAATAGAATGTTTTCCTTAAAGATATTGTCTGTGTCAGGTTAACAAAATCAAATGCATTACTTGATTTCTAAGAGCAGCATATGTGGAGAAATTTCTCAGATCTGTTCTGAGGGCTATTTGTGTGTCTTAACTCCCACTGAATTTTCAGTTCAATGGGAATTAAGCATCTGAAGAACTTCAGAAATCTGGATTTTAATTTACTCTTTAATCAGAGGAATGAGGAGTTGGTGCTGTGGGTCGGGTCCCTGCCTTTCAGTGTTGTTCCTAGCAGGTTCAGATTAGAGTGTGATGATGAACCCTGCAGCTGCCTTTGGAGTTCAGTGTCTGGATGTGTTTGAAATAGGTTTTTTTTTAATGTTGCTTTTGCATTTTCAAAGAACCCCCCTTTTTGAAGAGGGGAGTAAAACCATGCAGTAGGATATGCTGGATGAGTCCCTGTGCTTGGCCTTCCATACAGGTGACAGTGTCTAGTCTGTTTTGTGCTTATTATGAAGACAAGACCCAAATTAAGACACATCTTGGTAGCTAATTTTAGTTAAAGTCCAAATTGCTGTAAGGAATTTATTATTTTCTGATGGAAAGAGTTCTGCTGTTAGAAACTGACTGCCTCAGCTAATTACAATATGAGGATGAAAATGTATCATCTCGAGCCTGGGCTTCAGCACCTCATTGATTTTTAGTATATCAAATGCTTACACCAGAAGTGGAGGGTCACAGACACAAAATAACCTGTATGAATTTTGATCTTTACCATTTCCCTCTTATTAGTAGTAGGGAAATCGATTCAATTACTATTGCAACTAAGTAAAGAAAAAGTTTTGTACTTGTTGGTACATTATGGGAGTGAGCTGCTTCTTGATATGGGTCAAATATCTTCTCATGGTGCCAGGTATGAACAGTCTGTAACACTTCTGTACCTGTTTTGTTGCCACAAATGCTATCTCTGATGACCAGAATGTCAAAACAGATTCATTAAAACTCAAGTCATATGTGTAAATAGATTTAAAGTAAATAAGGCAGATGTAGTAGATGGCCTTCTTTTTTTTCTGCCCTGTAAGGTCATGTGTAGGAGACAATCTAAGCACACAACATAGCCTTTAGTAAGGAAGAGTGCAGCAAAACTCAGCTCTTCATTTTCTACAGTCCTATTGCTCTCAGCAACCAGCATGGGATGATCTCCTCTGTGCTCCCCCCTCCATAGGGACACCTGTTTATTTTGTCTCTGTGACCTTTTTAGTTTACCTTTCCATTACGTTGTTCCTTGCAAGGAGAGGGTGTTTTGCAGAAGTTGTATCTCCAAAGAAACCTATATTTAATTTCTTAAAATGAGTAAAATGTTTGGGTTGATCATCATGGTTTTCAAAGCAGTCAGTAAGGTTTCACCTGTTCACCAGAAGGAGAAACTTGTCACCCTCTGTATTTGGTTTTTGTTTGAATAATAACCATGGGAGTTTCTTGTCTCTGAAAAACGAGAATTTAAAATCATGCTAGAAATGGTGGTGGTTTTAAAATATTCCTGTGTGTGTTTTTCAGGAGTGTAGCTTGTATACAAATTCTCAGTATATTGTGGTAGCTGGCAATCTCCCATCCATACTCATCATGCCTGTTGCTCAGCAGTGCTTTCTCATACTGCTCCATATCCCTTTGGTATCTCCCCTGTATTTTGGCCAGAGGGTCAATTTTGCTGTTGTTTACACTCACGTGTTATTCTTTGTCTTACTGTACTAACAGACATGAGGGGCTGCCTAGGTCTCACGCCGCAAACAAGAAATGAAAATTACTTATTTCCATTGGTCTGAAATATAGAAGAATGAAACAGTGGCCTTAACGTTGGTGTTAGTGCCTTCGTGTTCTGTTGATAGAAGATGGTGAGGTATGCAGGGTGGCATTCTTTTGCATCTGTCCATGTTGCAGGGTGCATTTGATAGCAGTCAGTGCCAGCATAGTGGAAGGTTCCCCAAAGCTTCATCAGCTAATCTGCCTCTTCATTACCACCTTCACCAGGAGAAAAGATGTCTGAGGGAGAGCTTCAGTCACATCAGGTTAATTCCCTTGGATGGTTTATCATCCCTTTCCTGTATTCTAATGTAGTGACCAAAGCGTCAGTGCAGAATCACTGGCAATGGTTTTCTGCAGCCCTTCTTTGAGAGGTGACAGGGGACAAGTTGGGTGTCCCAAGAAGAGCCCAAGTCTGTATCAGTCAGTTGTGACTGCTGATGTTTTCTCAGTCCAAATGTGTTTTTTATTCACCAGCCAAACATTTTGTATTACTGGTTTTTGTTGTTTGACAGTATTTTATCTATGTCTTTATCTGATACGACTCCAGGTAGTTTTGTTTGCTCTGGCATATTAACTGGTGTGAATTTATGTGGAGCACTTCTTCATCTATTTTGACATGCATATCTGTCATTTTTATCAATTTTTTCCAAGACCAGACTGGTAGAATCTTCATCACAGTATTTGTTCTGGAATTGTCTACATGAACCCCTTCACATGAATTCTCTTTCTTGATGGCTGAACAGCTCTATATTTTCTGAAAAGGAAGATTTCATTTATTTATATGCTGATGGAGCAATTTATTAAAATGCTAGCAATAGTCAGTCACTTGTTAATTGTTTTTATCACATTCCAGTGCAAATACTGATATCATAAGCATGGCCAAGTTCTGGGCAAACTGAGAGAACCTCTGCTGCTGTCTGCAGGGCAAGTAGAAAAAGAGCAACCAAAACCCAGAGATCCAGAGATGTGCAGCTGTTCTGCTCAGGATGACACAGTAAGACTATCTGAGCTGGGAGTGACATGGAGGTTTCTGAATTTAGGCTCAAATTACTGCTTTTGTTCATTGCTCAATCTTCCTGATCTCAGAGACCAAGCCACACTCCCTCAAGACATCATTCTGACTTTGGTTATGAAAGGGTCTGTTAATTTTTTAAAACTGTTCTGGTGTTCTCCACTATAAGCTTTTCTGCCTTAGTAAGCCCAAACTCTCCTGTCTTTGTTTCTGTTAAAGCTGACTGAAAAATATCTGTGGATGAGGAGTTGGCTCAGCCCAGCTGGATTTGGTTTTAAGGGTACATTTCATGACTTACTCTTTTTACTCCATTCAGAGTTTCTTTTGTATTCTGTCCTTCTGAGACAACCAATATCTCTCATTTTTCACATCCTCAGTGGAAGGAATTAAGCACTCTGAGGCTCTGTCTGCTGGATTTACTGCTGATCTACTGGAAAACATATTCTCTGTTTCTTGCAGGTTTGTGAAGATACCATTGGTATGATTTCTGTTTGGTCCTTAGCATTAATGATTGGGATTCTGATGAAGCTGGACATTGACTTTACCCTTGTAATTTGCTTCCAACGTTTGTTGCCTCCCACAGTACTCAATCTTTGGCACTGGGAATGATCAGGCTAATTGCTGCTCTTGCCTTTGGGCTTCTCCAGCATTTTGGAAGGTTTTGTCTCATCACCAACCCCAACATTGCTGCCCTGCCTGCAAGAAGGCACCTTTGTGCTTCCTTAGCTGTGTTGCTCTTGGAAGAGGAGTAACAGTGTGAGGCTTTCTTACCCTTGTACAGCCCCACTGTGCTCCTTGTCCATGCCTCCCTCACCTGCTTCCTTCATCCTTTGGTCTGGAGCTGCTTAGGATTTGTTTCATAGCTATCTTCCTCTGCTGCTTTTCCTCTGAGAGTGCAATGAAAGAATAACAGGAGTGTTGGAGAAACAAAAAGCAATCTAGGAACAGAGATTGGGGGTAAAGAAAAGGTTGTAGATGAGAGATGGGAGATGTAGCAGAATGTAGCACAAACAGATTCCAAAAGTTTCTTTTTCTGCTTAACACATTTCAACCTGTGAAGTTTGCCACAACTCTAATCTCATTCAGTTACTTCAGTCATATGGTCAAACTCTGAATTTGTACATGAGAAGTCTTTCTCTTTTTTGTTCTAAGTTATTATTTAGAGAGTCCTAATGAGCCATGATTGTACTTTAGGCTAATAGCTATCCAAGGGATTAAAAATCAGGGGGAACAATTATTTGAGTGCATTATTGCTTTATCTTCATTACTGCCAAAATCTGAAGGGTACTATTACTGTAAGCTGACTATAATAAGTTGCATCTGATTTTCTTTTAATTAGTGAATTGTTACCTCCTGAAATACTGGTTAATGCCAATTAAGAAACTGTTGTGTGATAAGATGTAGTTCTGGTGCAATTCCTCACTGTCTGAATAAAGGGAGGAGGAAAAAGAGTAAGTTAGCAAGTTATTTCTTGATGCTTTTGAATCTCTTACACAGTTCTTTTTCTAATAAATGTACTGAGGGATTCAAATGCCATGGCTGCTGTTGAAGGTTACTTTGGGATAGCTCTGTTCCCTAGTCCTCAATAATTCTTCCTGTACAAAAGAGTGTGGGGTTTATGAGCCTGACTGCTGTGTTAAACAAAGTTGTAGGCGATGAGGAACACTGGAGTTTCTGTCAGTCCTGATGACAGCCTTCAAAGCCCCAGAAAGTGATGAAGGGATAAATCCTCATAGGGATTGGCTTCTTAATGCTGAAAGAAAAATTCACGTGTTGTCTCTGGGTGTGCTTGACACATCTGGTGAGATTTTTTTCAACACTGGATGTGGTGTTTGTGGTTGATGACCTCTTGGGTCAATAAACAGGAGGTGGAAAGCAGGGCTACTGGAGCTACAGTAACTTCAACAAGTTAAAATAAGATGCTTGTGATGCTAGCAGAGTGATCTTTCTACTTTAGAAACAGCAGGTCTTCTAAAACATTGCAGTGGCTTATGTAATAATCAGTAAAAATAGGTAAAACATACATAAATTTTAAAAATTGACATGCCATTGTCATAATTTTTACATATAATTTGAAAGGCAAATTATGTTTCTATAGTCATTTCCTCTATTCTCTGCAGCCTTCATTCTTGGCTGTCAGCAAATGGCTCATTAAGAGCTAATATTAAATTCGCTAGTGTATAAAAGGAATAGGCCCCTGAGCCACTGATTAAAAAGCAAGGTAGAGAAGGCCAAAGCATTTAATTGGAAGCATGAGAGCTGTTAATCCTTTTGGTTTTTTCCAGTCAACAAATTTCTGTTAAAATGAAAGAGGGAGAAAGGCTGTGCTTTTTCAGAGCATAAAAAGGTTTGTGAAGAAATCCTTCAGGCCCTCCTGCCTTGTTCCTCATGAATGCAGAATAATTCACTGGGAGGGGACAGTTATGACACACCAGAAGGGCTTCAAATATTGCAGAGTGTAAATATGGAGGTTTAAAAATCAGGAAATGACAGATAATACACACTTGTGACTGTGTGTGCGACTCCTGGCAATTTTTGGCAGTGACATTAATGTTTTGAGAAGCATTTAACGACATCTTCTGGATTGCTTCTTTGGACAACTGGCAGTCAGAAAAAGTGGGAAGATGTTTTTCATCTCTTGATTCAGCCCTTCTTTGATGACATTGGATTTTGTTGTGGAAAGATGAAAGCACCTTTCCAAGTTGATGGCTATGCAGGAGGAAGGTGCAGTCACTCTGGTTACTCCAGATAAAGCTTTTTGAGCATTACCTTTGATAAATGTCCAGTGTGGAAAAAAGCTCCTGCAAGGCTAAGGCTTGCAGGTTCAGATGAGGCTTGGACCATTCTTGACTGTGTTTTGTGTTGTTTGCTGTGTCTTTTCTATGTGGTGACCACAGCTGGGACGAGGGATTTCCACTCTGAGCACTATTGTCTAGTGTCTGGCAGAATGGTGTCAGCCATAGCTTGGCCTCTAAGCATTAAGTACATACAAATTTTAAGTACTAATGTGTAGCAGCTTAAGGGACTGAACAAGAACAGATGTGTGGAGAAACAAAGAAAAGCTGTTCTCTAGGATTTTAACAGGGGACCCCTAGGAAACAAAGGGAGCATGGAAAGGCCATCCTTAAAATAAAGACTGCAACAAATAATCTGCTCACATATGAAGTGTTTGGTGAAAAATGAGCCTTGAAGCAGGGCAGGGAGATCCATTGAATAGTTCAACTCTGCAGACACTTTTGATTAAAAAAAACAAAACAAAACAAAAAACAAAAAGAGAGAGAGAGAACATATAAATATATAATGGCTATAAATCACGAGGTTATTCAATTATTCATATCCACACAAACCCCCTGCATTTATTCGAAGAAAAAAACCAAAGATGATTATTTCTTGTAGTTGTTTTTTATTATAAGCAATAAAGAAACAGTGGTAAGTGCTCTTTGTTCTTTCACAGCATTTGTAGTGTTCATTTATTTTGAGTGCTTTACTGAGTCAGTTCACTGGCAAAATTTTTTAAACAATAGCATTGACCTTTCAGCAAATGGCACAGAATAATGGTGGGAAACAATTTTGCTTTTCAAATCATGTATTCCTGATGGACAGACACATGCTCTGTAACCTTGAGGACAAGTCAGAAGTTCTCCCATCCTCCTGTGGATGCCTCGCAGTAGTGTCATGGGTAGAGATTATTCAGTGAATAACTGCAAATAAAAATAAGAAGAAGCCTGTTAGCATTCATGCTGAAAATTTGAGATTAATTACATGAATGTTTCAGTATGAATTATTTGCTTAAATCCTTGTAATAGGACAAAATTTCCTGCTGATGTAGTTTGATTGACCTCAGAGAAGGTGAGTGATTGCAATTGAGAACTTGGCCTGTGATTTGGTTATAATACAGTATTGGCTCTAATTTACCATCCATTTTTTATCCCGTTAATCCCAAATTAAATGCCTGGCAATAGCCATCATATGGCAGTGGATGCTTTGCCAAGTCTGAGAGTTTGTGCCAAGCTGACCCTGGTGCTCTCAGAGCACGCAGCTCTCAGCAGTGGTGCCAGCTCTACAGAGAGGAGTCTGCTGGGAAACCTCAAGAATTAATCCCTCCCCACCTGTGACAGGTCAGGTCCCCACAATGTTTGATTGTTACTGGTATCCCTCAGCTGATGATTCCCTGTCCTCCAGACTTTGATGGAGCTCCTTGTCTCGTACTGGGGCAGTTGGGTGACATTTGCCATGCTGAAATGCCTCTCTGCACCTGTGAGGGAAAGCAAGGCTGGGTACATACCCTGAGCAAGGGAGCACCCATTCTGTGGGTCTTCACTTTTGCATAAACAAGATCTTTGATGCTATTTAATGTGGCAATCTGTTTATGAATTATGTACCTCTACATTTCATGCACTCTGGTTATGGCATCTGAATTTTAGTCAGCCCTTTCCTGCTGCAGGTTTTGGTGTTGCAGCAAATACCTCTAGCTTCTTCTTCTACAAGTAGGATCAAGTTTTCCTCTAAATCTGGGACGCATTTTACCCTCTTTGTTTCACTCATCACAATACTTGATGACCTCTGCTAAGAGAATATTGTGCTGAGCTAAAATATTTTTGATTTTGAAGTGACATTTTGTTAAGAGTTCTTTGGCTTTCTGGGGAAACAGCCTTTCTCATTACTATCACTTCAGTATCTTTATATACCTACTTACAGCTTCATATATTTACTTTTGAGTAACCAACAACATGAGCTGTATCATTGGAGTATTGTTAACAGGCACTAAGGGGGCTGATTCAGAAATTTTTGAGGTCGGGTGGGCTCTTTTAGTTGATCTTTGTGAGCCCAGTGAAAGATTGATAGAAGTGGAAGCACACTAAGTAACTCCCTGTCCACACTGCTATCAGTCTGAATGCTGAATCTCTTTGATTATGGTTGAATCCTGTCAAGTTTTCTAGCAGAAATTACTGCAATGGCCCTTGCAGCTTGGGAGAAATAATTCAGAATTTGTAACTAAGTCATTACTCTGGGAAACCTGCTGCTTTGAACCTTTCTGTGCAGCCCTTCCCTGATGCCATGAAACTGTCTCCAGTTGATACTTAGCTTGGGTTGCAAACTCTTATTCATAGCTCAGTGAAAACAGCCTAGAGACTAAATATTGGTGTTTTCTTTATTTTGTGTTTTAGTTTATTTGTTTTGTTGTTGCAGTAGTACATAAACTGTGTAGAAAACACTCTCAGAACAGGGATTGACTGCACTCTTGAACCTCATAGGGTTTAGCTCTGAGAATAGCAAAGGAGAGCTTAATTTTTGAAGATGAGTGAGCAGCAATGCAATCACTCACTAGATATGCATGTTTACTCCTGCACAATTGAAGTCTTCAGTCAGAATATTAAGCACTTAATTGAAATACAAAAAGCATTGGTAGCATTTTCATGGTGCTCAGCTTGTTCTTTAAGATCTGCTTATTCCTGCCAACAATTGAGAAACATGAGGAGTCTTATTTTCTTTCAGGTTGAATTGAGGAGTTGTCACATGAGTACACAAGCACAGCCCAGTGTCTCCTGTGAATTTTATTCCCCTCTCCTGTCTTGATACAACTCATATAAAACACTCAGATAAAACACTCAGTACATATCTCTGTTGACTTCTATTACTGATCCTGTCTCAGAGAATGCAGGCAATGTTGTTTAATAAGGATAAGGAAGGACTTCTAGACTGCTCCTGTAATCATTACTAAAATTTTCAAAGCCATTTCCTCTAAAGTGCTTTGAAGCCTGGTTCTCAACACTCAGGTTAAATATGATGGAATTCATTTTGTAGATGGCCTCATTGTAGAATGCATGATAGCATCAGCTCTATGAAGAGTGTTCTGGTTAGTGTGTTAATTTTAATTATATGGAAAAATGATCTGTTTTACCCTGATAAGTTAGTGCTTGTCATTGCTACAGATTTTTTTGGATGTTCTCCAGAGCAGGTAGAAGGTTAGGGAATATTATTCATACCCTCCCCCCAAACAAAACTGTTTAACACTGCTTGGAAAAGAAAATTATAGGCTGCAAACAAATGATACTGTTCTCACCTAGACTTTACATGGGTCTTTGAATACACAATGATAACCACTTTCTCTAGTATTCCCATAGCAACAGGAAAATAGTAACACAGATGTAAAGTGATATATTGGTGACATTCCTCTTATCTTGTCCTTTGGGTAGACTTTCTCTTCCTCTCTGCTGCAGCTGAGTATCCTCTCTGCTGTGCAAAGGCTCTCCAGCTCAGAGCTGCTGCAGAGTACTCAGGTGTCTCTGTGTGCTGCTGATTTCTGAAGCAGCTTCACTGACCTGTGTCCAAATCCTCCCTGGCAGGACATGTCCTTCTGTCCAGGCAGGAGAGGAGCTCAGCCAGTGCAGCGTGTGAGTAGCCTCAGGCTGAGGATGAGTCTTCCCCTGTCACCCTGGGCATGAGGAGCCTTCTTTTCCTGCTGACAACTGGGCTGAACCCCTCAGTAAACTGAGAATAGAACCCTGGAGACTGAAAATTTCAAGCTCTCTGTGCTGAGGGGCGTTGACCCTCAAGCAGACACTGCATTTGACTTGAAGCCATAGAATGTGCTTCCAAAATTAAGTGATAGCACAAAAATTGTAGGTGTGTAGTTTGAATAGTATTACGTGATCTCACCTCTGAGGTGAAAGACTTAGATTTAAGATTTTAATATATAGTAAGATATATGAGACAAGAGAAAAAAATTAGAGCATTGTCTAAATCCTTCTTCTTCACCTTCTTCTTCACAGTTTCAGGTAGTTTTTTCTAATTGAGTAAAAAAGGTCTTCACTGCATGCCTTGTGTGGCCAATTATTGGGTCAAAACTATAAATAATATAGGTGTCATATTGTTTTTGAGTGATTAGCGCTGAAATAACCTTCAAAGGAGTTAGAGGTGCTCTATTTTACCACCATTTTCCAACTTGTTAGTTACAAGTTAGTTAGTTAGTTAGCTCTAACAGAGCTCATGACTGATGAGGCTGTAACATAGATAAAAATTAATAAACACTGAGTCCAAACACGAAACTTTGACTCCTGTGTATTAACCCCAGCTCTAACATGAAGAAAAACAAGGTAAAAACTTCATAGAAGACAGGGAATGTTTACTCCCATACATTGTTTAAATTTGGCTTGCACCTTGGGGTGTATTTTGCTCGCTTACTGAATGAATGAATGAGTGAATATGCAGTATCCTGTTCCTTATGGATGTCTTCCAGTGTGAGATATCTGATGATCTCACGGAAAACTTTGTTAGCTTTGTAATAGGGATGCATTGCCAAACAGGTGCTGCTTGTTTGCACCTCTTTGTTTTCCTGTTTGTGTTTGCAGTTAATTCATGTTTGATACTATTTCAGTCTATGTTCTTGGCAATTTGGGCTTTTTTTCCCCCACTAAAGACACATTGAAAGTATTGATATTTACAATGTTTATGGAAAGGTGGTAGATGAAATGGGAAGCTTTGTTTCTGGAATTCCAGTATTTATAAATTTATTTTCCTCCACTGTAGACCACCAAGACATTTAGAAGTTAAGTATGTAATACAGATATTTTGTCATGGACTTATAGACAGTAGTAAAATCAGAATGTTAATTTCAGTATCTATAGTACTGTAATTTATGACTGTGGGAAAAGTGAAGTGTTTTGGCCGCCTGACAAACTGAAAATTAAGTATTCTTGACACTGTCACAATTAGAGACCAGGGAATTTCTGTCCTAAAAAGCTTAGAAAAGTACTTTATTTGGCCAGATCAGAATACTAATTAATAAAATTTTAAAATGCTGTTGGAACCTGTGCTTGTGTAATGTGCCTGGGACTTCTACTCAGCCTGAACCCTTGACATTGATAATATCATGTACTCTTTAAGTTCCACAGGTGGATAATGCATTCTGTCAATTTTGCAGTCTTCTGATAGTCTTGAATGTACCCTTGATCTTACTTTATGAAAGAGACTGAATGGTAGACCTTGATTTATCTTTACTGTACCTTTCATCATATTGTCTTCTTTATTTTCATGTCATCTCTACCTTTGCTTTTGCTTCTCTGATCTGAAACTCCCAACATCTTCAGACTCTCCTGATACAGAAGAATCAGCACGACTTTAATCAATTTTGTTGCCTATCTTTGGAACTTTTATAATCCTGCTACGTCCTTTTGGAAGTGGTGTGGCCTGAATTAAATAGAACACCTCATTCTTTTTTATGTGCTCTCCTCCCCTTTGAAGTACATTTTGAACATGAGTATTTCTTTTTCTTCTTTCTTCTTCCTTTGGTTGCAAGAGAAAGATGCATTCAGCAGGGCAGAGACAGTATCTCTTTTGAATGGGTGATTTATTTTTCCTTGCAAAGACTTTGGGCATGTCACTTGAAATCAAGTGGAAGACAGTGCCAGTAGCTTGCAAGTATTGTACCCAATGTGAAAGTACAAGTTCCTTTTGAATAATGTATTATTTATCATGCATTAAACTATTAATAGAGTGAAGAGTCTAAGATGGCCTAAGACAAAAGTTGGGAATTTGGCTGAAAGGAAAAATGCTGTTGTTAAGTGAAACTTTTTGATGCATTTTCTTTGACCCACATTTTTGAGGATTCTGTTGTTGTTCTGGAAATGGATTTCAGCTAATTTGGGGAATGAAGGAGGACTGTTCACAATTTCTGTATTTATCTTCAGAGCCTAAATGTCCTTACTAGCCACTAGCAAGTGCATACAAGACAACTGGTAAAAATACTTTCCTAGCTTCTTAACGAACAAAAGAATAAGTCAGAGTAAAAATTATCTTATTCCTTTGTGTTTTGTGGTTGGAATTAGCTATGGTTGGCCACTGATATGGCTTTTACTTTTTCCAAAGCAAGAACCTCCCCTCCTTGTGTTAAAAGACTGAGTCCCCTGCAGGATGCAAAACCTCGTAGAACCAGAGAGTCGATGCTTTGCATGACCAGTCTTGCACAATGTGCCCAATTTTGCTGTGTTTCAGGTTACTTGCTTGCACTTCATGTTGAAGCATGTTCTGTGGAGGGCCTCAGTTTACCTTTCTTGGATGCTGGATGGCTTTTTGTGGACATTTATCTAATCATTGAGTTTAAAAGAGAAAGGTGAAGGAAAATACGTACTTAGAAGTAAAAAGTTGGGGCAAAATTTTCCTAACACCATCAACACTGATTTTGCGAGTCTGGAATGACTCCTTGTTCAGCAGGGAGGCTTTTTTGACATGAGACCAAGGAGGAGATGAGGATCCAGCCAAATTTACAGGACTGATCTCTGAGGAGTATCATAAAAGCCTGTGCTTACCCTGTGATTTATCTAGTCAAGTTTGGGAATGCTACAAAGATGCTTTAATTTTCCTGTGTCATGATAGTGAGAAGGACAAATGATATAGTGCAGAAAATGCCTGTCCTTCCCATCTCATCCATTTTAACAATGTGAACTTGTTTTTAAATGGAAAAAAGAGATTTTTTTTTTCCACACAGAGCTTTCAAGTGTAAAGAATTCACTGTGCATGCTGTGATTTGCTTGTTTTAAATTTCCAGTAACTGGATCCAGGAGCATGACTGATGCATCGTGTCCAACAGAACCACTGGACACGTTAACTGAGGAACTAGTCTGCACCACTGACTAACCTAATTCTGGGAGCTTTAACTGGTCTGAAAGGACAGGAATGGAACTGTGAAAACTGTCTTGACACTTGGTCATTTCTTTTTGATGCTAATGGGGTTAACATCCTCCCCTGCCATCAAGAATTAAAATTTTTTATTGGTTGGTTTTTAGCCCAAGGGGCTATTAAATGGAATTGTCAAATGCAAATGAAGCCCCTGGTAAAGTCTCTTGAAGTTTTTTCTCTTAGTAAAATAGTGACACAAATGTATAAATTGAAATGTAGATCATTGGAACGTAGCAAGACCAGAAGCAGGAAATAGTATGTGTGATAAAGATAGCAGTTGTGGAAGGGAAACAATCTGTTTCCTCCAGCAATATCACTTGATATGAAACTGTCCCTCAAATATTTGGATATTTAGGTACCTACTGTTAGGTATTACATTGCATTTAGGTTGGAAAAGACCCTGAAGATGATCAAGTCCAACCATTTACCCAGCACTGCCAAAGCCACACTAAACCATGTCCCCAGGTGCCACATCAGCATGTCTTTAAACATCTCCAGGCATGGTGACTTAATCACTCCCCTGTGCAGCCTGTGCGAGTGTTTGACAACGTTTTCAGTGAAGAAATTTCTCCTAAAATCCAATCTAAACCTTTCCTATGCATATACACACATCTACAGAGAGATTTTTGAGGTGCACAATGTTAGGTTAAGATCAACAATTTAATGTCCCAATCCTGGTTTGACAGTCAGGCCAGTACCTGGGTTGTCTTCTAGTTCCAGCCCTGTTTTATGTTTCTTTGAAGGTATCTTACCTGCCATGAAAAAACAAGGTGAAATAATATACCAGCTTCAGTAATTCAGTCTGTCTCGCACAGGAATGACACGTGATTTGTTTGTTTGTTTGTTTGTTTGGGTTTTTATTGAGGAAAGTATGTATGTGAGAGGCAATTTAATAGCATGTCATGTGAAAACTTATCCCATTACCACCCTTTCCCATAGAAAACAGGTTCAGGCATGTGGTGCTCTCATCACTGCAGGACTTCTTCCAGCACAAAGGCATCTTCCAGTGCCTGTGGCCTGTGGGGAATCTCTCTGTCTCCAGGGCACTTTTCAACATTTTGTACTTAGCATTGCAATTTGGTGAATGCTAATTACCACAACAAAAATGGCCCTTGTATGCTGATTAGGACCTGTCTTTATCCCTAACCAGTCAGATTGCTTATCACTGTCAGAGCTGTTTAAGCTGGTGAACTTGACTGAT
The DNA here is from genome assembly GCA_013400435.1 of Pycnonotus jocosus. Classification (NCBI taxonomy): domain Eukaryota; kingdom Metazoa; phylum Chordata; class Aves; order Passeriformes; family Pycnonotidae; genus Pycnonotus; species Pycnonotus jocosus. The sequence goes on from VWYP01023786.1 coordinate 29,925, forward strand.
CGTTCCAACATGTCACTTGGTACCGTGCAGCATTTTAGTACGCCAAAGTTGATGTAGATGGCTGTAGAAACATGATGAGTAAGGCTGTATGAATCTTTCATAATGAAGCATGAAATAGGATAGAATTCTCCTGGACTCCAGTCTTGCAGACACTGATTTAATGGAGCAATATCCCCTAGTAAAAGAAAATTGAAGCCAGTAATAGGCACTGAAGCTGACTCAAAATTTGTTGTCAAAACTGGTTTTGAATTACTAAGGAAAAAAAAAGAAGAAAGTGATGTGGAATATATATATGTATGCATGTGCATGTTTGTATTCAAATATAGTTGCCTTTCCAAAACAGGAATTTTCTCCTGTGTTTTATGATTTAAAGGATTTTTTTTGTGTGTGTTTTGCAGAAGTCATCACAAGAGGGGAAAAAAAATAGCAATTTCAGAAGAATGATATGGAAGTTATCTGGGCAAAAACAACTGGTGAAAAGGAAACAAAAATGTCCTTAATAGTATGAGTTTTCTTGAAATTTGTAGACTTAGTCCAAAAATTTCAAACATAAAAGGACACATTTCAGTTTAGCTGGAGGTAGCTTGTGGAAAATATAGTTATGTGAAACATCTCAATTTATATCAAATTGGCATTTTCTTTTAAGTACAGAAGTCTGAGTGTCAAGTGAGTCAGCTTATGAACTGTGTGCCAGACTGTATTAATAAGTCAGAAAATGAAAATAATAATTGCAAATGATTCACAGTGTCTGTGGGTATCATATGTGCTTTCACTTGCCAGAGCCATCCTTCTTGTTTAGGAAAACATGGAAATAAATGGTGTAATTAAGAGAAACATGACAGCTGAAGATACTCGCATTTATGGCAGGTCTGGAAGGCGATCTCTGCATGTCTTCTCAAACTGATGGGGGAGTCTGGGACATTGTGGGGTGCATCTGAACCCTTTTCTGGACACTCTCCTACCCACACAGCTCTACCTGGCTCCCAGGTGTCCTTGTGGACTGGCACCAACCTCAGTGGAGGCTTCTCCGAGTCCTCATGGAGGGGCTGGGATGTCACACCATGGAGATTGACCAGGGTGTGTTCTCATTTCACCTTCCTTTCCTTGTCCTTCCTATCCTCTGTTATTTATACAATAGATAAGCAAATTTGAGGCAGGAAAACATTCTATTTCTCCTGCTTGTATATCAGTCCTGTTAATAAATAGTGCTTCTCTTGTCAGGGGTTTTATTAACATCTATAAACTGCTTGGGCTGTATTTTAAAAAAAGGACAAAAATCTTGTTATGTTGTTTTTGCTGACCTTCCTCCTGAAAGTGATGTGACTGATGACATAATAGGTAATAGGGAGAGACTGTGCATTAATATTTAATAGGGATAGATAGGTTTATTACTGAAACACATAAAATGCCCTCACAGCTGCCAGCTGTAATTACTGCCTCTGTCTAGAAGGTGCATATGCATTTGTGTGTTTATGGAATTAGGTTTAGAAAGTCAAGATGTTCAAAGTTAAGCACTTAAATAGCCTGTGTTTGTCAGAATTAGCTAATATGATTGGAGGATTTTGTAAAAAACAGAGCATGTTTCAGAGCATTAGGAATTTAGGTTTTATGCTTATTAATCCATCCTGTTTCAGATAGATGGAACTTCCTGCAGCTTAAGGGTTGGTGCTGATTTTGGAGAAACAGCAGAGCTTGTCTTCAAGTTATTGACTACTGTCCATAGTCAGGAGAGCCCATGTTCACCCTGGTCTTTGTCTTTGTGGGTTAGTCTTCAGCTGGGTTTTTCATGCCTCTTAGCCTTGAATCCTCTTCATGCCTTGTTTTCAGGTTCTGGATGTCAAATTCCAGCTGTGCTGAGGGTTTGACACAACTTTGAGGTACTGCAGCTATATTCTTTGGCAGGTGCAAAATATTTGCATCCCCAATGCAGAAAGGAGCTTATGAAGTGGCTGAAACAGAAAAGGTCTAAACCAGATATTATTGCAATTCACAATGGAAATAGATGGAATATTTCTATTGGCAGATAAAACTGATTTTTAAAATATTTATTTCGTGTTCAAGTGACAGATTTTATCAGCCTAGAGGTTCTCTCCGAGTGTTTCCATTCCAACAGTCATATAGTAAAATCAAAGCTTTCCAAGCTTTCTGTCACTTCTGCTTTCTGTCAAAGTATACACAATCCAAAATTGTATCCTGTTATTAAATGAGCGAGAACAGTGTGCTGGAAGCATGGTTATTCTCACCCAGTGGGCAGAGATCTTATGAAAAAGTATGTCTCTTCACATAACAGTGTTGTTTGTTTGTTTTTCCTTCCCTTGAAATCCCACCACATTGTTATGGAGTTAATTTGGTTGCTGTTGCCTATGATGCACACTTCACAGGAATGTATGGTGTGGCTGAAGAAACAGCTTCTATGCTTTTTAAAGATCAGTTCAGTCTTAAAATAGAAGTTGAGTTTTGGGAGAAGGAATAGGAATTGTGTTTCAGGAGCTGAAGAATTTCCTTATTTTTTATCAGTGGTCAAAAGGACTTCTCAAATCAGATTCAGAGAATTTTCGGTGCCATCATGATGTCCACTGCATGGCTGCTGTGCACCCCTCCAGGGTGAGGAGGACTGTTCCTACTTCCCTTCTGTTTTCTGTTTAAAGTTAGGAGAGTTTTAATATACACAGTCTGACAGCATTTGCTGCAACAAGCACATCCCCTGGACTGTGCAAGTAAGGCAAGCTGTGCTTGTCAGCCTTGAGCAGCGCTCAAACGTGCAGCTCTTGAGGTGCTCTCACTCTGACTAGTATTGCTGTGCATTCCCAAAGGGAGTTTTTTTTTTTTCTAAAGACCTTTAAAAGTGGGAATGAATTAGGCATCTGTTCCCTGGTTCCCACAGGTTTTGGCCCCTGAGTTTCACATTTAAATGGGTCCCAAAAGCAAGCTTAGTGAAATTTTACCTTTATAAAATTCCCCAATCACCTATCTTAGCCCTTGTCATTTGGAATGCAGCCCAGATGTGCTACGATGCTCATACATCTTGAATTTCTCCTAGTTTTAAGGAAGATGTCCTAGTTTTCCTAGGAAATCTGCATGGTCTTTGCCAAGTATTGGAATATAGTTTATTTATACAAAAGAGCAGATCTGGTGAATGCTTCTGGATAAAGGACTGGTCTGGAAGGATATGAATTTTGAGGGGATCAGTTCAAGAGTCAATCTTTGCTGGTATTTTATATGTATACAAATAGAGTATTTGTATATATTGCTAATATCTCTCTTGAGATGCAGAAAATTCCCAAATGTAGAGGAAAGTCTGTACCTTCAAATGTACCACACGCCATCCCAGCTGATGGGTGTATTCCAAAACATTTGGAAATGCAGTGTCTCTGCAGGTCCTGAAGAAGCCTTAGAGGGGGGGATTCCCATGCTTCCCACACCCATTGCATTCCCAGGCTCCATGGCAGATCCAGAGCCAACATGCTGGCAGCAGGGTGGGCTGTGGCAGCTGTAGTGTGAGCGTAATTGCTGCCTGTGTGGATTAATCTAATAATCGTGCAATTATGCAATCATGACACTTGCGTGACTGTATTGTCTGTGTGGTGCATGGAAATGATATGATGATTATAAAGTCATTATCCAGCATAGCAGCGTGCCTGTGAAATCCAATGCCTTCCCTGCACAGCTGATAGGTATCTGCACTCTGTACAAGGGATGGTCTCCCTGGAAGTTTGTTTACTTTTATTTGTTACCCTTTGCTGTGTAAATTTAACCCATTTCCTCAATTCAGGCTTTAATGATTTTCTCTAACTACTGGTCATCTCTTGTAGGGCCAAGAGATTTTCTACATGATTTCTAATTTAACATGGTTTTGCCATTGCTGCTGTATCAGTAGTGTTCTCCTGTCATCTTTCTGTTGTGATAAATGATTTCCAAATTGACAGCTGTCACATACGTGCTTAGATAATGATTGGGAAGTTCAATTTATGGACTGTATCTGAATTTTTTCGCTTTGTCATGGCATCTGAAGACAAGAGGAGAAGATAAAAGGTTTTCTATGATGTTTTAAAATGAACTGTAGAATTTAATCTAATTTCTGTAACCTATCAAAATTAGTACATAGTAATATTCCTTGCTGTAAGAAGTCAAAGAGAATCACTGTAATGCACAGTGATTGACCAGACATGGTCATGCCTAATTTTATAGGCACAGAATTTCATTTATTTCAGTAGGACATCATTTACATATGAAATGATTGGTCATTTTATACAAAAAGTTTTTGAGATGTATTTTATATGACAAATGGTAATTGCTTCATATTTTCCCATTTCCTGAATTAAGATTTTCTGATTATTTTACTGTAAACAAACTCCTGCTGTTTGGAGCCCAGTGACTGTTTGGAGACTTCCAGAAGCAAGTCCAGACTGAGAAAAACAGAGCACGGGCTGAAAGGTAGTAAGTCTTTAAGAATGACAGCAATCCTGTATTTAGAAGAGAGTCTCCAGTGTGGAGACTACCTTGTGTGATACACTTAAGTGGGGAAGGAAGCTGGATGGGCATAGAGGTACAGAGGGTTGATTTTATCTCAGCCTTGGTGATGTTTTGGGGCTTAGCACCTCTGGGGTCCTGTGCTGCCAGGTGGTGGCATTGCTAGAGGATGTCTTCTGTCTGAAGTCCTTGCCTGGGGATTGTGTCCTGCTCAGGCTGTGTGCAGCCAGAGCCAAGAACAGCACGATGGAGGACATGTGGATGTAGCATCAGGGAGTTTGTGCTACCTCCCTGATGTGTCTGAGCAAAGAGTTACAGTACAGGAGTGGGACCTGGTCTGCAGCAGACAGCTCTGTCACAGCCTGGGTGCTAGACTCAGGGGCAGGCAGAGAAGCAAACAGAATGTTATGGGCTATTAGGAGAGACATAGGGAACAAAATGGAGAAACACTGTTGTGCCACCATGTCTGTGTTGAATATGTCATGTGGTTTTGGTGCCTTTTTTAGCAGAAAGAGCAGGATAGAGTAGGAGAATCTTATGGGAGTGCTACAAGCAAGTTTGAGTCAGGGATCCAAGAGGTGCAAAAACAGGTCCTAGGCAAACGGGAGGAATTAGGAAAGCCAGAGCTTGTCTGTAATTGGACAGAAGAGGTAGATTTCTTCCTGCCATTTTGTCTGTACAGCTATTGGGTTCCCCTCCCTTATTCCTATCTGCTGCTCTGCAAGGACACTGCTGACAGTGTGGTAGGAAACCAAACTGCACTTTTTCTGTTCTTTCCCTCCCTACACTGGTTTCTCTCCAGCTCAAGCCTCCCCTTTATTCAGTGCTATGCACTTCCAGGACTATGCCCCATGAGGTTCCCATCCCAGCTGGGGTGCCTCACTGCGGAGCAGCTCCGTAGGGTGCTGGTGGTCTGTGCAAACCCCCCCAGGCAGCACAGAAAAGCCATGCAGGGCCACACACCACGTGTGCAATCAGCCTGGCAGTGGCAAGAGCAGCTCTTTGTTTCCAGACAGCACGCATGGGCTCAGAAACCTTCCCCAGCTGCCCCCAGTCAGGGTCCCGCCACGCTCTGGGGGACAAATCAGACCCAAGTGGGCAATTTGGTGTTTTGCAATGGTGCATTTTTGTGGATGGTCAAATGTACTTTGGAGAGGAAAATGCTTGTGGAGAGCCACGTTTTATCCAAGTTTCATAATTGAGTTATTACGGAAGTGTGTAAAAAATGGGGGTTTAGAATAGAAGTGCTGACAGTAGAACAGCATGAACACAGCTGTTATAATATAGTAAATTTGTAAGAAATTGTATAGCTAACAAAGTAGGTCAACAGCTTCAGAGGAAAAACTGTTTCAGATGGCAGGCTACTCTGTCTTAGAAATCTTGATGTTTTTTCAGCATGAGAACAGAGATGTTCTCCCTTATGTGCTAATTCCTATCATTTTCGCTTTTAAAAATTTTCATGCTGGAAAGTGGGGCTCACCTCCAGCTGTGAGCAATACAAATCCAGCATGCACAGGTACAGCACAGTGTATCATAGACCAGGAGATGTAAGGATGACTGTTCCATGCCAGATCACAGGTCACATTTGCCTGGTATCCCACTATGATAGTGGCCAGTAATGGCTGGATGTTAACAAGGATGAGAGGGCAGCTGGCATTTGCAGCAGTTTTACCAGAGCAGTCTTCTAGACAGAAGCAACTCTCATTCCTTAGAGAATTCCTAAATCAGAAAGGTTGCCCTTGTACCTAACAGTGCTTATGGTATCCATGAATTTGTCCAGTATCTTTGTGAACTTTTCCAGACTTTCAATACACTGCTTTGGAAAGAGTACTGGAGCTTGGGAAGGGACATGTGACTTGACTTACCTAATTTCTTGCCTGCCTTGCCTGCCTGGGCAATGCCTCTGTGCTCATTCTGGACAGTCAGTCCTTGCCCTGCACTTGCTGTTTTTTGCTTTCCAGCTCAGTTTGGAGCTCTTTGTTCAGCCATGCTGGCCTCTGCACTCTGGGGTGGGCTCTTGTCCTCCACTGAAGTAATCCCTGAGGATCGTCCAGCTCATGTGCTCCTATTTGCCCTTCAGAGAAGCTTCTGATAAGATCAGTTCTCCAAGAAGCAATTAATGTATTTAGCACTGCATGTCATTTAAGCCTCTAAAGTGCTAGTTGTCTGAGGTTTACTCAGGTGTTCTCCTTTATTGTTGCTCCCTAAAGATGCCTTTGCCTCTGTATCAAGTTCCAGCTCTTGAAAAGACTGGTGCATCTCCATTCAGCTGGGGAGTCCCCATGTCCCCAGTGCCCTCTGAGGGAGATGTCCCCCAGCAGCAGCAATCAGAAGAGCAGGATGCTTTCTGATAAACTGAAAGATGAATAAGAAAACTCCCCACTGATTTACAACCCAGAGCAAATTACGCTTCCTCTGTTTCTCCCTCATTCCTAGAAGGGTTTACGTTGCTGTAAGTGAACTACCCAACATTAGATTTTCTTCAGCTCATAACGAAGCTGCCAACTGGAATACCTTGCTCAAACCTATTTATTGCATCTCTGGTCTCTCGGGGTCCACCTCAAGTCTCCACTTTCCACTTTGCTCTCCTGCCCTGCTTGCCCATCTGGCTCCAGCCTCATGCAGTTACTTAGTCAGATTCACTGGGTGTGGTGAATGATAGTGTCAAACTATTCTAGGGGACAAGGTTAATCCAAATACTAAGTACAGCCATCAGACTTTCTGTAAACACCTTTTTGTGTTTGCCTTAACAAATATTGCTGCACAAAGGTGGCACTTCTCAGTCTCTCCATCCATTTAAATTCCAGTGCCTTGATCTCATCTTCCTTGTCCTATTCTGCTTTCTTTAGTCTGCTTCTGGCAGAAGGGTTTTGCGGTGCTTTTCTTGCCCTCTTTCAACCTTCCTGTGTATTTCCATTGCCAGCTGGTTTGTTGCTTTGAGATGGGCTGTTGCTGCTGGGAGCTTCAGCAGTGATTCCTGCCTGGCTCAGAACACTGTATTTATAGGTACAGTTGTTCTGGGGAACCTCCAGTTCTGAACACACATAAATACCAGTGGTACCTTGACTGGCAAGTTTGTTGCTTAATGGCATTGTTTCCATGAGAAGGAAGCCTTGAGTGCTGAAGTGGTAACAAGATTGGGACCACTGGAAAGATTTTAAAAAATTGAGTGTTCCCTTCTCAAAAGTGATCTATTTAATGAGGAGGCAAAATTCAGCTTTTTTTTGTTGAGTCAAAGACTCAGCGTTGAAGTCACTCATGACGGTGATACTTAATTGCTCTGTGGAGCCCAGGATCTTTAATGATTTTGGGCTTTTTAAGCAGCATCCTATTTTATTCAAAGTTTTTATTTAAGCATTTCAAAACATTTAGTATTTTATGACAGAGGAAACAACCATGTTTGTTGTCTTTTCTATATTGTAGCTTGGGTGTATCATGCCATTATGAAACAGATTCTTCTCAAAACAAATTTATGTTTTATTTTAAAAAATGTTAATGTTATTTATGTTTTATTTAAAAAAAAATTAAAACTGCAGGATTTCCAGTTCTTATTTCTTATATTGGCAGTCCTTCGATTGCTTTCATATCTACACAGCTTTTTTTTTTAATTTATTTTTAAAAATGTTTTATAAACTGTAAACTGCTGTAATTTTGTTATGTGCTACAAAACCTCTGTTCTCTGTGGGTAATATTCCTACTATTCTCATCCTGTATGATGCCACAATCTGGGAGCTGAATATTTCAATGAAATATATCTGTTCTTTGCAGAAGCTCATGGCGATGGTTTTTTTAGTTTTTCAGTAAGATGTGGTTTTTTGCACAGAAATGGACCCAGATGTGACTTGCAGTGCCAGTCTCAAAATCCAAATTATTCCATGTTTGAGTAATTTATTTTCATGCTGACTTGCAGTTAGATGTTCACACTGTTTTTTTCCCTTGGCTTACATAATCCTTATCTAGGCAGCTGACATTGCAATCTAAGTTGCAGTGGTACTTAGCAAAGAGTGGAAAAATGATTGGAATGATATGTTTTAACATTTCAGAGTCACAGGATGTTCAGCTTATGCTGAGTAACTTTATTGATAACAAGAGCATTACTGAAATACTGACTCTCTTTTTAATAATACAGCAAAGTCATGCTATCGTGTGCTACCATGTTTTACCAGCAGAGAATTGGAAAAATTATTTACTCCTAGGTCTAGTAAATAGGTACTATTATTCAGGGAAAATAAAATAGCAAGAATTGAACCTCTTCCTTGCAGTCAAATTAATGTTGCACTCTCAGCTGTGTTTCAACTTAATGTTCTTTGCTTTGATTTTATATTTGCAAAGAAGTTTGTTCACATAGGATGTAATTTTATCTACATGATGTACAACAGGTAATGAAAGACTAATATTCAATATATCTAGTACAAATAAAGTACTAGAATTGACTCATGAACATGAACAAGCATTTTGGCTGCATATAAGTTTTAAAGGCAGGCAAGCAGTGGCTGATAAAGAGCTTACTAGAAACCTTACAAAAGCTGTCAGTGAGTCAGTAAACTGGGACTGTTCTTGCCCAGACCATCTGGGTCAGGGGCTTTGAGCAAAATGAAATACTTGTTTTTGAACTGAACACTCCTTAGCAATGTGTGGAGAATATCCCCTTTTATGTGTGGAAGCCCTGAGCTCAGTCTTAATCATCCATCCCTTCACACTGCCCAGCTGGAGAGCAGCTTTGCAGAAAAGGACTGGGTGGTCCTGGTGAACACCAAGCTGACCATGAGCCAATAAACCTGCAGTTGCCAGAAAGGAGTTCAGTGGTATCTTGGGCTGTGTTAGGAGCATTACCAGCAGGTTGCAGGAGGTCATCTTTTCCCTCTATTCAGCACTTGCCAGGCTGTACCTGAAATGCTCTGCCTAGTTCTGGGCTCCCAGGTGCGAGACAGACATGGACATACTGGAAAGAGACCAGCAAGGGGCCACAGATGAAGGGACTGGAGCATCTCCCATGAGGAACAGCTGAGGGAGCTCAGACAGTTTAGCCTGGACAAGAGGAGGCTTAGGGAGATCTTACCAGTGTGTGTAAATACCTAAAGGTACTGGCTCACTGCTGTAGAATGGACAGAGCTCAAGAGTGCCTAAGAAAGGGTCAAAATTAATTTTGAAGTTGTGACTATCACTGAACTATATGCAAATTATGAATCCCAGTTATTTGGAAACCTGTACACATCATGTTTGTGGCTGGAGTGTGTGTTAATGCTGCCATGGGCAATGGGCACTCCACTCATCTTCTGAATCTCAGATATTGTACTGAAGTGTGGAGTTTGAGTAGTAATTAATCAGGAATAATCACGATCAAGATTGAATTTTAATGTACTTTAGGATAATTAGTCATTTATCAAATGACTTTAGTTGGGGGCATGTGAAGCATCTGACAGCACAAAGCCACGGTCTTCTAAGTTTCATTCCAGAACATTTGGCACATTATTTAAATATGCAGTTTTTGGCCTGTAGCTGACTTACAAATGGCTTTTGTGCAAGTCTGTGATGAGTCTTGTGTAGGCTGGGAGGGGTTTGTGTTGTCAGTGTCTGATACATTTCAGTCAGAGCTGGGGTATAAATGGGCAGAGCTCTGAATGATGATCTGCAAAAGCACCCATGGCTTGTGTCAGAGGGGCTGTATCCAGGTTCTTTGATTCCCTGGAATGCTGGGAGCGGATGCAGCAGAACAAAGCAGAGACCCACTGAGCATTTTTGAATAACCACCTGGATCTTCTAATTGCTGTTAAAATGTAATTTTGCAAGTAAATTTTTGTGGGACTGATGAATTTGTGAAAATAATTCTGTGAAATCAATTGAGACAGTGCCACAAAGGACACTAGGGAAGTTGGGAAAGTGTTCAAAGATGTTTGAACAGATCCCCACGTCACCCACATTACCTAGCAGTAAAAGTACTAAGAGTTAAGGGAAACAGGTAGTGTATTTGAACAAAGATATGCAAAGTAACCAAGGGAAAAAAATGTCCTTGTTTTTATAGCATAAATGTTGAGATTATTGCAGACAAAAACAGTAATGGGAAATAAGTGTGTGCAGAAAGGTGGCCAGTGAACTGCTGGTATTGTGTTTGCAGTATCTGCTGGGGAATGGATCTGTTTACTGGGTGAGGTGCCACATACAGCTCTGTCTGTGCTTGTTCTGAGAGAAAAGTGTATCATATTTCAGGAAAAACAAAAAGCCTTCTAACTGGGACAAAGTGGCCTTCTGATTTCGGTGCCTCAGAAATCGCATCACCTCCCATCTGGCCAGCTGCAATGCAATTTTGGGAGGTTTTCTACACTGGCTAGAATTTTAGCTGAAAACATGAAGTGAGCATTCGCTGTAAATGTGAACCTCTGCCATCCTCCTGGCTCAGGGAGAGAGTAGATAATGCTGTAAAGAAACAGGAGCTGAATGCCTCTGCATGGCCCACAACCCCGAAATTATTGTTGAATCTACTTGGAAAAAAGGATTAAATATGGCAGTAAGGAAGAGGCAATAGCAAGATCAAGGAAAAATGTAAATCAAGGGGTTGAAATTTGCTGGCCTGTTTTGAAAAGACATTTTTTCTATTACGGGTAAATCAGTTTTTGAGGTTTTTAACTTTTTTTGGACCCTGCATAAGATTAAAAGCCACTAAGAACTTTGCTAAATACAATCTCTCTTATTTTTCTCTGTTGGAATATTTGAGTAAAATCTCACTGTGTTCTTTAGATCTTTATTTCTCTCATTTTTTCTTAAAATATTTCATTTAGAGTTTAGTGGATTGAATAATGTCTATTTGAAATGAAAAATTGAAACCTGCTGCTCGATGAGTGCGGAGGAGCGGCGCTTTGTTTGCATTTTCCAGATATTTTCAATATTTTTCTAAATAAGAATGTGAAAGTGGATCTGATGCTGTGAAAATCAGATATGCATTTGTGCATCTGATGGGAAATGCTACAGTGGAGTTATTTTTGACCTGTTCTGAAGGAAGGATGTGGAGATCAGCACAGAGATCGTTCGGAGCACACGTGTGCTGGAGCCTTTCCCTGGGAAAAAGCTCTTTGATTGTGTATTCATATGTGCTTCAAAGGACCACAGAAGAAATGGTACAGTTTTGAGGATTTTATATTTATTTTTGTTTTTAAAATCATTGGATTACTCAGTGTAATCCAATTTGTCTTGTCTGTCTTTGGATTCATATAGGGCAAAGGTGATGTGGGTAAGGTAGGTGGATATTAATTAATCTCTCATTTAAAAATAGGGATACCAGATGCACAGATGTTTTAAAATCACACTTCAGCATCTTATCTAATTTTTATGGTTAGTTATTGCTGTAACTACCTCAACAGAAAGGAAAGAGAGAATTGGTATGGCTTCTAAAATCAATGAGCCATTAAATAGGTGACAATAATCTTGATATAAACTTAGAATATTTATTTGGCACACAAAATGCCTCTAGAGAGTGTTACCATTTCAGGCTGTTCTCTAAATGCCAAGTGTTTATCCTTTGCCCATGAAGTTCAAGGGCAGCCAGCCCTGGTGGGATCACCCCGGCTCTGTTCCTGTGGGATATGGATTGTGTCTCTTCCTGCACCTTTTTTTGTGTGTCTGTGCTTGCTTTTGTGGCTTTCTGTCTTCACTCCTGTGTGAACAGGGGAGGCAGTGACGTTCTGCCAAATTATACCAGCTGGTGTAAATGCCCCCACTTTATTTTGCTGAGCAGGATTGGTTATTTCTCACACTACATTTTCAGGTGTGATTTCACTGTCATGCACAAGGAACAGGATCTCCACTGCACTCTGCCAGAGAGGCCTTTGTTGCTTGGCTGTGAGCAACAGCTTGGGTTTGGTTTTCTGGTTGGTTTGTCTTTGTTTTTTCTAGCTGATGTTCTTCTTTGTCCCGAGTGCCACCTGTAATAATTTCTGGTTTTATAGCACTGGAGAGCATCTGGGCTCACAGAGGGTGCTCAGCTGGCACCATTCTTCGGTTTGCGTTTTAGAATGTAGTTCCATGTTGAGCTTGATGTTTCAGGGGAAAAAAAATCTACACAAAGAAAAATAAGACAAAGTGTTGAGATGGCAAATGGAAGCACTGTGGCTCATCCAGACAAATGGAGTTGGTGAAACCAAGGATGGATCTCAGGGTATCTGAACCACTGTGACCTGGTGGCCTGACCAAGCAGGATTATGTTGAGACAAAACGCTGTCTGAGGTTGTTTTCTGTTCTTGATTTTTTGCATTGTTGTCCCTGTTTTACTCCCAGTGCATAAATTTCATTCATTCATATATATATACGTAGGTATGTATATGTGTATATATATATATATATATATATAAACCCCATAACTAATATATCAGTTTCATATTGATAATAATTGCGAGGTTTATGTTGTTCTTAGTTGAAGTATTGAAGCTGTACATTATGCTGACTGATCTTCTAGAAGTCAGACAAGACAGCATAAACAAGACTCGGAACTGAAATCACACGTGATTGAGATAGATCCTTTCCCCCCCCAGAAAATAGGAATTTTTAACCTCTCAAAATTGTTTACATGAAGATAGACAAAAATGCTTAATGCAAAAACCAAATCATATAAAGAAAACATTATATTTCATTCTCCTACAGTGCTGAATTTTCGAAGCCTTTCCCCCTGGCCCTGAAAGCATTTTCTCATGTGTTTGTTGTGCTCTGTTGTTGAAAATCTACCCTGGGAACATGCAGAACCCCTTTATTAAGTTGCCAAATGATTTTAGCAATCTTATTTTCCACATCTGGTTTTTAAACCTCTTTGAAAAGCAGCCAGGCCTGTGAAAAGAAGTCATGAATTGCAAATGTCTGTGTCCCTGAAAGTTACCTCACATCTCAAACCTAGCAGTGCTGCTCTGGCATGGTGCAAACAGTGCCTGCACTGAGTGATGCTGCCAGCAGCCTGGTGCTGGGGGAGACTGTGCAGCTGCAGAGCTCTGCAAACAGTGTGGCTCAGGTAGGAAAATTCACGGCAAAGGACATCTCTGGTTAAGTGCCCATGTGCTGGAGTAACCTTAGAGACATGTTGCTTTTAGCATCTATTTCTATTGCTGCTTCTACTCACTCCCTGGTCTTCTCAGGGAGGATTTTCAACAGCTTTTTCTTCAGATGCTGGGTTTACAAATGTTAAATGTTTAAAGTACCATCTCAGCAGTACTTTCCAGTATGATTCCTTCCAACCAAAACCCTCATTTTCTTTCTGTGTCATGAGATGATACAATGATGGCCAGTCAGCCCCTGTAATACACAGCAGGAGAAGGCATGTGTGCTCGCAAGCCCTCTCTGCCACCATGGAGGAGCAAAGGAACAAGATGTAGGACCCGAAAACCCCAAATTCAGCTGAAGTGGCATACTGATCACCTCCACTGTCTGCCCAGAGCCCCATTCAGAGCTCAGAGAAGCATAAACCTCTCCTCTTGCAGAGTTGAGTGTTGTGTCTTTCAGTATGTTGGGACAAAGAAATTGCTTCTCCACTTGCTGTGACTTTGTGTGATATAAATCTGTGCTGTGGCTGGTGGATGATTCATTAAGCTGCAACCATGATAACTAAAACTCCTAAAGCCTGAAAGCAGCTTTGACCTCTTTATTACTGTACAGAGGTTACTAGTACTGTACAACTCTTACTAGCATGTACATTAGCAATTAAGAAGTCAGAAAAGGGGAGACGTGAACAATAGCCCAGCTGTTCTACAGAAATAACTCTTAAGATCAGTATGTATTTAGATGCTTCTTTACTACTTAAATTGCTGTAATGAATAATGTTCTTGTGGTAGAATTGCCTCATTAGCTAATGAAAATTCTTTGGGAAACCCCCAGGAAGAAGATTTGTGAAGTTCTAGGCAAAAATTAAATATTGATTATTTTTAATGCATCAAATTAAACTTAATCATACTTTAGGAAATACATAATGTTTCCCAGAAATAATTTAAATCCCAGCACTGTTTTTTGTACAAGGTGATTTCATACTGAAATGAGTTGCAGTACAATAGAAGCTACTGCCAACGTATAATTTGTGAAATTCAAAAAACTGTTAGCATATCATTTAGATAATGAAACCTTTACACCCGTCTAGATTTGTAAGTACCAACTTGAGCAGAGGAAATGCTATTTCAGTGCTATTATATTAAATTATATACATTTGCTGGGGGGTTTAGATGGCTGTATATTTAATTTACAAGCTTTTCATTCCAAGCTTTTCATTTTTTCATAGCAATTAAGTGGTTTTAAAGACTACTGATAGTAGTGTTAAAATCAAGTGCATATTCACAAGGTTGACCAGAGTCTGAATGATCAAAGTAGGCAATAAAAGTGAATAATTTCCTAGCTAGTTTTAGCTATTTTTTTCTGAACGTTTTAATTGCACTTTCCTCTTTTGAGCCACCATCACTCTCCCCATCTTCCCCATCTGATTTAGGAGGAGCAGCTGAATGTCTCACTGCAAGTGGAGGGAAGAGGGAGGAGTGAAGCACAGCAGCCTCTGGCTGTGGCAGTGCTGGTGAGAGGGCTCAGCCAAGCCCTGCCACAGGTTCCTCCATGGGCAGCTGCACTGCTGGGTCCATCCAGCCCCACCATCTGCTGAGGATTCTCTGCTTGGGGGTTGTCACAGAGCAGCTTTGTGGTCTGACTTACCCATTCAGTGCCAGGATGTGTCTGGGAGCTGCTGCCCAGCAGGGAGGGCACATCTGGCTCCCAAAGGACACAGCTGTGGGGCTGTGTGAGTGACAGCCACTTGTGGGGAGCACACAGCTCTCGTGCTGCCATCTGCCCTGCCCCACTCACCAAGATGTCCTGCTTCATGGTCATGGGGTCTCACATATTCACTAAATACAGAGTTTCCAGGTACAGCTGGCACAGATTTGGTTGGTTCTTTGGTAGTCTCACGGGCAGCTTTGGAAAGGATCTGTGAAAGATGAAACATTTTCATATTATCATGTCTGTCGAAGTCTTGGAAAGCACTAGGAGCTCAGAACTGAAAAGGTAACATGTTGAGTGT
The DNA here is from genome assembly GCA_013400435.1 of Pycnonotus jocosus. Classification (NCBI taxonomy): domain Eukaryota; kingdom Metazoa; phylum Chordata; class Aves; order Passeriformes; family Pycnonotidae; genus Pycnonotus; species Pycnonotus jocosus. The sequence continues at coordinate 45,421 of VWYP01023786.1, forward strand.
TTTCTGTAACTGTTGGATACTTAAATATCCTGGTGATAGATGCCTAAAAAAAAACCCCCCAAACCCCCAACAAAACAAAGGATTCAGGAGTTAGAGCCTGCAGAACTATTTGTAAAGTGCTGGGAGATCCTCACACACAAGTATGAGAATTTGCAGCAGGTTTTATTTAATTGTAAGGAATCTCTTTATGGGTGATTTTATTTTCATGGATTTGCTGCATTGTTTGCTTGCTGAAGATAGTTTCTGAAGGTAAAGCTGAGGTTTGTAGAGTGGTAGAAAATTTCCAGCCTATGGAAGGAGGGAGGAAAGTTTCAGCAGTGCTCAACCCTCCAACTCCATGGGCTCTTGAAGTGACTTGCCAGTATTGGGGGTCCTGGTATCACTGCAGACTGATTCTAAAAAATGTATATGTTTTTGAGATGCCTGCACCTGATTTAATGGGTTTTGTCCATGTTGAATGTGAGTAGTTGTCTTGGAGTGATTTATGATAATAGTCTATTCCATGAGCCTCTGCTTTATGCCCAGGGGTGGTTTCTTATCTCAAGGCCTGGGCCCAGGTCTGTGTGGAGCCAGAGACTGGGGAGAGCTTTGGGCTTTTGGCAGGAATTTTTGAAGCCTCACTGCTCAAGGGCTCCGTGGTGCAGTTCAGTTTAGTTTTGCTTGGCCAGCTTGGTATTGTTGGCCCAGGCAAAAGCTCTTCCCTTCCCTGTCTTGGAGAAGCTACAGTGGCAATCTTTCAGCTGCCTTGAGGTGAACTGAAGAGCGGCTGGTCCCAGGCTGGAGGAGTGGGACTGGTGGGAGCAGAGCTTGCCTGTCCCAGCCCCAAACCTTGGAATGCCAAACCAGGGTGTGAAAGCACACCAAGAGGCTCCAGCCCAGCTGCTTCGTCTGCTGTGACGAGGAGGTTGATGCCAGCCAGCCACCAGGTTTTCATGTCCTGCTGGAACTCCTTCATGGAAGCTCCACTTCTTCAGAGTAAAAGCCAGCCCCATCTTGCACCACGTGTCAGGAAGGGGTATTTCTTCAACATTTTCCCCATTCTTCAGGCATTTTTGGGCCTTGGTTCCTCTGTGTGTGTTCCTCTGTGTGTGTGTGGGGGGGGTGAGTTCTGATAGTTCAGTGTTTAGCAATTATTTACTTTTCTTCCTTGCCTTGTGGGCATTCTGCTGTTAATAAACCATTGGGTTGTGGGGCTTTTTTTGCTTTCCTCTATTAGTATTAATTTTCTGCTAGTGGAGGGGGATTGTTGAAATCCTTTAGAGACTACTCATTGCAGGGTCTCTTCTCTTAAATTTGTCTCAAAACTGAAACAGTAGTGTCACTGTGTATTCCAGCAGAGCTAAGAGTTGAAGATTGCCCCCAAATAAAGAAACTTTGAAGAATGAATGCAGTAAGTGTTCTTGCCGTTTTAGTACCAGAACCAGGTGACATGTCTGTCACCTGCTCATATTCTGGTGCTATCTTTGCCTTCCAATGCTGTTAAGAACCCAGCTTGGAGGTATCCATGGCACTTCAGAATCTGCTTAAGTAGGAATGGTCTATGAAATGGGAAGGAACTACTGGATACTGTGTATTTCCATAATCCTCATGAATTGTCAATTTGAACATGGTTATTTTTGTAAGTATCATTGATGTGCTGTCACCATTTTTTTAAGTCATCACCCCTTCTAAGGAGGGATTTCCTTCTTTCTAACAGCTAAAATAATTTTTTATCTTTGCACAAACCACAGCACTTTGTTAGAGGTCATTAATTTTTATTTCATTTGGAGGACCATAAAGTGGTCAAAAGATTGAATCATTAAAGCAAACAGAATGCAGAAATATTTCAGGAAAGGATTTCTTGTTCCTGTAATTTCATGCTTCCAAGAGAAAAGGAGTGATTTGCAAGGATACACTCTGCTATTCATACTCAAAGGTGAAGCATTGCAGTGTTCCACAGTCAGTCATCAGTGCTCAGTGTCTCATGGAGAGGGAAAATGTTGGGAAATAAATGTGGGGTGTAATCAGGCCATGGACCCCGTGTGGTGCTTTATCTCTGAGCTGTGAGCCCTGGGCTTGGTCCACTCCTTCCTCCTCCTCTTCTTCATCCACAGCTGCCAGTGTCCTGGTGCTTGAAGCCGAAATGTGGCTGCTGACACTGCAGGGGTGGTAGAAGAGGGAGCTTGTGGCTGGTCACTGTGGATTGGAAGAGAGCATGGAGATGCCAGAGGAACACATGGCTCTTGCCCTCGTGCATGTGGGGCAGGACCATCCTCTGCTGTGCAGAGACATTTTGGAGAACTTTCTGTCCTGATTTGTCTATTTGATCTTTGTTTTGTTTTGGTTTTCTGGGGGCAGTTGCATGTGAGAATAAATTGGGAAATAAAACTGGCTCCTGCTGAGCACACTGAGTACATCCAGTCTGTCTGGGCAGAGCACCATTGGTAACTACCTTCAGAGGAGGTTATTTTACTTGCTTTTGAACCATCTCTGTAGTTGGTCATAAAGAGTTTCTGACCTTATGTCAAAAATCCACCTACGGAGCTTCCAGTGCTTCCAGAGCAACAATGTAACAGAAGCTGTAACAATGCAAGAGGAGGAACTTCAAAAAGGTCTTGAAAGGGTTTTGTGAAGTGCATTATGTTGGATTGTTTGAAGCTGTTAGAACTGATCTTTAATGGTTGCACCCTTTAAAAGCTCCTGAAATCCATTGTTTACAAGATGAGACATGAATTTCAAAAGCCTTTTTTTCCTCCCCTTCTTCGTTTTAGTTCCTGCGTTAATAGGCATGGCTCCTGCAGAGAGATGAGCTTTGCTGAGGTCAATAATTTGTCTTTAATGTGAACTGTCAGGATAATCGCCTGTGCTGAAATTCACCTTGACCCAGAGGGTGTCTGCAAAGCTCTCACATTAGGGTAGTCCAGTGCAAAAACCTCGATTTCTTTAGGATAATCCAGCACAAAATGCCTGGAATGGCCTGGAGAGGGACCACTGCCAGGTTAGTCAGGTGGGAGACTGATGCATTTGGGTAAATTACAAGGTAGTGTTGCTAAAAGAAATTACGAAGATCTCTGCAAATGGGATATCTAAGACGTAGCACACCTTTGGGCTAGGTTTCATAGCATAAAGTGAGAAATTTGTGTAAGTTTAGGTTCATTTACTAAAATTTTGCGGGAAAAGAACCAACCTTTAATATAAGTATTTATATTTATATAAGTATTTTTTTCCAATATTAGCTGGAGGTGGCTCATTAAGCTTGCTGGTACAAGAAGCCCTCTGAGAAGTGGGTTACCTAAACTGTAGGAAAATTACTAGAAGTAAACTATCTACTATTATAAAAATCCATTACAATTTTAATATGGAATTTAAAAACAACTTCAATAATCTTCAACATTTGGCTTCAGGTATTTGGCAGGCTGACTTAAATACATTTTTAAGCAAGTATTTTGCATGTTTGTGTTATTATCATCATTTGCAAATGAATAGTTGTAGTCTTGTTTTGTGGTAGCATCAATTAATAAAACTTGTAGTACCCTGAGACATCTCTGACAGCTTTGAAGAAGGTAGGGTGTGGAACTAATATTGCAAGAGGAGAGCTAATTACTCTTAATTAAAGGTAGGCACAAATCATGGACTTCAGGTCACAATCTTAACAATGTCCCCAAGGCTTATGTGGCTTTTTCATTAAAATGAAGTTTCAGTAAAGCAAAACTGATTCTGTAAAGAAATCTGGTAGTCTTATCCATAATTCCTCAAGCAAAATTCTCATTAGCTTCACTGTCATGAACATGCAGACTGTAGTTCATAAGCTAAAATGTGTAAATAGTATTTGCTTTAAATTTTTTGTCCCAGATCTAGTGACTTTGACACTAGGAATAACTGATTTGAGAAGGTGACTAGAGAGCAAATATTTATTATTCCTCATTATAAAAAACCCAGAAGGCACTTGGTGAGGACTGAGACAGCAGATTTAAAATAAGTAAAAGCAGTATGTTTTAGACAAAGATGAAGTTAAATTGTGGTGCTCATTGCCACTGCGTGTTATGAAGATCAAATGTATACAGGGGTTAGAAGTTCATTGGCTGAGTTAATGGGGGATAGATATGTCAGAATCTGTTAAACATGGTGCTCTGAATCCAGCTTCTGCTTCTGGAAGTCTCAGGGCCTTTATTTCTGGAAGTGAGGAGGATGCGCCAGTCCATGTCCCACCCCTGCAGCCCTGGCAGGGTCCTGAGCACAGGCACCTATGGGTGGGCAGCACATCCCTGTGCATGGGTCTGAGCCCTGCACCGCTCAATGCAGGGGTGCTGAAAGCTCCTGTGCAGCTCCAGACTGGGTGGTTTTCCCCCAGAGCTGTCAGCTGGGAGTTTGTTGGCAGTGAGAACACAGCTCCTGCTTGGAGAGGATGGCTGGCAGGGGGTGTTTTGGTTTGACTTGGTCTTGAGAACTGATGTGTTCAGCTTCAGCTGAGACTGTGTGCATTTTTTAATTTCCGCATGTCCTTACTAATGCTTTTCGAAGGTTTCACTTACGGAAAATGTTGAAATTCTGGGGAAAATGATGTTTGGATGTGTATTGCTTTGTTTGTGTGTTCTGCAGTAATTAGCTTATTTAGGTATAGGAACTTACCTCTCTGAATAAACACAAATATTCTGATAATTTGTTGGTGAAAAATACTTTGACAAGCTGTCACAAGGATTTCAGCTTTTTTAGATGTCTTCTATTTTGGTTGCTTCTTTCAAGAGGATTTTTTTCAACACGAACAAAGTTCTGTTGAATGGTGCAGATTTCTTTCCAGAGGATAATTTTAAATGCTTAGTTAGATGTAGTGGTTTTCCTCCAGCTGTCACTGCTTTCTTGTTCCTACATTCCTGAGAAAATATTTTAAAAATAATTAAGTGTGCGTGTTTCTGTATCAGCCTTTCCTTACAAAGGCTTTTGTTTATTTAAATTTGTCAGCTTCTCATTTGTACTGCAGACTGCACCACGTTGTTTCTCATAGGTCACAGAGTGGAGGATTATTAGTCAGTCCTCACCCTTGCAGTGTGTTTTGGAGAGGAAAAGAAGAGGGCTGATAGAGACAGACCACAAAGTCATGTCAAAGGTGCCACGTATGGGATTGTCAGATATGCAGTGCAAGCTACTTCCTCAGCTGCTTTGGAGGAGTAGGGATAAATCCTAACTTGGTGTCCATCAGCAAGATCATAGGCATGTCACCAAGAGCCCCGATAAATATAATGGATTGAGGCTGAAAATGCCTCTGGGCATGGAGCTGTAAGATAACAGGGAAGAGAACCTACAGCAGTAAAGCCAGGGCATAGCATTGAGTTGAATTCCTCAGCATTCTATGATTTGGAAAACAGAAATCAAATGGCAAAAAATACATAAATTTCAGTAGCAGTGTTGTTAGTTGAGAGAGGAGTGTTGCTTACCCTGTTCCAGTGATGCTTGGATGCCTGAGCTTGGAGTAGTTCAATAATTGACTTCTGCAAAATTTCCTGAGGGAGGCAGTGGGAGCACCCCTTACCTTGCTGTATCCAGGGTGGTCACTCCTGGTCAAAGCACAGGCACTGGGAAAGCTGCTCAGAGTCAAGGGGGTTCCCCACAGCTCTCTGCAGGCACTTCACTGCAGGAATTTGGCTGCCCCTTTTCTCCTTCCTATCAGGAAGGAGCTCTCCTTTGGGGCTAGGATGGAAAGGAGCAGGGAGGGCAGAGCATTCGCCCTCGGGTGCAGGTTTGTGCCATGTGAGAGCAGTGCCTTTCCCTCACTCTGCAACAGAAAAATATTTCCCTCTTGGTGCTTTTGGCACTACTTGACTTGGTGTTTGGGAGCTGGTGACCACTGTGCAGAGCACTTGGAGAATCATGCAGGCATGAACAATTAATCTTTTAAAAGGTCTGTTGCTTGGCAGTGTGCCAGAGAAGCCAGAATAGCCCGACTATATAAAATAAATTTTTGATGATGAGGACTTTGCTAAATTCAGCCCTTGATAAATCTTAGAGGCGGGTTTTCAAAGTTTAAAATCAAACATAACCCAATTACTTCAGTATTTGATTAAGCTAAACTGCCGCTTTGGTAAAGTGTTTAAATAAATCAGTATTAATATACTTTTCTACAGTAAATAAAACTGTGTCTGTATAGCTCCTATATGAATATTCACACAGAGCTGTTGGAAATGAAGCTGTGGAAGTTTGCACCGAACATATATTAACTTATGGAAAAAATATTTTGTTGATCTTTAAAGGGATTATGATCTTGGTGGTGATGACTGAAAATGCTCTTTTTAGAGCAGTGAAACCACTAGCTGTGAATATGTTTTAGGAAATCCATTGTATTTTATTTTGTGAACTCTGAAGACCACCTGCTGTAGATGCCTGAGGGCTGACGGACTCGGTAGTGGTGTCTGTGGGCTTTTTCAGGTTGTTCTGCTGGCATTGGCTGCCAGGTGGCACTGCCAGGAGACTTTCAAGTCAGTTCTCAAACACAAAATAGTTTTCTTCGCCCAGTGAGGCATCCTGGCTCCAGCTCTATCAGTACCTTGCCCCATTTGTGTGCAGGGATATCCCCTCTCCAATTGAACCACATCCAGGGCCCTTTTGCCCCACCAGGAAGCTGCCAAGTGTCTGGGACAGCTTTGAAATGCATCTTTGTAAGAGGGAGTTGAGCACCAGGGCCTTAACATGCAGTTAAGTGCTCATGCACACAGAAATAATTCCAAAGAGTGAGAATTAGGGACTGTTGTATCCCTGAGAGCCACCTGCTTGAAACCTGCTCTGTCAGGAGCCATCAGCCAGAGGTGGCCTGTGCAATTTGACCTTGGCTGCCTGTGGGGTACGAAAAGGCATAACCAGCTGAACTCTATGTAAACAGTTCTGAGCCGTCAGAAATTCTCATACTGACTTGCTTTCAGTTGCTCATCTCCCAGCTTGTTTCAACAGGTCTTACTGGAGGCATGATCTTCTTGTTAAGCAAATTATAGGCCTTCCAGAAATGCCATGAAAGGCAAATCTACGTGTTTTTATGGATGATTTCATTTTTCCAGGCTCATAAGGTTTGGGAAATTATATCCTTAGTTCCACATCTTAGCTCTTCAGTTCATGGTAATCTGAAGAAGTGGGCTTTGCTCACTACCTTCAGCTTGGCTCAATGACACCATAAGTAAAAATAGACAGCAAGAAGACAATACCCCAAAATGTGAAAATGGTCACTGCTTTTGGATCTGTCTGTCTTGGAGCCCTTGTCTCTACTGTCCCAAAACATGTTTTTATTTCCAGGAGATATACTTTGTGCTCCCAGGAGCAGCTTTCTGCCATCCAGAGGTTCTGGGTGTGTTGTGCTTTTTTGAGGCTTCAAAAGTCTGTTTTGAAATCTTTCACATTTCAACCTGTGCCTGTTTCAAACTGGTTGACCTGGTGTAACCCATATCCAGGATAGCATGGTACTCTGTCCTCTTTTAATTGTGTCTGAAGTTCCCCACTGAAGTGTGAGAAAACATCCATCTTCTGAAGCTGGACATGCTTCTCTGTAACTGCCCATTAAAGGGACATCTTCATCCCAGGATGCTGCTGGAACTTTCTTTCAAAAGAGATTTAAAGTAGGAGAATATCAAGAGATACCGAGTGAGCTCAATAATTAGAGTTGACAAAGGAAAATTGCAATAAAGCAAAACTGCAGAAATCCAAAAAACTGGGTCTTTGATTGCTTTTATTGAAAGGGTGATAAAACTATTGCTCAGAGTGGGAGTTTAAGAGACTAGTGTGTCATTACATTCAACTCAAGAGATAAAAATTCTTGTTGCCTTTTAGAACATTCAATACTTTAACATTATTTTATGGCGAAAGGACATGTTCAGTCTTAGCTCTTTTCTTATGCTTAGTGCCTGTTTAAAGGCATTCTTTCCCTACAGGTTTATACCATTTCTTTTATTTCCTCGGGTAGTCAGGCTGGATGAGGTTTCTTACCTGGGTTCCTATGCTGTGGACATATGGCTGAGAGGCTTTTTACCTTAAAATCCAATTCACTCCTGCAATTAACTTTGCAGGAGGGAGTAGAAAAATTGGAAGCATGGAACTACTTGGTTCCTGGGTGTGTTATGGAAAGGATCTCCGGAAGATGTGTGTAACTTGACTTTTTGTGGTTGATTTAGGAAATTTCAGCATCTGATATTTCTGTGAGATTTCCCTTATTTCATAGCAGGGGACCTGGAGACATGTTTGATCCTTGAGATGAGCAATATGTGCTGCTTTCCTATGTTGCCTAATTTTCTGCACCTCTTTTTCTTCCCCCCATCCTCACAGAAGCATATTCTGATGCTCTTTATAGTAAGTTTCAGCCTCGTCCTGCTAGAGGAGCGTTCAGTTTCCCAGCTGTGTGGCATCTGCGTGGCATTTCAGGGTCAGCTTGGACAGGGCTCTGAGCAACCTGATCTCATTGAAGATGTCCCTGTCCACTGCAGGGGAGTCAGACTAGATGACCTCTAAAAGTGCCTTCCAGCCCAAACCACCTGTGATTCTGTGTGCTCTCATAGGAAAGCCAGTAGTTCTGTTTTGCTGGCTGCCACCCTGTGCCTGATCCCTCATGTGAAACTCCGCTTTTCTTCTCTCATGGCTCACAGTTAGTTAAATTCATGGAAGGATGTTTAAAAGGCTTACACAGCCATGTAAGGCTAAGGCATGGGGACAAGTGGGAAGTCTCTATCCATTGGGGGAAAGGAATAAAGTGGAATTAAATCAATTCAAATGATGGCGTTGATGTGTGGAAGTAAGTTTCAGTGTAAGGCTGACCATGGTGAGTGATGGCATGTCAGATTTTAGAATAGAATTACAGTTACATAGATAAAGGCAGAAGACCATGTGAACAGTGTTTCTGGCTAATTGCCACAAATATTAACAGATACAGTCCTGGCCATGCATCTGGGTGTCTGGCAAGCAAAAGAAAAGATCTTTCTTTGTGCTGTGAGCCAGAGATCTATATATTTCATAAGTAAACACACTTGATGTATATTTTTTTTTTCCTGAAGAGCGATGCAAATGTGGCTGTGATTCCCAGCATTCCTAAATGTGCATTATCTGGGCATTGTTCGTTTTCATCTATGGCAGAAATCACATCTTTTTTGAAAAGAGCTTGTCAGTGTTTTCACCAACAAGAGGATCTCTCTGCAGCACTCAGGCATACATTGGCTTTAGCAATTGAACTTCAGGCTTTGAATCTGACTTCAGTGTTACATGGGCAGCTACAAGAGTTCTTTGTGTTTCTCAGTTTCATTGTGGGCTAAAGCAGATCAACACGGGATTTGAGCCAAAGCTCATTATGGTCAATGTAAGTTTTGTCCAGTTGATTTCTAAACAATGATTCTGTTCATGTAGCAAGAGCTGTATTCAGGGAAAAAAATCAAATAGCATTGTGTAATCTGCAGAAGTGGAGGGTCCTGCTACTTTAGTAACATTAGTTGCATTTCTAATTAGTGTTTGCTGTCTTCCCAGGCTGCTAGGGAATAACCAGTACTAGGTCTTTTTCCATCTCTTTGCTATAATATAAAATGAAACAAAAAGAGTAGGAGGATATTGCTATTATGATGATGCTTTTTATCTCCATAAGTAATTTGCATGCCAGATAATTGTTTTGATAGGGTTAGAAATATGCGGCAATATACCTGTGCTTATGAATCTGGTGCTCTGTGTGCTCCCAGGACTGATAATATTACATCAATACCTTCACAAGGGATCCTGCTCAATAAAAACACATTGATCTGCATAGTCACTAATTTAAATGTAATGTGACATCTTTGCTGATGTGATGTCCTGCATGAATGATTTTTTGCTGCGGTTAATTTGCAAAGCTCAAATTAAAAGTTCCTACAACTCTAGAGTAATGGAGAGTTACGTCTCAGATCACAAGCTATGTGAAATGATTAGAGATCAAAAAAGTACTAATGTTGTGCTTTTCTCAGAGGACCAATAGTTAATGTGGAATAGCAAGCAGCTGGGATGTTCTGCAAAAAAAAAACCCTGCTGGACCTGCCACACTTGTTTTTAAGTGGAATAAAATTTAAAAAAAATTGGTAGAAGGATTAGATGTTGGCAAAGTGGTAAAAAATGATTGATGTGAGCTCCGTCAACAGGGTAAGATTAATTGCTTTTAAACAACTTTGAAGATACATCTAGGAGTAAGAATGTTGCTTGTGCCCATATGGATGGAGAGCTGTGCCTGGAAAGCAGCAGCTCTGAACATGTGATCTCACGTTGCAGAACCTATTGAACATGCACCTGAGATGCAGAGTTGTGGTTAAGAGGAGTAACATGAAAATGTGAACACTGGCATACCAAGAGAGGAGAGAGAGGCAGCTTGTTTGTTGTATACATTACTAGCAGTTACTGCAATACATCGTACTCTGGTGCTTGTAAAGAACTGGGAAGAATCAGGAAAACTATTTCTAATTAATAAAGCTGCCTTATAAAGGGTTATTAAAGGATTTTGCTTTATCTAGCACAAGAAAAAAAAACCCCAACAAAATAGAGATGTTTATACATCAGGGTATGTATCAATTTATTTGTAGAGATATTATCTGACTATTTGAAAACCACTAGTAGACCTGAATCTTGTGCTTGAAAAGTCTACTAGAAAGCACATTGCTCTTCTACCACACTATGAATTTTCCACCTATCCCATCACATAAGAATCAGACTGAATTAGTGTTAGTCATCACCAGTAGGGTATGAGAGCCTGATCACATTAGAGACTGTCACACTGTATTAGCCAAAATTAATACAGAAAGAATATGAGTTTAAAAAGTGCCAGTGTTTCAAATGCTGTATCTTATTAGCACAGGAAGCTTTCTGCTCATAAAGCCAGTGTTTTCTCCTCAGTCTCTCCTGGTGATGTGAGATGAAATGCCATGCTCCATTTACACGGGATGCTAATGCTTTGCACAGAGGACTTTACCAGGGGAGCTCAGGTGACAGGAGGCTTCAGAGCCCAGTCAGGGTTTGGACTGCTATTGACCTTAACTTTATAAGGTGCAGGGTGGGAATGTAGTTATCATTTACAGTTCCTGACTTGTCACTTTACAGCCTGACTTGTTAATGTAGGGCAGCATCAATTTTTTTTCATCCTGTAGCAGACTGTAGTTTGCAGAGTTCAGCAGGTGTCATATGGGGACCAGGGGGGACAACTGGAATTAATAAAACCCTTCTTCCATCCTAGGGAAATAGAAGCCAGAACTGAATTACAATGAGAAGACTGCTTGTGTGGCATGCCTGGCCTTTGACCCCAGTTTACTCAGAGCTAACTAGTGTGCCCTGCTTGTAGAAGGGAAGGCATGACTTTCCATGGAGTTGTTAGCACCTGGCTGGAGATACCAATCCCAGGAGGTGCCAGCTTTGGGCTGCAGCAGCTGGCTGGCACTTGGCAATGTGAGTCACTGTTCCTGTGTGCTTTAGACATAGATATCTGCTGCCTCTTCGGATGAAATTAATTAGGTGTTTTTCCCTATAAACTTGAAATAGATTTTATGGTAATGACATAGTATTAAGCTGTATTAGCTGCACAGAAAAATACCCTGTCCTGTACCTGATGCACAGTTGTTGTTTTAAAGCTATCAGTGTTAATGCAGTGACCTGAAATTTTGCTAAGTTTTAGCTCAGAAGCTCTTTTCTCTGAGATACTTTGCATTAATGAAACTCATTTCAAAGCTGCACAAAAAGCTTAAAAATATCTGAAATTAATTGTGGGAGGGGAGAAGCCCTTAAAACCAAATACAGAACGATTTCTAGGCAAAAATTGGTTCCAGAGAAAGTGGAAAAGAATGTGTGAGCTGCTTTATCTGCTGCATGAAATCTCCTGTGATCTGAGTGCTGAGGTTGGGATCTTCATTTCCCCCTCTGGGGAACCAGTAACTCCCAGCTTCCCCCAGCTGCTGCATGAGGCACTGGCTGGCTCTGCTCCTGCTCCAGCTGTCTCTGCTGTTACAGGAAAACTGTTATCACAAGGTTTTTCTGGTTGGTTGGTTGGTTGGTT
>VWYP01023788.1:1679-16887 GCA_013400435.1 Pycnonotus jocosus
ATACCTGATGTAAACACAGATGAGGCAAAAGCCAGAGCATGATGAGGGTGAAAGAATGGAATGGAACTGTATCTTGTTCTGTTTTCCAAGAACTTGATGCTTTATTCACTGGGATGTGATATTTTTATTAGCCTTGCACCTATCTTCCCAAATACTACTTTTTGACTAAGGAAGATATTTATTATTTTCTTCATGTGTCTGTCAGCATCTCATGAGTAAAATATACAAAGGTCAAGGAAATCTATTCTCCTCTCGATAAGACTCAAATTTGCATTCTTTTTGTGCCACTTTGAAAACACAGTGAAGCTTTATTGTGAGATTCTAGTTGACTTCAGAAAATTTTTGTTCAAAATCTGCTATTCATTTTTGTGTTCCATTTCCTGCATAAAGAGCACAGAAACAGATTGATTCCTATCTTGTCAAATGAGGAGCAGAGATGCTATCTTTTTAGCTAAGTAAATAATGAAATTGAGACACAAACATAAAAGAGTGGTGGAAAAGAAACTTCAAGTTAATCTAATCTAAATTTAAAGGCAGCAAAACATCTTGCATCTTTCTTCTGAGGAGGGGGAAAAGTGCTTAAAACCAGGCTGACATTTACCTAGCAGTAAGCAGAAAATGAAATAGTCATATCTCAGCATGTTAAAGCATCACATAAAGTAGATATGAGCATTTCCCTGTCTGTTTCTGAATCTTAACCTATTCATTGGTTTCATCATGTATTTTTCCCTAACAACACCCTACTCAGAGTCAAGTGTTGATCCAAGCAGAATATTTGGCGCTTTTTTTTCCATGTTAAATCAGGTGTGTCTCTACAGCAATGTGCTGTGCAAGACCCTCTTTGCACTCTGCTTAATAACATTCATCCTGCTCACTCCTCAAGTAAAGCAAGAGCAGATTCCCAGTCACAAAACATGACAAAAAAGAAAAATCTCAGCAGAGAAGACACTTTGAAGGGGAAATCACCATAGACACAGAAATACTGCAACCAGACATTCCCCCAGTTATCTGGGTCTTGTTCAAGAGCACCTTGAGACTTATAATATGAAGTATAACAATAGACTTTCATCAGTATTTCCTCGCTGGGTTTTGGGGGGTTTTTTGGGGTTGTATTTTTATACATCTACTCACTTAATAGGCATAAAGACATAAATAGAGACTTTTGTTTTTCAGAACAGAGCTATGTTTTTTAATGTTATAATTCACTTATGACATTAGGACAGAGCTGAGAAGATACCTGAGTTGACAGTACTCATGCTTACATTTGACAGTTTTCCCTAAAATAAGCCAGAAAATAGGTTCTTTTAAAGCAATACAAGCTTTGAAAGTTAGTCCTTGGGATTACAAGAAATTCCTGCTTAATTATGTACTATACATAACCAAGCCTTAATTGCTTTTGTTGCTGGAGTGATCTCCTTAGAAGCTTCATGTTTAATTAACTACAAGATATATTAATCCTATTTCAAGCCATCCTTCCTTTATTGTATAATTAAGCAAAAAAGTATTTTCACAATTAGATATTAATTCTATATATAGCTAGTGAAAAGAAAACACCTCTGTAAAGATACAGATCTGTTTTTGCCAATGACAAAAGTAAAAATATTTAGACTCATCTTAATGGGTTATCTTTGTTAAGAGGTAATGAGAGTTACAACAAACCAATAGTATTTTCATCTGAGAATTATTAAGAATATCACTTAATGACCTCACTGCAGATGGTTAATGACCTCCCCTTGGCAGCATCAGAAATTCAAAGGCTTGCTATGTTATTTATAAATGTTGGAACAGACCCTCTCTACACATTCTTTTATCTGAATTTATTTTTCTTGACTTTGAGATGGTTTTCGGTTTGTCTTTATACTTTGGCTGTGCTACCTCAAACACTCCTGCTATAACACAAGAAAAAAAAGTGTTCAGTTTTGTACTTTGCTACAGAATCCTGAGCATCCTCAACTTTTAGAATCCTCAACAGTGCATTGGAGGAGAAGCTGAGATTTGGTTTTTTTCTGAAAGAGAGGTAGCAGACAGCTTTAGCTGATGCAGTTTAACAGAACAAAAGAATAAAAGAGAGATTTTTAGGGGATGTTTATTTGACACGCTGCCTGACATGATGATGCTGAGATACAAACTTCACTGATCAGCCGAATTTGTGTAGGTGCCTCCACAAGGGCCCAAGTGGAATCCTGGGTCCACCAGAGACTGGGCTGAGCCCCAGCGTGGGCAGCAGGGCAGGGGGGATTCTGCCCCTCTGCCCCCTCAGCTCAGAGCCCACCTGCAGAGCTGCCCCAGCCCTGGGGCCCAGCACAGGAAGGAGCTGGAGCTGCTGCAGCCAGGCCAGAGGAGGCTCCAGGATGAGCAGAGGGATGGAGCAGCTCTGCTGGCAGCAAAGGCTGGCACAGCTGGCATTGTTCAGCCTGCACAGGAGAAGCTTTGGGCTGACCTCACTGTGGCCTTGCAGTGCCTGAAGGAGCTGCAGGAAGGATGGAGAGAGACAATTGCCAAGGGCTGGAGGGACAGGACCCAGGGATTGGCTTCCCAGTGCCAGAGGGCAGGGCTGGATGGGATCTTGGGAAGAATTGTTCCCTGGGAGGGTGGGGAGGCCCTGGCACAGGGTGCCCAGAGAAGCTGTGGCTGCCCCTGGATCCCTGGCAGTGTCCAAGGCCAGGTTGGACACTGGGGCTTGGAGCAGCCTGGGACAGGGGAAAGTGTCCCTGACCATGGCACTGGTGAAACTGGGGAATCTTTGAGGCCCCTTCTAGCCCAAACTATTTCATGTTTCAACAAAGAAAGCCTTGTTGTTTTCAGCCCTGTCACTGAGGTTCCTGATCCACCCCATGAGGGCCTCTGGAAACACCGCAATTTTCTCCTGTGTATGAGAGATCACCTCACACTTATACAGCAAGTGGGGTAAGCCCAAGACACAGACGAGGAATTCTGCACCTCAGCAGGAGCTCAGGAGGTGGTCACATATCAGGAGAACGTGAGCCAGGCCCAGAGGAGATGATGGAAGCTGGAGTAGTGTGGTGACTGAAAAATAAAAAGGACAAATTCATCCTGCTCCTTAGACAAGCCTGGCTGTGGCTTCCATGCAGGCCTGCCTCTACTGGGAGGACCAAAAAAACCCTCAGAGCTGCCTTAAAAGACCTGCTTCTTTAGTTACTAGTGATGAACCATTTTACACAGCATCTGCTGCCAAACCTTTTATTCTTTTCATTTCCCCCCAAATACACACACACGTGTAAATTGCAGGACCACAGTAGGATCTGCTCTGCTTTCCACAACATATCAGGAGGGTTGTTTTTTATTTGAGAGGAGCTTAGAAGTCTTGTTTTTCAAGATTCACAGCAATAATTCATAGTCCCAGAAAGTCTTTTGATATTAAAAATTAAACCTCTGTTTTATGAGAATTTAAGAGCTATTTGGGGGTTGTTATTATTAGAGAGTCTTAACAGGATTCCCATTATTTCCTTTATTCCCCATCCTACTCTATGTAATTTTGTGTTGCTAAGGGAATATGACCCTGTAAATATGAGCAACATGATTTTTATTTTTTTAATAATTGTAATGTAATTTTGTATTTAAAATATACATCACAGACAAAATACAAGAGAATGAAGGAAGGGTCTTATGAGAATTACATTACTGAGTTACATTCTATCTCTGCAAATGCACCTTTTTTTTTCCCACTACAATTTTTTCAATTTTCTGATTGCGTTGCACTTCAATGGAAAAATGTCATTAAAAGTTATCTGGTTTTAGTTCTAATGAAACAATAATGACACCTTCTATTAGAGCAAGAGAGGATGGTTAGTGAAGGACCACAGCGCTGTAATTTTCTGACCCTCTGAAAAGTTAAATTTCAAGTGGAATAATGGCCTTCTGGGGTAAATGGAGCAATTGTAAATAAGTGCTGTCATGTTCAGTAGCATCTAGCTCTGTGATTTAAAAAAAAAAAATCTGTCATCTATTATGGTATCTCACTTATAAGGTGGAAATTGTGGCTAATCAATTTGCTTTGCAGTCCTCCCACACTGCACGAACCTTTCCATTTCATTTTGGCTGAAATGAGAACTGAACCCTGGGAGTTCAATTTTATTTCGTGCATATAAAAGATATAAGCAAGTTAAACTTTAATGCAGAAGAAAATAAATGAAAACATTAAAATTAATTATTCAAATTTAATCTGTTCCTGAGTTTTCCAGAGACCTGTAAATTTCATTTTAGTGAAAAGAAAGTGGCACTTTATGTCATATTGACAACGTGGTCTTTAAAACTGAAATAGGGACTCTATGAGGAGCTTTCTGGACAATTTGATCGTGTGTCACTTTATGTTATGTCGTTGCATTATTTCACAGATTAAAGGGAAGAGCCTAAAGAGAAACTCAATACCATGGCTCTAAAAAGGCACTGCTGTTAAAACAGAGATCCCACTGAACCGCACTTGATTTTAATTGTCACATAGCAGGGATTAAAATGAAAAGGCAGGCAGTTCTATTTGTTATATCAATTAGTTTATCACATCAACTTAAGGACCACATTGCTATAGGAGCTATTTAGGAGGTTTTTCACAGCTCAAGAATTGCCTTTAACTAACACATTATACAAAATGTTGAGGAGGGGTTGGATTTTTTTTTTTACAGAAAGTTCAACATCCAGAAGAAAATGCCTGCTTGAACCAGAGGTAAAAGTAACAAGCTAGTGTATGTTCAGATGTGGGTTTCTTTTTCAAGTTGAGTCAAATCTTCTAAGTTCTCCGTAGGTACCATACCAAAAAAATCAGAGAAGAGTACAGGAAAAAAGCAGATTTGTTATGAAGTATGAAGTATTTTTCACAATATAAGAATTAAATGGTGTTGCAGGAGAGTAGCAGGTGCAGGTTTATACAAATTAAAGAAACATATTCACACTAAGAGCTTGGTAGTGATAGTCCACACCAGCAGCCACCTATAGACTATGAATTTAGGAATTTTATGCTTTCCGCACCTCCTTTTTTTCTCTGTACTGTCTTAGGGAACAATAACACATGGCCTGTTGTGGGTAAAGGATGTGCAACAGGAATTAGAGGGTATCAAAACTCAGGTTTTAGGGGGTGGTTTTACACAGAGTAGGATAGACAGGAGAAAATCTAACAAGTGATTTTGTGGCTGTGAGAAGAAGGTGTGAGTCCAAGGGGAGACAGAACATGATGCCACCCAGTATGTACAGGAAAAAAACGATTGGAAATTAATGGACAGACACACCAGGCTCAAGGAATTCCCTTATCTGAAAATGAATGAGAAATGCCTCTGGGTATATATATGTATGAAAATATTTTCTTTTTGGATGTAGGGGGGGGTTGTTTATTTTGGGGGGTTTGGGTGGGGTTTTTTGGGTTGTTATTGGTTTGGTTGGTTTTTTTCTTAGATTTCTGTGCAGATGTGTAGCCTGGTAATCAAAATAGTTTTCACCACTGAGCTTGCGGAACTTCATTTACTCAGGAATAAAGTCAAAAAGACTGATTTATGGATGCTACTCTAGATTCATAGAGCTTTCAGGTTTATTTCTGCAGAATCATGTCCTGCAACTCATTTTCTGGTTTGCCATGGGATGTTTCTAGTAAAAAGACAACTTTGATATGATTCTTCGCTGTGCACAGGTGTGTGTCTGCATTTTTCCTAAACCCCTTTAGGCAAACATAAGCAAGTCACTGGCACTCCACCTCTTGAGTCTCGCTCAAAGGGTGGCAAAGGGAAATCACCACTTACCTGAGGTGCCTCTCTGGGGAAAAAAAAATAAACACACTCTTCTCTCCGTTTACTCTGCTGAGCTGACATGAGTACTTTTGTTAGGAGCCTACCTTTAACAAAAACAAAAAACAAACAAACAAACAAACAAACAAAAAAAAAAAGGCTACCAAAATTTGTCATGTAGTATTTTCAGTTAAAGTCATTTTAATATAACTATCCAATAGGTTTTTGTTTTCCAGTATTATTGGTCTAATAATCTAAAATATATCCCTCCACAACAATTTCAATTCTACAAATGGTGTTGTGCCAGCATCCTCTGAAACTGACGTACTCTTTTTCAAGTCAGCCCTTAGGAAATGGAGAAAATCCTAGGGGCTGGCAGTGAGGGCAACCTGATTGTGTGGTCAGATAACGTGAAGCACTTGGGATTTGCTTTTAGCAGATCTGCTGGTTTCATCCATATCAGTGAGCTGAAAATTTCCCTCAGGCACTGGCAGGTGGACAAGGAGGGTGATAAGAACCTGGTGTCTGCCAAGGAGCTTCCTCATATCTTATAAATCCTCCGTGTGCATGTATTCCTCCTTTGATTCCTGCATTCTTCATCTCAAAGACTCTGCAGTATTTCCCATTATATGGCTGACATACCTTCACCATGGAATGAATCACCTACATGGCAATTAAGCAGATAGCCAGGAGAATGACACATTTATGTTATTACCTAATAATAATTGCTTCATTATCAGTATTTCTAATCCCTTAAATTACCATTATTATTGTGTTAGTGTCAAGTGATCCTCACAATATTCTTTCTCCTATGCAGTAAAATTGCACAGAGGAGCTTACACTTTGTGAAAGAATTAAAAATTACTGCGTAGATGGACAGAAAACAGTTTTTCAAAGAAGAATTTTGGAGAGCTACTAATAATCAATCAGGTTTTAAAAATACTGACAGCTGCTTTGATTTATACAAATAACAATAGTTTTCAGCCTGGTTCAAATACATAAT
This sequence comes from Pycnonotus jocosus, assembly GCA_013400435.1. Taxonomy (NCBI): domain Eukaryota; kingdom Metazoa; phylum Chordata; class Aves; order Passeriformes; family Pycnonotidae; genus Pycnonotus; species Pycnonotus jocosus. The sequence goes on from VWYP01023788.1 coordinate 8,412, forward strand.
TGGAAAATAGGGAAGATGCTGATAGCAAAAATATGTACAAAAACTTAATTTACTGTCACATTCATACATGGTTTTGACACATTGATGGGTAAGTAACCAAGGCATAGACCATAACTAGCTCTGTCCACTATAAATATTAGCAGGGTGAAAAAATGGAGATTTAAAAGGTAAGTGCAACAAGAGCCTCAATTTTTGCTGTGAGAACACTCAAGAGTCCCTTGCTTGTAGCAGAGGGAGAAAGATTTTGCACCCTGATCTAGGTGAAAGCACTGTGTGTTAGCTAAAGCATTCAGCAAGTAACAAAAATGTGTGATTTAGGCTAAGAAGTGGTGAGAGAACTCTGAATGTTTGGCACTGCATCATAGCAATACAAACTGCTGCAGTTGCTATGAAGGGAACATTACAGGGAGCACAAAAAGCAGGTGTTTCTCTGTTGTCTCTTCTTGTCATCACCTGAAGGAGGAGGAGTGTTACCTGCAAGATATACTTTTCTGGTTTTTATTTTCCCCTCCTTGATGGTTTAATTTGTGCAGCAGGTCAATGGATATTGCATCAGTGCTGCAAGTTAGTGCTTGAAGACCTGTTTAGAGACCCTGCTTTAGAACTCAATTTTTTGTCATAGTTAGTTTTTGCCAATTATTGTACAGGTTTCCAAATTAGTACATATGTTCCAAAATATACATTTCTACCAATTTCACAGAATCTCAGACTAGTTTGGGTTGGATGAGACCTTCAAGCCCACCCAGTGCCACCCCCTGCCATGGCCAGGGACACCTTCCACTGTCCCAGGCTGCTCCAAGCCCCAGTGTCCAACCTGGCCTTGGACACTGCCAGGGATCCAGGGGCAGTCACAGTTTCTCTGGGCAAAACAAATAATTTCAATTATAAATTACATATATGCATAAATAAATAATTTTAAATACTTCAGCAAATACCAAAATACTTATAAAAATATTTAACTTTTCATAGTGAGACCATCAGAGCATTTGCATTTTATTTTTACTGAGTTTTTATGCACATTTAACGCAAAGTATGCTGCAATACCTAATGAGCTGTTCTTGATTAGCTGCATCACAAAGGGTGAAGTGGTGACTTGTTTTTGCAGGATCCATTTGAAGCCTCACATGATGTTCAAACCCATTGATCTGAAGCAGCACATTAGATTAGATGTTCTATTACAGTCATGCACTGGTCACCCTGCCAGAATAAAAATTAAATCAGAATTACCCAGAGGTGGTAATGTTGTCACTAATGGTGTCTGTATTTCTTTTCAAATTCATGGGGAGATTTTGCTCAATAGCTGTAATCCATACCTTTGCATTGCTCTCTACTATGCCAAAATTGTGGGATTTAGCAAGCTGATAAGAGTATCCTGAGGTGCATATTGATTTTACAACATAAGTGTGCCACTTCCCAGACAAAAAAGGGCAGAATCTTTTAAACATTTTTCCAATTAAAAGTAACACCAGTACCAGACTCTGTTCACTTAAAAGTTCTGTCAGTCACACTACAGAAATATCCAATATAGTCTACCTATCTTGAAAAAGAATTCATATAAAGATAACCGCTGTCTTGAAACAGCAGCAGCCTGAGTTGTGTTGTCAACATCCTACTTTAATTTTCTTGTGGGTGTTTCATCCCCTTAAAACAAACAGAGGTTTGCATTTATATACCTTTACCACCTGTCCTCCTGCCTCCCATGGTTTAACCCACTTCAGTGATGCCACATCTAGAGGTGCAGGATTTGTCAAAACCCTAAATTGACAGAGGAGGTACAACTGATACCAAAGAAAGCTTCAAGCATCAGCACCTTGTTATTTAGAAGTCTCTCATGTCTTTTCAGTGTAGCCTCCCATGGGCAGCTCCACACAGCTCTGGCTCTTTCTCTTCCTTCTGCTGTTCCAGATGGCTCCTTCCTGCCCCTAGCAGAGGCACTTAACCCTCTCTACCCCTCATACAACCTCCTGTCCCTGCCTCCTCACAACATGACCAGCAAACTCCAACCATACCCAACCATCTCACTCTTTTATCACACCCATAGCTGTGAGGGCAAACGTTCCCACTCTCTGGTAATTAACGCAGCTGCAATGTATTGGAGGCAAGATTGCCTTCAGCACTATCTCTATCTGCCCTCCCACACTAAATATTCTGTATCCATTGCATTTAGCATTTATACACCAAATGAGGACCAAATTATAAGACTTGAGAAGCCAGAGCATTAATTATTCCAACACAGGTAAATTTAATAACAGGGAAAGCAATTGCAGGATGTGGTGTGATAACTGCTCTCTCTTTGTGTTTGTTACTTTAATGACAAAATGTAGTTAAATTTATTTAACCTCTGTCTGTGTCAACATATTTCTAACCTGTATTTAAATTCATCTGGGTACTTGAAGTAAACAGCTGTCTGTGGGATGGTTTATGGTGGGGAACATGCTATGGGTTACATTTTAAGCAGTAAGTCAAAAACAATGAATAACACTTCTTAAATACTTTCCTTTAGGAAGTACTGAGCTGGTTTTATGATGCAGTGGAGTGAAAAAAAATCACAGAGTTTAATTTTTAAAATAACTAAGCAGATTACAAGATGGATGAAGAGGGTTAGGTTACTGCATGGCTACCTTTCAGTAGTAAAACAGTTTTGGAAACAAATTATGAAACAAATAGTCTAATAAAAACACATAAAAAACAAATAGTCTGATAAAAATACTGCTAACTGAGCAGCTGTGGGAAGCTTAACCTTTATATTTTTACCTGAGACTGGTGGTGTAGTTGCTGCAACAGCTCCCAGCATTGTCCCAGGCAGTGGAACAAGAGACAAGTAAGGCTAATCTGTGTGCTGGTGGGAACAGAGAGAGTGAGACACAACATATTCCCCTCTGGAGCCCGTGAAAGCCACACTAATTTAAGATCAAAGGCAGAAAAATCATGTCTCACAGTTCCTTGCATCAGTTTGTGGGAAAGAGTCAACGTGAAACATAGGTGATATTCCTACAGTTTTTTTCAGCTGCTATTTCTATTTAGCTGTGGATTAAATTACAATTTCTTGGAGTGGTCTGGCAACATATCAACTGTGTACATAGCTATGAATTGTTTGCATTCATGTACAGTTACCCCTGAAACAACAGGGGTATAATTTAGTGTAAATAAAATTATCAGCATTTAGGAAGGAAAAAAACATATGTTGTACTGCTTCATATTGATTTGATATTCTGTTTAGAAAAGGCTTGGCTCCTGAAGGAGTTTGTGCAGATAAAAATATATATTGCAGAGCTCTACATTAAGTGGTACATAAAAAATACTGCCAAGTCCCATCTCATTTATTTTAATTCAGCATTTTCTCCTCAGAAAGGTTAGTCCCATATTTCTCAAGGATCATTACATTTCATCTGCTGTGCAGAAGTAAGCCTGACTTTCTGTGATATGCAGCCTGAGAAGCCATAAACAAATAAAACACAGTATTCCATATGCAGAACCCTCCTTTCTGTCGCAGTGGCAAATTTAAGACAAAACGGACATGACTTAAGTGTAGCAAAGAACTTGTCAATAGCTTAAAGGCATTTTCAGTGCTCAGTAAAACTTTATTTGTCTTATTTTAACCTAAAATATTTTTGTTGATTTTCATAAAAGAGAGCATACTTTTTAGTAAGATAAGCGCCTGTAAAAACGATGCAGGAAGCAATGATAAAAGGAAGCTTTTCCTACAATATTAAAAAATATATATTTGAGAGAGAATAGATGTGTCTGATAAATAACATATCACCTGCATGCATCAGTGAAGTTGTAGCTGAGACAAGGTTTGCAGAGAAAATGGATATTCCTTATGGGGCCAGCTGATAGGCTTGCTACCATCAACAGGAAGATCATATTCCTAATTTCCCCTACTTTCAGGGAATACTGAAACATTCCTGGTGGCCAGTGGGGTAGTGCAGGCCTACAGAACAAAACATCAATCTCAGAGTAAATAAAATAATATAAATAAAAGTTTTAATATGTCACATGGGGTTTTTTTTAATTATTAGGGAATTAATATCATCCAATATGTCCTTGGCAGCAAAATAAAAGTTCTCAAGCTGTGGGTGTGAGCTCTTTGTTATAGATGTCTCAGACACAACAGCCACAGCATCCTCCACAATTTTATTTTCATTTCATCATTTTATCACCTGCATTGCATCTCTTGGTCTTTGATTTCCTCTACTGTAAAAAATTCACTTTTCCCACTTGTGTTCAGCAATGCTTTTCTTTTTGAAATTTGCTTCTACTTCCACCTAATTGCAATTGAATTTATTGAAAATATGTTTATACCTCTCTACAGAGCATAAAAATCTCTGTATATTTCTTCCTGGCATGAGGGAACAGAGTGCTATGGTAAGGGCTGGTTTCAACTTACAAATAGTTTAGAATTTTAAAGGAAAATAAAATTAAGAAGTACTTTGGGGAGAATGAACATGTAAACTCAAGAACAACTTGACATGTCAGAAAAACTATTAGGCAAAAATTACCTGTGTTTCAAATATGTATGTCTGAATATGTGTAAATATATATAACCCTGTGTTAGTATGTAAGTACATCTATAGATTATATAGAAATAGATAATATTGATAGAAATTATAGAGATGATGACAGAAATAGAGGAGATAGAGATAAAAATAGAGATGATTATAGACATAGAGACAGACATAGAGGTAATAGTTGAGATAGAAATAGAGACAGATAGATAATACAGATCAGGAATAAACATGAGTATTTCTATAATAAAATCTCTCGGTTTTTTTAACATAGGACTTCCAGAACACAAGGGAGAATCCTCCAAATGTACTGAAAGAGTTCTCTCATTCAAATCTGTGTTTTTCTTCCAAAATTTTATACAACATTTTCTGCCTGGGTTTTCCATCCACCCTGCACGAGTCATTTGTGCAGCACCAGGGGTGGATTGTGTTCCTTGGTACCATGCAAACCTGTGATGTTTCACCCTGCTCTACTGAGCTGCAGCCACTTACAGAGTCACCACAGGGTGCTCTTCCCACCCGCTGTCCCGAGCTGGTGCCACCCTACAGGGTTCTCAAATAAAAGCTCTTTCAGGATTCTGAGGTGTTAAGATTCCATTTGGCTCCCAGGCAATCGAAATGCAGCCAGGCTGCTGCTTGCAGATAATTTCACTGCCAACCCCAGCCAGTGGGACTCTCTGTGAGGCCTCCCAGGAAAATACAAGAGATTACATAGGGTTTACTTTTTTATTTAATTTCTAAAATCATTGTCTGTTTCAAACATGTGTTGCTTGGACAAGCAAAATGCATCCGCTTTTTCTTTAAGATTCTCTGTGACAGTTTAATGTGAAATCAAAAAATGGAAGTAAGGAATACAGGAAAGATAATTTTAAAAGCATGGATGCAGGTCTCTGATTTAGCCTCTGATATTTGTGCTCATATGCACCAGCAAGACACAGAACCATGGAATCATAGAATGGTTTAGATTGGATGGGACCCTAAAGCCCATCCAATGCCACCCCCTGCCCTGGCCAGGGGCACCTTCCCCTGTCCCAGGCTGCTCCAAGCCCCAGTGTTCAGCCTGGCCTTGGACACTGCCAGAGATCCAGGGGCAGCCACAGCTTCTCTGGGCACCCTGTGCCAGGGCCTCCCCACCCTCCTAGGGAACAATTCCTTCCCAAGATCCCATCCAGCCCTGCCCTCTGGCACTGGGAAGCCATTCCCTGTGTCCTGGTACTACTGATCCTTGCAAAAAGTCCCTTTCCTGCCCTCCAAGTATCTCATTCAAACCAAAACTCAAAATTTGCAGCCATCATATGATCATCATCACCACCTCTAGAATAAATTACTGAAAGTAAAAGATAATGTCAGCATCCATACAGCCTGGTTGCATTTGTAATTTTGGAAATAAGGGTAAATTATTGTCATGTATACATTTGTTGTGAAATTTAGGAATTATTTACTTTAGCCACAGTACCACAAGTAAACCCACTACTGTGAGCAAGATACCCACTTTCTACTAAGAAAAGCAATATTTTTTTTGTAGTAGATTTATTTTTGTTCCCCAGTGTGCTCTGTTGCTCTTGTTTATAATATGGACCATTTCCAATGGAGAAGCACAAGGTACATCTAAATCAGGGTATCCCTCAAGTGTTTATAGAATCAAGGAATCTCTTAGGTTGGAAAAGAGCTCTAAGATCCTTGAGTCCAGCTGTTCCCCCAACACTGCCAAGGCCACCACTGGCCCATGTCCCCAAGAAGCACATCCAAATGGCTTTTACATCTCTCCAGGAGTGGGGCTACACCAGGGCAGCCCTTTCAGTGAAGAAATTTGTCCTCATATCCGATATAAACTTCCTCTGCCATAAAATCAAACGTATCCAAAGAAAAAGCTTCCTCTGCCTTTTGAGTGGCTTTGGAGTTTAAAGGGACTGGAATATCTCAGTTAGAAATCTTAGGGGATGATCTGTGCCTTGGGGTGAGACCTGTGGTATAAGAAGGTCAAGTTCACTGAGCTTGCAACTCCTTGTGAACTCAAGATCTCTGATGCCTGGACCTGTGTGCCTAAAGCCGAGGTTATTTTGGTTTTTGGTTGCTTTTTTTTTTGGTGGAGCTTGTGGGAATAACTACACTGGTACTTGTTCAGGAGGTTAATCAGCCCTTTGTGTGTGTGTTTTTGTGGTTGAAAAGAAGGCACTTTTGTCCCAGCTGAAATGCAGCACAGGGCTGGCTCTGAGCAGAATATTCTCACTCAATTCCAGAAAGCCTTTAAGTCTGGTTAGTTTAATGTAACATTTGGGGAAAACACAGCAGTTATATTCCCTGTGGGTGTACCCCGGGCAGGTGGTTAAAGGCAAGGCTGGTGGCAAGACATTTCTGCAAAGACTTGCTGGGAATCAGTCCGTGAGGAAAAATATTAAAGATGATGTTGCTCAAAATTAATAAATTTTCTATTAATCCCTGTGCTTTTTTAAAATGCAGGGGGGTTTTATGAGAAAAGCAAACATTTTCGCTATTGGATACCACAGCAAATTTGAAAAATATGTTCTTTCACTGAGTCATCTGGCATAAGCACAATAATCTGCTGCAAGACACAAATTACTGCTGATTTGTGTTATAGTAATAGGGGTATATTTTCTGCTGCCTACAGAGCAAATCCTTAGGGAACAGTCCACACCACGGAACTGCAATGTATGAGTGAGAAATATCTACTTACAGGCAGTGGAGAAAATATAACTTTTTATTTGAATTCTTGATGGAAAATGCATGTGCAAAAAGAAGCCAAAGAGATTTTATTTCTGTCTCCTGACAATGTAGCTCCTTGCTTTCTGGTAGAAGTTAATTTACATTGACACATGGTTTTATATGGAATTTTTGCTGCAACGTGCAATTGATAGATAGTCAAGTTTATTTCTCTGATTTATACACCTAAAACAATGTTTTAACCCCTGTAGCAAGATAGTGGATGTATCACAGCACCTCTCATGTGCTCAGAGTTGACTGAAAAATTCTGGATTTCAAAATTGTGATTGACTGAGAAATTTGCTTTCCAAAACAGTGTATATTCTCTGATGATAAACACTGGGTTTTGGTAAACCAGACTTAAACCCACTTGACAGAGCAAGGGCTGCAGGAGCTGTTTAAAAGATTAATCTTTGTGAAAGGAACATTGGGAACACAAGGGAAAAACAAAACAAAATAAAAGGCAAGAAATATCTGATTGATCTACAAGGAAAACACATTGCCCAGAACTAAAAATACTTAGTGCTGTGGTTTCACAGACTTCTCTGTGTGCTGGCACTCAAAACTTTTAAGATTTTGACTTTGTTAATAATTTATCACCTCCTATCTCTGCACTGTTTCAGGGAAGAACAGAGTTCCCTCTCTGTGCTCAGTGTGCTTCTTTTTTAGCTGGACCAGATGTCAGCAGGGGCTGTGTGGGCATATGCAAATATAGAATTTGCAAATATTTTGCTTCGGATGTTACTTTCTTTGGGATCCAGCCTTGTTGACTATAAGAAAGTTATGTTTTTGAGAGGATGTTTTATACTTTTCCAGCCACAGCTGTACATTTCTCTTTGACTTTGGTTCAAGAGAATCCTTTTGTTTTCTTCTTTTTCAAAAATACTGGTTGCAATTAGTTGTGGTTTAAGTACTCCTAGCAATGTTTGGAATACATGTTTTAAACAAAACATTTTTACAAACCTGCTCAGTGAGAAAATGGCCTATAATTTTTTTCTATCTAAATCTTTATTTAGTCAATTGCAGAAGGAAGCAAGCATGATGTTGGGAACCTATGTATAATTATTTATACCAGAAATAGTGGTATTATTTAATACTTTAAACCTATCCACAACAAGACTTTCAAATATCAACTCAAAGATTAGGCCTCCGACAGTCATTGAGTCCATTCTGTGCATTCCAGGAGAGCTTATAGAGGTTTCGTGTGCATGACTCTACTCAAGATTGTGTTTGAGTAATGATAAACA
>VWYP01023789.1:2810-5310 GCA_013400435.1 Pycnonotus jocosus
TTTTTCCCCTTGGATCAGGGAAAGATTTATTTCTGTGACTGCAGATATTTTAAAATATATTTTAAACGTTTTCTATTATTCCCTCCTTCTGCTCTCCACACATGTTAAAATCCGCTCAGAGCAAGGGTCTGCAAAAGGAGCTGGAAAGGCCTCTGTCCTTTTTCTGGGGTTGTTTTCTTTGTGAGCCTGCAAGTACATTGCATTTGTGAGTGTGTGTGTGTGTGTGAGTGTGTGTGTGTTTGTGTGTGTGTGTACATGCACAGGCTCAGTCCTCAGGTGGAACTGTGGTTCCTGTGCTTTCGTTCTCGAAGCTGTTATTCTGGAAGGGAATGGAGGCAGCTGTGTTTACAGCTCAAGTCTTGGCATACATTTACCAGAATCTATTATTCATATCGTTCAGTATCAGGGAGAGATCTCAGGCCACCTGTCTATCTGACAAATTCACCCTTTTGTGAGCTTTCTGTTCATAGCAAATTATGTTCACATTGATGAATTGAGTTTTTATGAGCATTGCTAACTAACATTCTCACAGAAGGCCAGGGGCAATAGACTGCAAGTGTTTCTGGTCCACAAGTAAATGTTAAAAAGAAAAAAAAACTGCCAGTATTTAAAGACAATTTGCCATGGAGGGATAGTTAAAATATTTGGCAAAGCCTTGATATTTATAAATTCAAGAATGTCCATAAATTATTACAGATAGTATACTTATCACAAACAAAAAATAATAATAATTCTGCAGTGCCCCCTGTGAACGTGGAGGGCTCTTTAGTATTCTGGTGTGTTAACAGGTAGACAGTGATCAAAGCTTCTAACAAATCCTTATCAGGGCTTAACACAAGGTGGCAACAATTTAGTTTTGCAGAGGGGATCTTCCTTTGAAAATCGTGCAGTGAAATCACTGGGACAGAGCAAAGTGAACACAAAATGATGATTTACCTGGGCTTTTCAGCATGGCACTGGTTTCCATCCAAGGAGCCACCAGTCCTGGGAGCAGCTGTACCCTATAGATTGAAAGATCTGTAGCTGTAGATCAAAATATTTCCATGACAAGAGATTATTGTCAGGATGTGCTGGGACAACACTGCCTCTGAACACCCAAATTCCTCATGCCCCTTACCCTACAGATAATGCCAGGGACAGAGCATGTCCCACCCTTGAGAGCAAAAGGGGGTGAGGTGGGCTGCAAGCCTGAAGATACAACCTCCAAATAAATAAACACTCAGCTGCATCAGGTAAATCTATTTACTAAACTCTGATGCATCCAATGTGCCATTTAATATGCCTTAGAGCACCTGAGACTCTGCACAAAGTGTCCCAGAAGCTCTTCATGTCTTGGCGCGGTTGGAGGACAACGTGGATACATCAGGGTAAACTCCCTGCCGTGGTGAGCTGCCAGCATCTAAGTGGCTGAATCCCACCAGAACTGCCATAGGGATGCTCTTAGGAGCCCACAAAAAAAAAAAAAAAGGGGGATGGCAGTGAGTGGCATTTCAGTGAGAGACCAGGCACTAATAGCCGCATCACGAGATCAAATTTCCAAAGAGGAAAAAAATAAAGCTTAAAAGGAAAAAAAAATAAAAGGAAAAGGGAAAGAAAGGAAAAGAAACCTCCCAGTCTGAAGGGAAAAATGATGCTTAAGAGTCCCTCCTTAAGGCACAGAGGAGAAAGACAGGTTGGAGGCAAGGAGCCACCTGGCCGAGAGCAGTGGAGCACCTTGGCCCCATCCCGGCGGGACGCGGCGAAGGCTCCCTTCGCTTCACACCCGCGCCGGGGCTGCCTCTCGCACGCTGAAAGCGTGGCAGCCCTGCCTGTTGTTTTGAGAGGTGCGAATGGAGCGGCTGCCCCTCGCGAGCTATCTCTGCCGCTTCCAAATCTGTACCGCCGGGGAAACAGGTTGCGCAGCGTGGCCTGCTGATCCGCGCCTGCCTGGCCAGTAGCGTGGACAGAAGGAGCACTGCTGTCGCCGTCTTCCCGAAGTTTCGAGCCGAGGCAGGGGGTGATAAACGCGGTGGGTTTGCCTTTCAGTGTATCAGTCAAGCCGCCAAGTTTGGGAGACCTTTCCCGTTAGGAGCCTTTGGGTTTTAATTTCACATGTGCCAATCAGGTTGTCAAGCGCTTGGGTAGACCCCACCACCATTTTGTCAACTGGAAGCGCGGCGCGAGTTTAGGGAGCGCTGAAATAGCTGAGAGCCTGTTCCAGCTGGCCATTCCTTAATGGGAGAACATTGTTCTGCCTTCCTTGTTTTAACCCGTGCCTGTGCCTAGGTATCTTCATCGGTGTCAAACAAATTTGTAGGACTGGTGATTAGTTGCCCAAAGAGCATAATATATGCATTATTAATTATAGAAGGTAAGTTTGGCTAATTGTCATTTCTATACAGTAGCACTGCACGACGATACATTTTAACAATCTATAAATAATTGATAATTTTTTTTCTTTCATCTTCCTCCCTAGTTTGCATAAAACTAATGACTTGGTAAATGTTACTCACTTCAAAAT
>VWYP01023789.1:10310-42580 GCA_013400435.1 Pycnonotus jocosus
TGGGTCAGACCATCCTTTAGCAAAGTCCTAAGCAATTAACCCCCAAAATCGACTGACAAGGTTCATTCCTCTCCGCTGCTGCCTAACTGGTTGTATGTACGCTGGGCATGCAGTACCTAAGTCAGATGCTGCTTTGTTATAATTAGGGCAGCAAATTTTGTTTTCTGTTTGGTACTTGCTGTTACATATTGCATGTAATGTATGGCACTGTTAAGGGAAAAAAATTGGAGTCAAAGTGCCTGGAAAGTTAGGTCTGCTCTGTAGCACTGTGAGATTGTTGACATCTGCCGAGGTTGGAGAGCTCAGTAAGCAGGAAATGGGGTGTCACTCTGAGTGGTAGTTTACCATTATCCTGGCATCCTAATGAAGTGTCTGCAGTGCACAGAGCTTCTGGATGGCATCTTAACGCACGGCTAAGCAAAAGCACTTCTCTCCTTGTCACTGTCATCCATCTGCCTGCACCCTACTGTAGCCAATGGGATGGAACCATGCTACAATGTGCTATAAGCCATTTAGAGTTGCGCATTGCATAATCAGTCCCATCAAATATGTAAAAAATGACTATTATTGGTTATTTCCCTCAAACTCTGGCACCTGGAGTTCGATACATTAAAGTTTAACTTTTCTAAGTGCTGCTTCTTCCCATTAATTCCACATATATTTTTGTTAAATGGGAGTGAGTTGCAAACTCATTGTCTTGGGTCTTGCTAGTGGATCGCAAAAGTTGTATGAATATTCATTGCAAATTCTGCTTTATATTACACAGGATGAATTTATCAATTGCCCAGATAGAGGAGTTTCACACAATTCTCATTTTCTTTTGCAACAACTAATTCTGAGGCATGAATAAAAAGTAAATCAATTCGGATCACAAATTGCTTATTTTCTTTATAGCTAATATTAGTTAGTTTCAACACTTCTTATAGATTTTTTTAAAAGCAAGAAAATATTTTACAATATATCTGCAGTAGAGGATTGCCACAGTGTACTGCGAGTGATTAAAATTGGGACTTTTATGTTGCATGCAGTAACATTAAAATATCCTGACATTAAAAGTGGTATGAATAAGTGATTTATATATTAATACATTAAAATCTGTGTATCTTAGCCAGCATGACTTCCAGAATATGAAGACTTACCAAACGAAAGCAGAGTTTTGGGCAGTTGATGTGTCTGGGGAAAAAAAAAAAAAAATTAAGCCAACAGAGCACTCTCTTTTAAGCAAGTTTTCATTCCCTGATAACACCAAAGCTATCAAGGACTGGGGTTAAGCATTGTGTGACAGAGCAAGCTTCTAAAATGGGCAAGAGCGTAGATGAATTGGCTAAGTTGGGTGTTTATTTATACAAACAAGAGGGCAGAACATAATTTAGTTGCATCAGGAATTTTTCACAGACATTAAAACTATAGCAAACATAACAGCGGGGATGCTTGCACAGCAGCACAGTGGGGAAGCTCACAGAGCGTCTGCCCACACTCCGGCTGGCTGTAGCCAGCGCCATAAGTCTCACAATTTCATTAACACTAGAAAATCCACCTAAACCACCCCGTTCTGATTAAAAAAAGTATATAAAAGGAATGAAATAAACAACCAAAAAAGGAAAAAAAAAAAAAAAAGGGGGAATAAAAAGCCCCCAGTCAAGAGCCGTTTTTCTCTCGGCAGCCGAATCAGTTGAGAATTGTTGGAAAAACTCTTGGCAGGCAGATTTTGCTGTAGCAACAGTGTGTGACGTTTTAACCACAGCAGAAATCTTATCCAAAAAAACAGAACAAGGTGAGAAGAGCCTGTAAGAAAACCAGGGGAAACCATGCCTAAAAAGGCAACAACAAAAAAAGGTGACAGATCAATAGTTTGATATTTTATGCAGGTTCATAAATCACTGGGGTTTTTTTCAGCAGTTCAGCCGTGAGGCTCGAAAGCATAAAAAAGAAACCATGGCTTGTGATAAAATTAGGCATTAATGTGAAGCATAAATGCCATTTAACATTAAACATGCACAAGCCACCGAAATGCCTGGAAAAAGGGAAATGGGCGCTATAGTGAAACTATACAAAGTAAATCAGACATGAATAATGCAGCAGGTCTGAGGAGGGTCACGGGTCAGACCCCAGTACCTTACAAAATAATGAATGCATGTCAGGTTAGAGACATCCATCCCTTCCTAGCCAACGTGAGTTATTGGAGATAAACCCCGGACTTCCTGTTCTGAAACAAAGTGGCTTGTTGTAAACATCTATGTCCATTTAAAATTAATGATTAAAAGAAAGATTCGGTGGGATTCGCTTAAGTATTCTTTATGGACACGAGTGCTAAAGGTTACTTTCTTCATTCATTTTTACCCAGCCACTGTTAATGTTAGAGACACGTCATGTTTTCTTCTGTGCTCAAATGTTTATCCAAAGCTCATTTACAAAAGGGCTTATATAATAGTAAGATTTTTTTTTTTCAGTGCATTCTTCATTCAGATATAAACAAGAGAGCATCCCCACGGTTTTGCTCTGTTAAAGGGAGCCAGCCCTATTTTTAAAGACAGTAACCCAAATTCTAAATATATTTGCTATGATTCTTTTACACGGCAAAACCATCTGTGATTCACTTCAGAGTATTCTGATCTGCTGAAATTATCCCCTACGTCTCCCAAAATTTCCCCCAAAAATGCAAAGAGGATTAACCCTCCTCTCATTCTTTATTTGTTATATGTGATTATGATGACATGCCCTTGCAAAATTTTCATGGGGAAAAGAGAGTCTAACTTTCCAAAGTGATTTTTTTTCCCCTCAGATTTTCACCAATTCTTACAATAAAAAGAATGTAATTAAAACCAATATTGTTTATTTTTATCACAACTGCTCTGCTTCCCTTTCTAGACTTAACTGGAGAATTTAACAGCTGTTCAGAGTATTTTCCTTCCTTTTCACCCTGCATTGCTGGGCTTCATGATACAGCACAGGGAAAGGGGATAACTTTTTCCCCACCTATTTGTAAAAACCCACGTTTAGGATTTCCTCCCTCTGCTTGAGCAAGGTAAAGAGAAAAACCTAAAAAAAAAAAAAAATTAAAGAATCTTTCTACTCAGGGATCTGAAAGAGAAAAATTTGTAGGAATGTGGAACTGAAGGCATTACAGAAATAAAGCAAATACATAGGTATTGCAAATGAAACATAAGATCTTGCATCTGATCTGTTAAATATTCCATCAACAAGGTCAAGAGTAAAGACAAGCCCAGCCACAAAAACTGAAGCGAGAGTAAGCTTTAATAAAAAAAATGAACAGTTTATCCTCTTCAGCTTCTCAAGTGGAAAAACAAATTCTTTTATACTAGAGAAAAATCAAGCGTGTATAGAGCATTTAAAAAAAACCCCTCACTGATATCAACCATTTTAATGAAAGAGTACCCAATATTTTCATGGAACTATAAAAGGGAGCAAGAGTAAGTGTTAAGGCAAAAAGCCTGGGCTCAGCAGCTTTGTGTGGGAAATGGTGAAATGTGACTGTGATTTATAATGAGAAAAGGTATCTACAACATACAATTTTCTACCTAGCTGCAAATAATAATTCATAGTGATGTCCCTTCCAGATAAAATACCTTTGCAATGTAGGACTCATGTGGTAAAATGATCATGATAAATGTCAGACCAGTGCAGGTAACGGCTTTACAAACCATTAAGATTAGCTGGCTCTTTTTTTTTGATGATAACAGTAACCATGCTGTGACTCTATGTGGTAATAATATCTCAGTACTGATAAATGCCAGAGCCAGGCAGAGGTGTTTATCATTCCCAGTTCAGAAATGCTGACTAAAGTTACCACATGTTGCCTGCTTTTTCTTCTTTTACAATAGACTAGCAATTAACAAATAGGCCCATGCACAACATAATTTTGTGCAAAATTTCTATGATTTTTGTGCTTTATTGCCCATCTAAATATCCCCTGTGTTCCAATACTGATGACATTGGTAATGTAAGCTTTAAAACAAAGCTTTCTGTCTCTGCCATTCTCTCAATAAATAACTTTAAATAAATTAATATGGGGTGGGGGGAAGCTGTTTTATCTATTTTACAAATACACCTCACAAAGAATTGCAGCCCCTGTGAGCAGCAGAGGGTGCAGGGATGTGGTTTCCTATCTGGTATCTGTGTTAATCAGCACAGAGCAGAAACATTGCCATCAAGAGAATACGACAAAGTTTCCTTGTACAACACTCCCCTGTAAATATTCTGCACCAGACAAAGAGTGAGCCCTTCCTTCCACTGAGCTTGTCCCTGCCTCAGTGTCTCAGTTTCACTCAAACTCATTGAATTCTCAGGGGAAAAAAAAAAAAATAAAAAAGCAGAATTAAAAATCTAACTACTTGAGAAACTTTATTTGTGAAACTGCAGGAGAGGCAAGGCAGCCCTAATATAAATATAACAAATCTAGTGAGATCATGGCATGTCTTGTCATGTCACAGCATATCCAGGGAAGGGCAGTGGAGCTGGGGAAGGGTCTGGGGCTCAAGTCTGGTGAGGAGCAGCTGAGGGAGCTGGATGTGTTTAGCCTGGAGGAAAGGAGACTCAGGAGGGACCTTAGTCCCTCAACAGCCTGACAGGAGGCTGTAGCAGAGTAGAGGTCGGTCTCTTCTCCCAGGTAACAAGACACAGATTGAAAGGAAATGGCCTCAAGTAGTGCCAGGAGATGTTTAGGTTGGGGATTGTTGGGGATTTTTTCATTGCAGGGATTGCTAAGCATTGGAACAGGCTGCCCAGAGCAGTGGCTGAGTCACCATCCCTGGAGGGATTGAAAAGCCATGTGGATGTGGCACTGCAGGACATGGTTTGGTGGTGATGGACTTGGAAGTGCTGTGGTAAAGGTTGGACTCGATGGTCTTGGGGGACTTTTCGAAACCAAATGATTCTGTAATTTCATTTACGCACACCAAGCAGCACAAATAAAAAGCCCAGAGAGTTTTCACCCCCTTCCTATAATAAATTAACTTCTGCAAATTTTGTATCTTTTTTTTGTAGCTTCAGACCTATTTCCACCAGGCAGCTCACCCATAGAACAAAATTGAGCACTAGTAATGGCTTGTGGCAGAAAATATCCAGGGATGACTGCACTGCAAGGCTGGGGAGGTTGTGCTGTTTGCAAGTTAAGGTTTTTTGTAGGTCAAACCAAAACAAGAGATAAATACACAGAAAGTGTGGTCTCCATTTGTGTTCAACTTCATTATCACTATTGTCAATTGCTTGACTTCCCATAGAATAAGTCCATAAGAAAGTTTGGGGTTTTTTTTACTGGAAACTAACACCTATGCATTGCTTATTTTTAAGTCTTTGTCATCCATGTCTCTATGATTGTTAAAATTAAAAACTATTTCAGTATGAACATCTATATCTGAGGGTACGAAGTATTAATCTCAACAGGAACTGGTAACACATGCTGAGGAAGGAATATTATCCTAGTGATTTTAATTTTTAAATTAAGCTTGATTGCAGGAAATTTTATTCTTGAAACTTTTTTTTGGTGAAACTTTTAAATCAAGTCACTAATCATCACGTACGCTTATGCAGCACCTACTGCAACTGGGATTTAATCCTGATTGAGATCTCTGAGTGCTAGGGTAATATGAATATTAAATAGGAACATATACGAAGAATGATAGGTGATAATTAAATCATAGATGATAAGATCAGAAAAGTGTTCTCAGGTTATCTAGGGCATGTAACATGCAAGATGTTTTCCCTACGTCAGACCTACTGGTACCTTATCTAATCTGTTCCTAAATGAAAGCACAGTTGTACATGGCTTTCCTTTAGTTGCAACATCTTAGACAAATCGATGGAAATATCAGCCAAACCTTTCCCACAAAACTGTGAATCGTGGTAAAACAGGAAGGTATACCTCAACAAAAATGGCAGAACTGTTCTTATCACCCCAAAAGTGAGATTAAAGACCTTAGTGCTGCATTTTTTTTACTAATTTTAAGTTAAAAACACTATTTATTTTCCTCAGAAATTCCAGTTGTGGGAAGTTAATAGGTATGAGAAAATAACTACAGTGGAATAGTTTTTCAAAACAATTTTTCACAAGGATGAATGACTAAAAACAATGGCAATTTTAGATTTCCAAATACGATGGGATGTTAAAGAGAGAGATTCATAAATATACCGAATTTAATTATGATGAATAAAAAAAAGACAATAAGGATTACCTAGGAAGTGCACCTATCACAGAAGCTGTGCCACTGGACAAATGTAATTCCAAAGGATAATCCCATTTGAGATGTGTGTCTCTCAGTTCTTTTATCCAAGGAAGATGGTCTACCAGTCTAATAAAATAAGTTAAAAGTAAAAAATCATTTTTCTGTGAACCAGAAAATGCTTTCTTAAGATTAACAGAGAATTTTTAATCTTTATAAACTACTTTTGTTCTCTGTTAAGGTGCAAGAAGCTATGAATTACCCTGTTTTTGACCACGTGTTCATGATGACTTCTCTTGTAAGGTACCAGCTACAGCACTTTGCAAAGCAATGTCCTAATATGGCACTCAAGAGGATATTTTCTTCTTTTTTTCCCTTAGAAATCCAGGACAACGCCACTCGCATCAAAGCCATAAGGAGCCTGGTAAAGAAGCTCCCTAGACCCAACTATGACACGATGAAAATCCTTTTTGAGCATCTACAGAAGTAAGTAGAACCGTGGTACTGACAGATCAATAATTTTTAAAAAAGGAATTGATATGCAGTGTCCTAATCCTATTGGAAGTGTCATCCAAAATACCAAAGATTATTACATTCTTCGGCATGATTGATGGTATCTATGTATATCCTATTCCTGCACAAGAAATCAGGATGTCCAAGCAAAATCCCAAATTTTAATTCGAGCAGAAAGCAGACAATTCTGTTTCCTTCGGTGCAATCAAAAGCACTGGTGTTTTTTGCAATGCACCATGTTACAGGTGCATTGAATGGGGCAAATGCAACGTGTTCCAGATGGCATTCACCCAGTTTGGCTGAATTTCTCCAGGAATGCCTTTTGGATGATCACGTTTTCAACAATGAAGTCCTTGCTGTTCAATCGCCTGTGCTGTTCCCGTTCTGTGTTGAGGTCAGAAAAAACCTCACTCAAAAAAAATACAGCGAGTGCTCATGTTCCTCACAAGGACAAGAACAGTCCTTATCCTTCAGCTGTTTTGACAAAGAGCACCTAAAAAATGCTGAGGAGATGCTTGGAAGTGCATCTTTGCTCTTCTAATGTTGCTGAGATACCACAGAGGCAGAAAAACAACCCTGTGAGGTTGCCCCTCATCACTCCCCTGTGGTTTCCACACTCATTGAGGTGCGTTTGCAAGAGATGTCAACCCAAAAAAATCAACCCAGGGTGTCACGTTCACCTCAGGTTTTCTTCTTGTGCTTCATGGCATCAACAGCAGAAGTGTACATAGCTCACATGGCTCACTCAGACATCCACCAGAGCTGTTTGACCTGCAGGATGAGCAGGGTAGGGCCATGTGAAGGGCAGGGAGCTGTGACCCAATTCCTCCTTGCTGTTGGCACTATCCATGCTGTTTTCTACAGTCCCCTTTCAGCCAAACTACCCCTAAAACTGAAGGGGCATCAGAATCTGGGCCCCATCAAGGCACAGAGGAGTATTTCATCCCAGTAATGATATACTGATCCCAGGGAGGGAGTGATAAAGGCTCCAAATCAGAGCCCACTCTGAGCTTATAATGAATGATGCCTTTATAGTGATTGTTTCTTGGCATGTCCATGTAAGAGATGGAGATCCTTTATCTTGTTTTGCAGCTTCCAGCTGAAATGGCAAAATGAAGTCCATGTAGTTGTGGGAATGTCCCCATTTCATTAAGCATGGAAGGATTTTAAGCAGTCCATAAAATGACTGAGTTTGGCCTTGCAGAAAAACAGTTTTCTGTGTGCTCATTTGATGTACTGTGTGCACACATTCTCTCCTTCAGCAGGTTATCTAGAGAAGGATGATAATTTATTACTGGCACTGGAAGAATAATAAGGGAAATTATTTCCTGGGAAGAACTCGAGTGCAAGGAGTGGGTACACGCTGTCAGCACAGATATGCCATATACAAAATTTACTGCACTCTGTGTGGCATTGATCTTAACCTGAAAAAGTTTTGTTGCCATGTCTTAGGGGAGAGATATCAGGTATACACAATAAGTCTTTGATCTTATAGTTAAATCACTTGATTGAGACTCAGGAGACGTGGGTTCAGTTCTTGGCTTTGACCGGATGTTCTGGGTGACCTTGGGTAAATCATTTAATCTCCCTGTGCCTTGGTTCCTTGTTTACAAAATGATGATAATACTTCCTTTGTCTGCCTTGGCTCTTTAGAGCATAATCTATTTGGGACAGCAATTGTTTCCTGCTGTGGATGTGTAGAATAACTGGCGAAACTGGACCCACACTGGTGGTTTTTTGGAGAAAAGGAAATAAAAAGGAAAAATAGAACTGCTAAAATAGGGGGAATAAAATAGGAATGGTTCATGATGCAGAGGTACACCGAGGCAACACAGTGGCACAGAGTGATGGAAGGCAGGAAGACATGATCAGTGGAGCCATTTGGGGGTTTGAGCATTAGGGAAGTAATTGTCTGAGTCTCTCTGAAGAAGGTCAATCTCCTTCTCTGCCTCAAACACATCCTCAGGAAAAGATAGGGCTATTCCATAAGCTTTGCTCCATTGATATGGAAGCAACAGTAGAGCAAATGTTGAAAGCACAAAAAATCCCCCCCTAAAAATAAAACATATATGTTCTCTTGAACTTGTTGATGCTAAAGACAGGGGTCAGTCTGAATGATCTCATGGCTCCATAAATAAGAATGAAGTGGTGCACTTACATTTTCAGTAATGAGGTGATGCTTATATTATGCAAATATAGGCAATGTCTGTTTGTTTGAATCAGTCTAGGAAACTCGACGAGTTTGCAGAGGTTACAAAATGTAGAGTTATATTAATTTTGGGGAAACTCTTCAGAAGAGGAGTGTCAACGTCCCTCAGCACGGACTTGCACCACCCCCTCTGATCATAGGCCTTTCTCAGGGAAAATCACAGGAGTTTCAAAAGTTTCTGGTTAGTTGGATAAATAACTAAACTGGCTTTGTTTGAGGCATATTACTGCAGTTTCTGTATTTGCTGGCTGAGATGGCTGTTCTTGCCAGGCTTGAACTGGTGTTAAGGGGGTTATGATGGGGAGAAGATGAGGGATTGCAGCTATGCTGTTTCCGTGCCATTCCCCTCTTTTTCCTACCCTTCTCCTACTCCTTTCTTTCCTGTTACAGACAGAACAGGGCTATACAGACCTGGACCATGGGGCTGTTTAAACCTGTGACTTCTATAGAGCACTTGAGAGCATCTGTCTCACTGACCCTCAGCACGAGGATCCAACCTTTGACTCATCCTAAGCCATTCTGCAGCAATCCAGTCTGCAGGAGCAGGTCCAGATCAGGCAGAAATAACAATGAGAAATGCACTTCAGAAGGGTCCTCCTTAGAAACCCAGACAAAGCAGGTGATGAGAGAGTCTGTGAGAAAGGCCTGGCAGCAGGGATTAACACCAGTGCCATATATCTCTCCTAAACCAAGCTCTCAAGCTGCAAGGAGTCACAGTGCAGTGCATGCAGCCCACAGGAGGTGGATTAAAAGCAAAGCTTGGGGCTGCAGTACCTGTTCTTTCAAGATTTTTCATTTGATAGGAAAAAACCACAACCCACTGACATCCCTGTTCATCTTTCCATGAAATCTCTTCCACTTAAAAGCAAAATAGACAAAATATGGGGCTGAACAGACATATCACATAGCTCTTGTCAGTCTAATTCCATAAGGAATCATTCTATTATGACTCATGCTGGAAATAATTGAGCACAACTACTATTAGGCTATTCATGCTTCTTCCCAAAGATGAGCAAACCAAGCAAATAGGCTTTACACAGGAAAGAAACAACAAAAACCCACCCTGAGCAGAGATTTTCCTGAATATTGAGCTACAGAAAGCAGCCTGTTGTACTCAAATATGTTTAGAGAATATTTGCTTACTCTGTACAGCCCATATATTTCTGCCCCATATGCCAGTTCCACAGGTCTCCTCTCTCTCCTCTTCCTTACTCACATGTGACTTTTATTCCCAAACAAAGTGAGCTAATCACAGGTACAAGATAAAACTGATGCATCTTTCTGTTCTCATTTTTTGGGTGCACACAGGATATATCAAATGATGCAGAAACCTTGTCTTGACTCTGCACAAACATGAACTGAGCACAACGAATCCCTATCTGAGAAACCATTTTATGTACCCAGTAATCTACTCACAGAATTGTAATCCAAGTTAGGCAGAAGTAGAATTTCACTCTACACAGTGTTTTGTGACCTGTTTTCACCACAACACCATTGAGAAACCGAGGCACGAGAAGTTTAGATGACTTAAAGGCTCAGCATAAACCAGCAACACAACCTAAAAACCTGGAGGGGATTTTTTTTATTTGCACAGAGGTTTCTCCAGTGACCACAAAACTTCTCTTTTCTCCCTCATGCAAAATGCAGCAGGGAGGAGGAACACCCTGGCTGTGTCCTCAGCGCTGTGCTCCGAGCTGGCGAGGGCGGACGCCGCTCTGCTCCAGAAGCTGTGTGCCTGCATTATACAGCACTGTGCCTGAGCTCATAAGCTGTGCTTATTAATGTTAAATTAATGAATCTCAGCCTGCTCTGCTTATTAGGTTGAGCTCCGTGCCACCACAAGGCAGCTCTGCGACTCCCAGACCCGAGCTGTGTCACATCTGACCAGGCTGGAGCACAGGGCAGCCAAGCTCTGGTCTGGCTGTGCCCATCCATGTGGACACCCCTGCAAAGGGACAAAAAAAACCCTCTCCTTGATCCTGATTTCCCCCCACAAAGGCAGGATAACGTGTGTTATTTACAAAACTATAAAAGGGATGTTGAAATAATTAAAGGGGAAGGCAGAGGCCAGCTCCCATCCCTCTCCCTTCCGTGGAAAGCGCGGAACCCAGATGCCCAACTGTGGAAGATATTCTTCCAGCAGCAGCATCTGCCTCCTTGGCAGGCACTTCAGGCAAGTTGTCTGGGGAGCTCTGCAGTTGCCTCTTGGTTTATCACGTGGATCTGTTAATGTGCCCTATCTGGCTGGCTTGTCCAGGCAGGAGCTGATTTGTTTTAATTCACCTTTGAATCTAAGAAATTCTATTTATTTTGCTCCATTTTCTCCCATACTCTACATAGCATGGCAAGTAATTTTCAGATGCCACCCAGGCTTTCTGCCCTTTCAGAGAGAGAATGATGATTTTCTTCCTGATTGTCTTCCCCCTCTGCCCAAATTCTTCATTCTAATTGTTTGCATTGGTTTCACTGGAAATACGCTCCTCATCAAGGGTGGAACTGTATATCTCAGACAAACCCACTGATATTAATATACTATTTAACAAAACTCATAGGTATTTATCTTCAGTTGTTTAGACAATAAAACCAAACTCCCTCCATGTTCATAAGTCTGTGAACAGGGAAGAAATATCCAACTTTGACAAACAACAGGGAGGAACAGTCCCCCCACCTCAAACCTCACAACTTTAAGCAGCAGCATTCTGAAAAGTCAAGGTTTTTTCCAAACTGTGTGCAACTAAACAGACTTGTTTGTACCTATTAAAAACCAAGGAAAGAAAGAAAATGAGCAGAGCCCACAGTAGCCCTCACACCAGGAAACAATGACAAGGTGATGACAAATCCAGCAGCAGCACCCAGAATTGTGAGGGAAAACCAGAAAATGAAGCTAAAGTACAGCATATAGTAATGCTAAGCAGGGGATGTCTGCAAACTTTTTTTTTTTTTCCTCCAAAGTTGGTGGAAGAAAGATGTAGCAAACATATGTGATTTTCTCTTGCTAAACTACGTGTCATATCAGCAGTTTTCAGGCAGGCTCATGTAATAAATGTAAGCTCAGGAGAACCCTTTTCTCACATAGCAGAAGAACAGATTACACTAAGAAGTTTTCTATTAAGAAAAAGAAGAAGAAAAATAAAGGTAAAAGCTACTGAAAACTAAAAACAATCCCCAGAATGGACTACTACACACAAAAAAAATCTATTTGGTGAACCTGTGAAAGACCTACAACCCAAAATGTGGAATGGGCACTTAAGTATTCCCTCAGAAAAAAATGCCCAAATTTAGAAAGGTGCAGAATCCCTTAAATGAAGGGACAAGAAAGACTATTTGTTGGAATTATTTCAGCAAATCAGGACTTTTCTTTATAATCAGGCAACTCATGAGCAGCTTTTGCGTTTCAGCCATGGGACAGCAGCAGAGAGAAAAGTTTAACTGAGCTCCTACAAGTTTTGGGGGAGCAGCTACTGGACATGTGAGGAGGAGGAACATCCTCCTTCATGAAAGCAGTGAGTAGATGGACTGACCAGTTACAGTATACCTGACTGGCATTTTAAGATTTATATGAAATGATTTAATCATCTTTTAATTTGAGAAGGACAAATACATATCGAGATGTGCCTTTGCGCACGTGCTTTTCTCAGTTTCAGCTATGGACGAGTTTTACAAAGGAGCTGGAGCAATGCCAACACTCATCCCACTTACCACAGCTTCCCGGGGCTCATTTTGGGGGAAGGAGAAGGATTAAACCCTTTTCCTCTCTGTTAAGCACACAGCAGTCTACTAAACTCACTCTTTGCAAGTAAGTGGACACAAGAAAAAGTGCACCAGGCACAAGTGTGCACAGGACAGGAATAATAGTAAATTTTGGGTTAAAGGCAGAAGAAAAAAATCCAGTCTCTCAGAAGCACTCATGTGCATTTTGATTTTTGGGGTTGGGGTGACCTGCTGCTGGGGGTTTTGCAGTCATGCCAAATCCTGCTCTTTGAGGAATAAGAAAGTTTACAAAATTCAGTTCTTCTCCAAAGAACACCTTACTGCTTAGTGCTTTTAGCAAGAAGCATGATGAGTAATTAAAGCCACATTCTCACCCCTTGCTTCCATCTACTTCCTATTTCTGCAACTGTATTTAAAAATATAAACCCTGATTTTCATAACAGTCAGGCAAATAATTGCACTCAGCACTCTTCAATGCTACCAAGTACTGAACTGGTGTATCAGCAAATAACAGAATGATAAAAATAATTAACATAGTTTTAATTTAAATATTTATGACACAGTTGACTCTGTGGCTGCACGGCACCATTGTGCTGAGTGCAGTACACAAATCCTGATAGATAGAGCCCCTGTTTCCAAGAGCTCCTATTGTTCATCCCACATTACTCAATATCAAACCATCTCAAAAAAGCTTTTCAAACATTAATTAAATCTCCTAACTTCCTTTTCAGGTCAGTAAGTTTTATTATCCTAGTTGTGTAGATAAAGAAAGTGAGGAATGGAGTGGGTGAGGCACCTCCCCACCACGACACAGCCAACACTTCTCACTTCCACTCTTTTCTTGCCCCCCAGTCCCCCAGCAGAGCCCCCCAAGCCTTTGAAGGCTCATGCATGTGCTGCGGGTGTATGTGTGCATCTGGCCAGCACATCCCAGGGAGGGCTGGTTACTGCTAAGGACTCTTGCAGTTAATCAGGACCACGTGAGGATCCTGCTTCTGGTTTGCACTCGCATCAGCTTTAGCAAAATATCACCGGCGGAGTTAATTTATGTGATTTTGTAACCTCTTAATATTGCTTGAGGTTAGTGTTCTTTCCAGCTCAAATCCTTTTTTGTTGGCCAAAATTAGGAGTGCTCAATTCGTTACAATGGCTCTTTCCCCTTTTTTTTCCTTTTTTATTTGGGGAGATTGGGCCCTAACACACTAACGTCCACAGCCAGGTCATCAAAGGGTAAATTGCAATGCTTTTCATTTTTGTGCCTAAAGATATGTGATTTTGCTCAGAATTAAGGTTTTGAAATAAATAGTTTGCTTGAAGTTTCTCAGATTAAGTTCATTGGAACTTAAAACAAAACAAAAAAGGCTTTAAGGCCAAAATGTCAGTGCTCTGTGCAAAATAATTAATATAACACAATAGGATCTATTCTACTATTGATTGAAAAGGAATTTATGCAGGTAATTCATTAAGGCTAGTGAGAGTTTGGCATGTAAATCCCCCAGCACTTTGATGGGAAAACAGACCCTGATTATTTTTTTTTTTTTAGTAAGCTATAAAAAAATGATTTTCAGTGGCAAATATGTAAAAAGCAAAAACAAATACCTGAACAGCTAGGGCCCTGCTCTGTGAGGGTTCTGGAATGACATTAGATCAAATCCTTTTTCACACACTGCAAAAGAGGCAACAATCATTTCAATCACCATGTTAAGAGAATCAATACAATTTTTCCTTCCAGAGAATGGTACTTTACATTCCAATATTTACAGGCTATCACCTTCATACATCTCTTTTTGTGGTCAAGTGCATGATTACTACTTCTGACAGGGTATTGGTGATTTTCTTATGAAGATCTACAAATTCTTGTAAATAAAAACCAATCTCAAAAAAAAAAAAAAAGAGAAGAGCAAATCTGTGGACTGGAATGCACCCTACTTGTAATGGGAACAAAAAGCTGGCAATGAAATATAAACCTAAATCACAGCAGAATGACCTACTTTAAGGCATTTGCCAAAGAGACAGTGTTTTAGACAGCTCCTCTGAAGTAGCGTCTTTATGTCTATGCCATCTGCAGATTTATTATTGTGCTTTAGAAAAAAAAAAAAAGGGAAAGAAAATATTTAAAAAAAAAAAAGGAAAGAAAAACCTACAGTTTGCCTGAACAAAACTCAGCTTCATCTATAGAAAGATTCCAGTGCTGTGGGCACCACACCCACACCTACTGATGTGGTCCAAGTCTTTTCTTTAGAGGCACCTAATTAAGAAACCCTGACTCATTTACATGGATATGTTTGATCTAAATTACACTCCAAACCACACCAAATTAGGAGCATCTGTGAATGCGAAGTGTTTGTTCCCAGTGCCTGGTAGAACAGGGCCAGTTCTGGACGGCACATGTTCAAGTGACGAAAAATATTTCAGATGTAACATACTTCTGAGACCCACTTTTCCACTAATAATTCATAATGAGTTAAACCAGTATCTCTGCTTCAGCAATTATTTCAGGCTGGGGGGAAAAAAAGTCATTTTACTTTTTAAAGAAGTGGCAGGGGAAAAGCAGGAGTGGACAAGCACCTACTTTGGTGGGGCATTAACACAACAATTAGCTGCAATTTAAATCTGTGCAGTGCATTTGTTTTCAGATATACTTTACACCTAAAGCCTGGAATGAAGGAAAGTATAAATTAATGATTGGTTGTTGTTCACCAACAAGACTTTCTGCCTTGGTGAATGGTCTTCCCTCATTAATCAGTTTTCCAGAGGAGTCCGGGCGGAGGGCAGGGTCTCAGCCCAAAGAGGCAGCACCCTACGCAATACTAACATGAAAAATTCAAGACCACCAGATCTGAGAGTGATGCCTCCCTTTCCAGGCTGCATTGCTGGTGGCTGACTGTGCCTGCTTGCAGCCCAGAAAGCCGCTCTGTACAAAAACGGGTCCTGTGGCAATTAGGAAACTTTTATCCCGCTTTCCCATCTCCTGCTAAGAGCGAGCAGGGGGGCTGCAGAAGCCACTGGTTGCTGCTTTGCAGCCTTACTGACAAACTAAATGAAAAATAGCCTTAATCTCACTCTAAGCAGCCCAAGAACCAAGGAGTGTAAATCCGAATTCCACGCTGGGTTTGCAATTCCCAGCCCACTGGCGCAATTTGGCACGACCTTTGGATTTGGCCCATAGTGTTTGGCAGCCACCTTTTATTCTTTCCATCTTTTATGCTTTGTGAATAGTCCAAGTTACATAATGCCAGTGACAATTTGTTTATGGCGAGCGTTGGAGTCACTGTTTTATGATTACACTCAAACTTTAAGCCACATTTTGACATCTAAGGATCATCTTGCATTCTTGTGCACTCTATACAATGAAGGTTTGTGTTCCAGTAAGGAGCGGGGGGGGGAGGAACTTTATAAATAACATGACTCCTTTTGTCTGAAGAGATTTTAATACATTTGTCTGATCTACTGGTTTTGCAGTAGCTAGAATATAATTTGAATATATTAATATTTTCAGCAACTGTGCTGAGAGAGCCCAGTTAATAACTTATGCATGGGTGTATAGATACACTTCAGACAGAGGTAGTTTTTAGCCCTTATGTTGGCAATACTTAGAAACACACAATGAAAGAGCCTGTTCTTTCCTCCTCTTTGTTGTGGGCATGCATTGTGATGGTATGGAGCCAGTGTTCTTTCTGTTGTCTACACAGCCTGGATTCAATAAGCAGTTATATATGCATATTATGACAATGTGGTCAAGGAAACCAGATTTTTTTACTATACCTTCATGTGCCTGTACAGTATAAAATCTGGTATTTATTTTTCTTGTCCTCATTCAATATGTTAACAAAATCATAATTTGATACAGGTTATGTTCACTTTATAATTAAAATTATAGAGTTAGATGAAAATACAGCAAGATGTTGCTGAATGGAAAATATTTATCTTTTCGTACATTACGCATTATGGTGCTATGTAAAATCATAAATCTGTGAAGCAGCTCTCTCCAGCCAATTTGCCTCCTCCCCTGGTCCACAAGATGTAACCAGTTACTTCTTCTAAGCTGAGGATCCTACACCCACCTTGGCCCTGACATTAGATAGCACTGCCACATCCTCTCCAGAGCTTTGCTGTGGTCTTCCGAAAGAAGACCCCTTGCCATGGAGATAAGCCAAGAAAAAAGGAATTCAGAAAAGTTCTGTAATTTTTTACAGCTCCTCCCCATAGCTCTCCTAGCACCTTCATGGAAAAAGCACAAACTTTTTTGCACCATGTTCTGTGTGTCAGCACTAGACTCAGGCTCCCCAGACCACCTCAGGATAGCACTTCATCCATCTGGAAACTGTTCTCACCTCCCAGATCATTGCCATCCACACTGCCAAGAGCAGGCCATCACCAAACACCATCAGCAGCCACCATGCAATCAGCACAGGGCATATGGGACAGCCCCGGAGCATATGGAAGCTTTCCAGTAAGTGAAGTCTACTGGGAACATCAGTTTGCCTTGTTCAAACTCTCAGTCCAGAGAGGATTTCCACAAAGGGCTGTGGCAGCAGTGGTAACAGGCAACTTTAACCACCTCAGACAACCCAGATTGCTTCCATGTCTGGATAAGGGTCTCATAAAAGTGTCATCAGAATAAGGAGTTTTCATTCCTTCAGAACATCTATTCCATGGCAGTCACTGCAGCTGCTCTGGACTCAGAGCCAACCCTGAGATTTCTATCACAGGGCAAATTTCAAGTCTTGTTGAACACATTTTGGATCTCACCTGGCCTCTATGCTGAGGAGCTGCTTAACTTTTCCAGATTATATAGTAAGAGCTTTCCATTACTTTTCATATTAAATGGTGTTTATCCAGCTCTGCATCCTGAAACTACACTATGTGCTTGCTAAAGAGGCACTTTCTAAGCTTGTGAATCCATTTACAAACATTCACTTCAGCCTAGACATTTTCTGAGCACCTACAGAGAGATGTCCTGGAAGCAGCTGACTGTGTGAGCTGTCCAAAGACTAAAGACTGATATCAGGGCTTTGATATCAACAGCAAAATTGTCCCTGTTGTTCCTAAATCCTTCAATCTCTGTTGAACATGGTTTGGGTTAGGTGGTCTTAGAGACTCATGTATGTATTCTCACCATTTTTTTTAACTGTGGATTTTGTTCAGGGTCAGACAGAAGCAGATATTGGCAAGTCTGGTCACTTGAAGCTTCAAAGATGAAAGAAATACAACTACTGAGAGAGGTAGGGCTGACTGTGTAGAGAAAAAAGACTTTGTAAAGTATCTAAGGCAGTTAGACCAGAGTCATCTGAGACCAGCACATGTGTGAATGGGTATTTGACTTTAAAGGAACTAATGAGAAAATTCAAAGCCAGTTTAAAGCCAGGAAATATTGCAGAACTTGCAGTACTACAAAGGGTGCTTAGAAAGACACAATATATGGGAAATCCTCCACTCCAGGCAGCCCCTGCATTCAGTGCAGAGGACTAAACACGTGCACAAAAACATAAACATCAAGCTAAGGTGAGCGGACAAGACAGACAAAGTGCGAGTAGAAAAGACAATGCTGACATAGTAAATTCATTGCTCAAGGGCGAGTAAAATGTAAATAAGTTTAAGGGAATCAAAGGCTCGTGGCACATACTCACTAGCGCATTTAAGAGCTGTGTTCATCCTACTCGTGCTCAGTATCAGGGCTGAAACAATCGTGGTGCTGGGAGGCATGTTAAAGCATCTTTCAAATCTGATACAAATGCAGTGCATATATATTGCAATCGTAGCTTGTGGAGAGCTCAGAACTGAACCTGGAAGAGGAGGAATCCTGGTTGAGGTCAGATCCCATAGAAAATCATCTCTGTTGGGTAGATGGCTGTGAAAGGACTTTCATTTTAAACAAGACGGTGATAATACGGGATAAAAAATATGGAGATTTTATATTGGGGACAGTTAACCAGCCAATACTTGAAATATTTTCATTTTTTAAAAAAGGCTTGAAACAAATTGATTTATGAAGTAGTTACAATGCTTTGATTTGATATTTTTAAAAATGATTCAGTGACTTTATGGCATAAAAATTCACAGAAAGGGAAAATTTGGTGAGAGTTTGTTCCCTGACTTTCATGGAATTCTTCACCACATGCTCTGATTTCAGTGTCAAAAATCACTGGGTTTCTCACCAAACTGGATAATTCATTCATGACACTGGACAAAACCAGTGTGTTGATAGTGAAACTGTGTTTTTTGTAGGCTGCTCTAGACTCACAAGCAAAGATGAATTTCTCAGCAGGATGTCTACAGCTCAAGATCCCAGGCTGAAATTCCACTCAATTGCCCCTTCTGGGCTCTAAGTCAGAAAGTAAACCTGTCACATCCAGGGCTGAGTTATTTGCTGTCAACTGGATTATAGCACAAAAAGCTATAATTGAAGACTGCAAGAGGTTATAGATTGAACATAGTCAAAAGCAGTAACTCCACTTAGTAAAAGCAGATATCACCCAAAATGAGAAAAGTTAAGCTCATATAAGGTGAAATTCTGACTCCATTGTGGCTTCCAGTCGCTTGGATTTTTGTCAGTGACTTTCAGAGTAATCAAAATTTCACTTACTGCCCAGAGAGAGATGCTGCAAAGAGTGTGATGGAGCGAAAGTTAAAATAACTCTTAACCTGGGGCTTCCGAAATACATTTTCTGAGCAGACACTACTGTCTAACTCAGTGTTTTCATGATGTAGCAATGCAGACAGCCCTTCAGGGGACCAAGGGGATAAAGCTGTGCTACAGGAGTACGGCTGGGATGTGTGGCCAGAGCCTCCCTGCTGCAAATACTGAAGCTCCCATTGTTCAGCACCCTGTGGGACAGGTGGAACTGGACTATCTAGGCATAGTAAGGTACAGTTTGTGAGAAGTGACTTCAGAAAGCTGTAACACCACTGAATACCTGTGGCAGTGCTTACACCTTCCACCTGAGGCCCTCCTTTGAAAGGCAGAGATTACTGGAAGACAAGGTGTAGAAGTGTCTGACAGATGCACTAATTTTACTGGGAGCAAGAAGATTAAATTGTAACACAGAGTCTCATCATCTTTCTACCTTCCAAACCAGTAAATGTAAACCAAAGAATGCAGTTGATGTGTCTCTGGGAAGAAGAGGCATAGGGTCTCCTGTGTGTTTTCCACATCCCCTCTGCTTTGGGTGTGCTGCTCAGAGTGGCTCCTCGCGCTGAGTCACAATCCAGAACTGGTGGCTCTGTTTTTTTGCCACGTACTTTCTGTTTGTCCATCATTAAGCACATCAAAGCCTCGGTGTCCCCATCAGAAAACAATGCTGTTAATAACATTAATCCACCTTTATTAAGAGCCTTTAGCTCTGTGGAGGAGCACCGAATATTATTAAGACAAAGACAAGAGGATAATAAGGAAACGTGTTTTTTCCCTTGCTGACCTAGTTTCTAACCTCACTTTAAAATCTTCCCTTGATTTTAATTATGCTTAATCTAAAGCTAAGCTCACAAATCTAGCAAACTTAAGGGGCTGCTTTTAAGTGAATTTTCTCGCCTGTCAGAGTTCCTCAAGCTTTCTGTGCTACAGTCAGGAGTTTATTTCCAGCCCAGGCACAGGGCTGGGGCATTTCTCTGCCAGCACGGTGACTGCTGGGCTCGTGAGCTCAGCCACCACCTTGCTCCACTCGAGCCTGGGCACCACAGCATTCTTCACAGAACAATTGCAGTCCTTTTCTCATCAGCCATAGCCAGAGGCAGCAATAAGGGTGAAGGATATCTATCATGAAAAGTCCAGTGTCAATGTGTTCCCCCAATTTATTTACTGACCTTCAATGCAACAGCCATACTCCTGACCCTCATGAGATGAAGCCTAAGGGGAAATGGCACTGAGCACCAATTCCATATCCTGTTGTTCTGTGGTCTAAATTAAGTGCTAATTAATTACCACTGGCATCTTTGGCATTGCCTGTCAAATTGGATTTAGGATATCCTTTCGCTGTTTAAACAAATAGCCCTACATCTAAAGCTAAAATCCCAAGTGTCAGCATTTCCTTTACTTTTAAATTTTTTATTTTAAAATCCAGTGAGTATGTTCATGGATTTTGCAGGTAGAATTCAAATAAAAGAAACAGGAATTGATATTGTCAATTTTGATTAATAGTCCCTCATTAATAAACATCCTGTTATTCAGTTTCCACCTGCAGTTGCTGATGTTGCCTGGAATCAATTAACTCGTATAATTTGATTTATTTTACAAAGACATTTTTGGATGTGCTGTGCTGATGATAAAGGTTCTATATTCACAATTCGTGATTTAAGCGAGATTGTTACTAACTGCTTTTTATTTTTAATGTTACAAGAAAATGTAGCTTCAGGCACTCTTGAACAAAAATATTTAAGCAATTTAAAAAGTTAAAGGTTTATTTACTTAAAACTATCTGTTGCCTTCTGAACCACACAGGCCACAAAATTGTGCAAATCTAGGACCTATGACAGGTTGGTCTTTACAATAAGCTTGTTGTTCTGGAGAGAAATAAGAATAGATAGTAGAAGTAGAATTGAAAATAAATTAAAAAAAAAAAAATCAAGCACAGCAGAAGTTATACCACCAGCCAAAAATACATTTTAGGCATCAAGGTGGTATAGTTCTGTCTGAACACACATTATTCTGTGTAGTCTCACACTGCCATTATCACTCTGCTATCCAAACACCTCAAAGTGCATCAGCATCTGCCCAACATCTGTCACGGGGGGTTTTGCTCTCTCTCATCCCCTCCCCAAAGAGAGGCTCATGCTGACAGTGCCTGTGTGGCTTTTGAGCAGGGGTTTGCTTTTTTGGAGCTAAATTTGCAGCTACAGGGCTACTAAAGAAGGCAAAAATGAGTTCCTTGTGAACAGAGGTTCAGGCAGAGGAGTCCAGGATGCTCCTGGAGGAAGTTCATGGCCTTCAGCTGACTCTCACCAAAATTCTGTGCCCAAAGAGGCAAACTGCAGGCACAACAGCAACAGGGATGAGCCAGATCTGTCCTTTCAACTGCACCAGTCACAACCAGCTTGCATTCACACACAAAAATCTAAAACTCAAGCCAAGCTGGGAGGACAGCGTGCTGGCTCTCAGTAAATGGAAGAACCTAGCAGGTCACCCAGCTGGATCAGTTTTCCAAAAGGGAGATCTGGAATTTTTGTAATGTGGAAGATTTTGTGGAAAGATATTGAACCCATCTCTTTGATACAATTTGGTTTGGGGGAGTGGGACCTGATCCTTTGCCCATACCAAGGTCTCTACTGGAGCCACAACATGATGACAGGTTCCTGCCTTTGCTGTCCATGTACCAGTGTCCCCCTCCTGCCTTTGAAGCTTCTGTGACTCAGAAGATGTCCAGAAAAACAAACAATCCCAAGGCTGAGATGCAGATAAACTCTTACCCCCCTCACAGCTCCTCAGTGGAGCAGGAGCACCTCCCCTTGTGCAGAAGAACAAGCAGGACTTCCCCAAAGCACTTTCCTGAATGAAGCCCCTGTAGAGGCTGCAGAATCTTTAGATGCCTAAATATGTTTTTACATGCTGTCTTCAGCCACCCAGAAGAGAAATTCTTTCTCCACCAGACAGGCATTAGTGTGAGGTGTGTGCAAAGGCAAGAGCCCACACTCTCCCCTGCAGGATCGGCGCATGGGAAGCAAAGTTCACCCGGCACTGAGGAAATTTTATTTTTAACTGTTCTCTTATTAAACCAGGCTAAGCCAGAATAAATGCCTTTCTTCAGCTTTTCACAGTCCATGCAGCCAACTGTGAAGCAATGTTCAGAGTTAGCTCAGTTATTATTCTCATTTAGGGCCAGGCTCCAAGGCAGTTCATCCAGGGAAGGGCTCGTGCTGTGAGATATGCAGGGGATCCCCTGAGGAAGCCCATTCTCCACCAGGCCCCTGTCAGCTGTCCAGGTCCTATATATAGCCACCCAATGGTCACATTTAAAGCCCAGTCTGTGGAGGAAGACAGCATCAAGTACTCGTTCTTGTATCCCAGAGCGACTGAAGAGAAGGGATTTTTCCCAAAGAGCTGTAACATGAACCCACAGCTGCAGAGCACAGGAAGCCTATGGAGTTTCTGTAGGCCAGGAGCCATCGAGGCTATTTTCAGCAAAAGCAAGCTCTTAAGTATGTCTGAACTGTTCCTGACCCCTCTTGTAACATATCCTACGCCATGACCTGGTTTCTCTATTACCAGCCCAGCTATTGTTTCAAATTCTACCTATGGAACAAACAGGAATTTAAAATGCCCTCATGTTTTACACAGCTAGATGCAAGTAGATTAAAACTGTATTAGTGCACTGTGACCCCTGAATTGTGCTTATACCTTGCAGAGGAAACCACATGGCACATTTAGAAAAGGACAGACATTGTAGTGTTTTGGAGCTCCTCTATAAGCAGAAGCCTCAGGTCTCAGTCCCATACACACCAATCTCCCTGTTCCCATCACCATGTACAGATCTCACAAGCTGAGGATTCCATTGATGATGTTTGCATCTGCTTAACTTCATCAGCTGGTGAATGCCACTGCAATGCACGTGAGCAAATCACCCATACAGCCAGGACATAGACAATAATGAGGTTTAGTCTGCATTCACAAAATACCAAGAATCTGAGTTTAATGCTAAATTTGAAATTTATCCATGCAGCAGTGCAAGGAATTGAACAGTTTACACAAATAGAGTTTGTGGCATCAGGGGCTCCCTTACCAGCAGGTACCTCCATAAGTTTCCCAGGATGGAGTTAAGTAACGCACAGGCCCTGCACTCTTCCTCCACAGTGTGTGTATTTTGGTTTCTCTCCTCACCTGGTGTATCCAGCTGGGTATGGATTTCTCTGCAAGATTTTGAGCTGTTATAGAGCCCCTATTGTTGTTTTTACTTTAAGAGGACTCTCAAACCTGCAGTTCACTTGTCTTTTTAGTACCGAAGAACTAACTTGTCTTTCTTCCCAAAGAACGGCAACTGGACTGAAATAAATTGACGACAGAAAATGACGTGGCTGTGATATGCTGTAGCTCAGGAAAGTGTGTAACAGGCCTTAAATGAAAAGGAAATATGTTGAGGAAAAAAACCCTGATAGTTTAGGTTATCTGTGCATGATGTTGTAGCTGTGGTTCCTTCCTCACCCTGAAAAACCCAGCCGCAAAAGCCCTGTGAAAATGTGCTTATACACACACAGACATTATCACTTCCTAGGATGGTACGTTTTATTATCAGGTTATTTTCCAGTACATTTGGCACAGTTAAGGTAAGTATATTAACTTTACTTCCAAATAAAGAAAACAAAGTTGTACTGAATTTCTCAGCCACTGTCAATGAGTTAAGAACTGACAGGAGGTCCAAGTAATCAACCCTGTCTACAGCACTGAGCTTTCCCCTGGGACACCTCCTCTGATCATACAATGTATCTGACTGGCATGGATGTAGAATTGCTTTCAATAAAGATTTTATTTCAAGGTTGGATGATTCCTTCCCAAACGTCTTGTCACTAAAGCAAAGTATGTAATACCTGTTATTTTTTAACTCCTGTGAACCAGCATTTGGGAAGGAGAGGAGCGTAAAATGTTGAGCTGGAAGCTGTTCATCATAAGAGACAAATTTTAACAAATTGATTGGGAACTCTGCAATACCAGAAGTCAGAAAGCTGCTGCATTAAAACAGGCCTGTACCAGTGCAGTGAAGAGGCCTGTTAACAGAATTATTGCTGGGGAGAGCTGAAGGCAGCTGAGCCCTCACCAGGGCCAAGTCCTTAAGCTACAACATTCCATTTGCATATGCCTGAGAATTGATAGGAAAGAGATATTGGCTAATTTAAGGATAATTATTGGCAAAGAGAATCAATGGGAGGCACACACACTTTGACCTATTAAAGCAGTTCACAGGAACTTACATTTCAAATCAGTCCCATCATCCATCAGGATGAGCAACTCTGCCCAGGACAGTGGTTGCCAGCACAGCTCAGCAAAGGTACAAAACCCACCCAAACGGGCTGTCATGGAATGCCCCACTCAGAGAGGAGCTGCATCTTAATTCTATAAGGTTAGTTCCTATTCCAAGAGGAGAGATGATACAAATACAGCATTTTTAATCCTTTTGGTGGAGTTTCATTTATTCCTATTTATCTTTCATCTCTCTTGGCCTCTGTGCTGGTCTTGGTTTCTGTCTCTAGTGGCAGAGACTTTCCCTAGTGAACACAAACATTGTGCATAACTGGAGGACAGGATTCTGATAAGATCAAAACCTACTTTTATGCCTTGGTCCTCCACTGAATTCAGGGCATGGCATTTCCTACACCTGCCATTCTAGCCCATAACCTCATACCAAGTGACCCCTTCTTACTCTTCTGACCTCCTCATTTTGTAATGTGTTGTCCTTTAGTCACAGTCCATATTACCAGTTCATGGAAAAATAACAGGATGTTCCTATTGAAAAGTTACCCTTAAATATAATTTAAAACACTGAAAGAATACCAAGCATGGCTAAAACCAGTTCTGCTAAGGGTAGAAATGCCCCTGACACTGAGCAAAATTAAATCTTCATAGGCTGGAAAAGGAAAAGAAAGCAAAAGTGAGCAGTTCTCAAAGCAGCTGGCTCTACCCTCCAACACTCTCCAGCCTTCACTAAAACAACATCCTTTCCACTGGGATTTTCCTCCCTAAGTACACTCGATTCTGCAATTTTTTATGTGCAATAGGAATATTAAGATGTTGAGGAGTTGGACTCAGAGTCACTGTAGAAAACCTTTTCTCCTCCTCAGCAGTTATTACGAAGTATAAATGGATGAAGAACATTTCCTAACACCTACTGTGTTTGGAGCAATAATCCAGCGTTCTTTCCAAACGTCAAAATTAATAATGATTTTATTTAGAGAGTTTGAAAAGTGTAGGTTTAATGGAACTAGAGAGCCAACTCACCATACAGTGACCCTCTTAGCTGTAGACTTGCCCTGCTCTCCGTCACACGTTTTCCAGCTTGCAGTTGCCTTGGCAACAGCCAAAGCATAAATTCCAAGTATTTTTTCCTTATATATCTGCCATTGACACTACAGCCCTGCTATCAGACACTTCTGCTGTTTTAATTCATCATTAACTTCATTACTATTAATAATGAGAACTAAATTTCCTGCATTTCTCCTGACTTGTGATTTTAAGGACTGAAGACATTCTTGAAACTCGGTTCTTTCAGAAGAAAGAAAAAAAATCTTCGGCAGCACAGCACCCAAAAATTTTTTGATATGGTTCCAACATCTGTGGCACCGGATTATAGATTGTTTCTAAAATAACCTTAAATTGATGGATCATTGCTCCTTTCATTTGGGCTTGACGAAAAGTACCTCTGGCATCTCCTTTCACTCTTTATGTTGAAAATGGTGTGTCACTCGTTCTGCTCTTTTTCTTGCCAAAAAAAGAATTCTTGCCCATTTTTTCAATATTTTCTCTTTTAACAGCTCAATTTCACCTACTAGCTATAGTAATAGCCTTAAGTGTGCATATTTTATTTTGATTTGCTTTGACTTCTTTTTTTGTGGAGAGATGATAAAAAATAGCAGTTATAGAATTTCTTTGGTAAATGTTTGTAATCCAAAAAGACATAAAGTCCAAAACTTAAAATTATTCTATTCAGGATGGATTGAATTCCTTCTACTTTTTCAGTAGCTGTGTTTTACCACATATTATTTAACTATTTAGACTTTCCATGTTTCCAAGTTTGCTTGGTTTATGGGAGGTTTTTTTTGTTATTATGGTGAAAACAAGCAAAACTGCATGAATATATCAAGGATTTTCAAGAGACTTTCTCAATCAGTACTGCTTATCCTAGCATTGAGCTCTGGGAACCCAAATTTACACGAATGTTCTTGATGCCACGTTCCATATTGATGAACCACAGTCAGTTCCTCTCCACCACCAACACACACCATGCACAGCCTCCATTCCCTCATTCCATTCTCCCACCTCCTGACTGCTGGGAAATGTTATCATGACAGGATGTCATGAGATTCCATGATGGAATCTTCAGGATAAACCAGGGAAATTATTCCTTCAGAAAGGTGTCAAGCAAAAGCAGAGGGGTTGGCCATGCATCCTCCATTTTGTGTGTCCCCATCAGGAACACGGGATCTCAACATCTGGCTCCGTATTTTACAGACAAGTCCTCCCTCATCCCTTCAGTAAACTGAGCTTTGTTGCCACATTTCTTCACCCCAATTCTGCTCATCCATGGTTCATTGCCTCCTTCTCCCTGCAAGGTGCTTCTTCTCCCACCCCACCAATACTGTCCATTAAAAACACCTTCTTGTCTCAAAACCATGGCTGATGCTGCTAAATTGATTATTTCTAAAGCTACCCAAGAAAAAGAAATTAAATTCATTTGCAAATTTGCAAAGCTGCTGAATTTCCCCGCCCAGTGAACGTGCATCTCTACTCCTGCTGATGTCATCTCCACATATTTTACGAAGTTTCCAACTTTTACCACATAACAAGCTCAACAGAAACCAAGTCTCTCTCTCCTGGAGAGTTCCCCAAGCTTGCTGCACATGCCTCTGCACAAGTGGCACTAAGCAAAACAATCTCGTCACCTCTGTAACATTTTTAATTGTGATAAAGATGTGTGACATCCATCAGAAGCCCACGCAGTCGCTTGGCAACAAAACTTTTAACTTCTGAGACTTTCTGAACTCCTAAGAGAAGAGATGATATATTAATATTACCGCAGAGGAAAGATAATTAATTTTTTAAAAATTTTAATGAAGACGCTATATTTTAAGAAACTAATAGTTAAGCCAATCTGATTAGTGCCATATGGAGAGTGTTTTGTGCAATGGACACCACGGTTACTAGCATGAGGCAGAAGGAAGTAATTCTTCCTATTTATATAAGGGGAAAAAAACCCACGAGTGTTGATGCTCCAGGAATGTGGTAAACGATGAGATTGGCACAAATCCACAAGAGATGCTTTTTGCTGTGTGACCCACCCACTAACATGAAAGAAACCCTTTTTTAAGTGCCTGGAGCCATTAGGTCTCACAAAGTGTCTTTCCTTTATAGTGTGGTTTGCTGTAAATTTAGCAACAGGTATAGGAAAATAGAGACAGCTGTGATGGCTTTTAAACGGCTGTCTGGATTTTCAAAAGGTGAATGAGTGACAATGGCAGATGAGGGGGAAAAGCAGAACTTGGCTTCAACAATCCACTTGGAATACTTAAGTTAAAACTAGCAGGTTAAGGAGGCATCCATAAATTCAAACATTTACATAATAAAGTTGTGTTTAGTTTGCATTCCTTGGTGGAGCTGTGCAATTTATTTATAAAATATGTATCTACATTTACTAGTCTTTCCAACCCTAGGATACATAATATATTCTGGAGGGTTGAAGGAAATGGATTTCTACTTAGTCTGTACTCACCACAGCAGAGATTTATGCCAAACTTCCTACCTAAACTCCATCCATTAAACCTGTGCTGTGCTTAGACCAGACTTCTCCATCCTTAATGCCCTTTCCACAGGAATATTAAGTCTTAATACAGACACAAGATCAACTTTTAATAATAATAGTCCTTCTCTAGTAATTTTGTGGGTAATAAAGATATCAAAGGTTATAATCCTTACCATTATTTTCTAACTCATCTCATTAAGGTATGTGGTCTCTGTGTCTTTCAAGAAACTTTGTGTCAGGATAAGGCATGCAAAAGTCTTTAGTTACATAAATTTCACAATCCATTTCAGCCCATACTCACTTTATTGGATTTAAATTAGCAGAAGGAATGTGTTTCATATGAGCTCTATATTAAGGGGCCTTTTTTTTGGTTTTCTCAACTCTTTCAGTGCTGGAGACCATGTTAAGGGAAGCAGGGAGTCTTCTCCCTGGCACAACAAAAAACCTCCTTTCCTTGTTTGTTGCACTGACAAAAATTTCTCTTGCCTCCTTGTTTTTGATAAGTTAACCAAATAAACACCCCTATCAGGAGAAGCAGTTAAAAAGTGCCTCTGTGTGCTTCAAGAGCAACAGTGACTCCTCTGACACCCTTCTCTTTTAACCAGTTCTTTCCTTTTGTCGACAGGATAGCAGCCAAGGAATCCGTGAATCTAATGTCAACACAAAGCTTAGGAATTGTGTTTGGACCAACACTCCTTAGACCTGAAAAGGAGACAGGGAACATGGCAGTCCACATGCTGTACCAAAATCAGATAGTTGAACTTATGCTGAGCGAGTACAGCAAGATCTTCGGCTCGGAGGAAGACTGACAGACAGGGCCTGTTATTGAAAACGTTCACATCTGTCTTGATGTCTAATATTTTTACATTTCTGTAAACATATTTCTGAAATATTTCTTTTTCTTTCAAGTGACAGATGCCTCATTTTGTGCAAACTTAATGATGATTTTTGTGTCTAATTTTCAAACATTGGAATAAAAAATATTGTCAACATTTGCCTATATGTATTCTGCATTAACCCTTTGAGAGTTTCATTATGCTAGCACTCCAAGTGTCACTTTTTCTGCAAGCTGAGCATACAGCATATGGCCCTAGACCATAGAAAATGCTGTTTACCAACATATGCAATGGCACAGAAAGACAGATAATAATTGAGGAGGTTTGTGGAAGACGGATTAAAGTAGGTATATTAAAAGCAATGAATTAAAGCAGTGATACGAGATCATTCATAGCTGATCTGACTATAATTTACCTTTCTCTTTAATATACGTTTAAAATTAAAGACGTGATGAACAATCAATTTGTCTACCCCAAGAGCTGGGAAAAACAAAAATTGCATTGAATGCTTTTAAACAAATAAAATAAACAAACACAAGCAAAATGAGAATGTCACTATTTGCATAACAGTGCCTAAAAGAAATTAAAAATGGAATTGGAACTTTGGCATTTTTACTTAAACGCAGTACATGAAATGAAGACATTGCATGACTGCTCATTTTAATGTAACATCCATTTTGATTCTTCATCACACTGTACATCTGCCCGCTTTCCCCAGCTATCTCATGTTTTGTAGCATTTGTATTGTGCTCCTGAGGATGCTTTATTGGTGAACTACATTAAATTCATCTAGAAAGAACTTTAAAAAAAAGCCTTTTCATATGCCCTTAGGATTACTTGGCTAGACTTGAATCAATTTATGCATTTGATGGTTAGTTTCAGTTGTCATGGATAAACAAAAGGGTAACTGTCTAGAATATATCAAATATTGTTTCATTTTGAAATGTATGTTTCCAGCTATACACATCTCCTACCCTGTTTTGTAAAAGTATTCTGCTGATAAAATGTAGACTTATGTTTGACAGCTTTTTAATCAAGTTCAAAGAGAATAAATAAAACTAATCCAGTGTGGTAAAGAGTCTGTCTGGTTATCGATTTGTTCATAAAATGAAAAATAAACCATGTAAATAAGATGTGTGAAACACAGATCCAGAAGCAAATATTTAAAGCAATTAAAGACCCCGAAACATAGGATTAATGCATAGGTCTGCTGTGCATGAGAGATATGTCTCCAATATCACCTCAGCAGATCGTGGGCTGCTTCAGTTTTTACTCAGCATTTGTTGTGCAAAATTCCGTGTTATCCAGGAAAGGTCATTCCTTGGAGAGGTCATTTATGGGAACAAATATATAATGAGGCCTGATTGTTATAACTAAGACCAGGATCTTTCATCAGATACTAACACAGGCAGAAAACAACACCAAGAAAACATAAAAACCAGCCCTGAGATGTTTTTTCTGACTCCTCACATGTCTGAACAATCAAGCAAAATCAGAGGGGTAATGACCAATAATTAAAATGAAAGCCACAAAACCAAACAAAATCTCCCTCGGATCACAAATATCCAGCTCAAAAAACTTCTGAACCAAACTATAATATACTGGAGAACCCAAATTCACTTTACATTCAAGAAAATATTTTTCATGTTAACATCAAGCCATGAGTACTTAAACAGTGATGCTTTTCAGCACCATCATCTATAGCCCCTTTTAATAACAACAAACCAGGCGCTGTTTATAGCCTGTGGAAATGACTGGAAGAAAGATAGTCAGAAGTTCAGTCTATTCCTTAATAAAGACCATTCGCATTATGGCCCCACGGGTGCTCACAATCATGCTATTGAAGTAATTTCTGCTATTACTGGAAATGAAAAGTTCACTTGTTACTTGGAGCCTGTTGCACTCGGAAGAAAAGATTCTTAATTAATTAATTAATCTTCTTTCAGGCTTTCTTCGGAGCA
Organism: Pycnonotus jocosus; assembly: GCA_013400435.1. Lineage (NCBI taxonomy): Eukaryota > Metazoa > Chordata > Aves > Passeriformes > Pycnonotidae > Pycnonotus > Pycnonotus jocosus. The sequence continues at coordinate 41,157 of VWYP01023789.1, forward strand.
TGGAGACTCCTCTTGTCTTGTTTTTATAAGACAAGGCTTGTGAAATGCACCGTATCTCTCTCAAGATCGACTGGTTTGAAGGGGGCAAAAAAAAAAAAAAAAAGAAAAATCAAGGAAACTTTTTGGACACATGAGCCTTTCTTTGGGTTTGAAGTGTTCCTTACATGAACACTGCACAAAAGTGCTGACTGCTCTGCTAAATGCTCTGGTAAATTACAGCCTGGACGTGGGCAGACAATCTGGGGGGACACAAGTGGCTCTCACCAGAGGAGGGGATAAATCCAGGGCCTGGAGCAGATGCTACACAAAGGAATGGCCATGCCTTGCTACCAAGCTGCTTCCTTCCCCAAGAGACCAATTCTTCCTGTCTCTCTTAATACATACACTAATTTAATGGGAAAGATTACTGACTCGACCATTAGTCAAAGAGCCAGCCCTTCAGCCCCTGCCATCAGCAGAAACCAGAAGGATTAAAGAGGAAAGAGTAGGGAAAAAAATAAAAATAAAAATAAATGTTCAAGCCTTAACTGCAGCAGGGTTTCTTTCTCCTCCTGCTCAGGCAGTTTACTCTTTATTAACCAAGCTCACAGCCCAGGAGTGTGACAGACTCTTGTTGCTGGACTCAAACATTTCTAAATCCCAAAGATGCCCAAGTTTTGCAATTCACTGAGCCTGTATTGCCACCACATTGCTCTTCCAATTGTTACTTATCAGAATATTCACTATCACTCGGTGGGAGTTTTGCTCAAACTCTGCTAAATTTTTAGCAAGTCAAAATTAGACTTGTAGAAGACCTTTCTTTTTCAGGAGCCAGCATCAGTTTGAGGAGGGCCACAGATATTTTGAGCAAGGAGCTATTAATGGTAAATGATCAGAAAAATGAAGGCTGAGAATGCAGCAGAGACAAATATGTCCAAGGATCCCTGTTTATCTGCATCTTCTCCCTGTGAGGAGCATCTTCTACTCAAACTCATCTGAGAAGCAAGAGCACAAAACTGGGACTGATTCAGTAAAGGGAGATATCAGAAACAAACCTCTAATGAAACCAAAAAAGGGCTACAAATTTCCAGCTACGAATTTTTATCATTAAAATAAAGACAAAACATCAACGTGTTGAATTGTAAGCTTCAGTGAGAAACATCGTCAGTCTTTTAACTCAAGAAATTCCGCTGCAAAGCAGGATTACAGAACAAATGATGAGACACACTGACATGCTGAGCTACAGCTGAAAGAGGACATAAACTCCCCTGAACAAATTTTTATTCCTCTTTTTATTTACTTTTTTTTTTTTCTTGCAAGCAGCATGCATTTCAACAGTTCTTTAATTCTCTGCCAGAACAGTGCAGGTAACACTCAGCTTTTTTTTTTTTTTTTTTTTTTTTTTTTTTTTTTTTTTTCAAGCCTCCCCCCTTCGCCACCAGCCC
>VWYP01023789.1:42607-52607 GCA_013400435.1 Pycnonotus jocosus
TTTTATTCTCTGCCAAAAAAGGGCAGGTAACCCCCAGCTTTTTTTTTTTTTTTTTTTTTTCCTTTTTTTTTTCTCTGCAAGCATCCCATGCTGCAGCAGAGCCTTAGGCTGCCATTCAGCCCAAGGCACTCGAGAAGTTCAGCTAATCAATTTTCACATAGGATACAGAGCATGGGCAGAGTTGGGAAGGAAGCTGGGGAAGTAAGTTGGGCCCACAATCACCGCTGTAATCAGGCAGTGTGTAGGTTTTACACAGCTAATTCTCAGAAGAGGCTGACAGAAGAGCCTGGGGGAATGCACAGATTATCAGGGCACAGCAGGTTCTCCTGCTCGGCGTTCCTGCCTCGGAAAGGAAACATGGAACACGGGGAAGATGAGCATAATCAGAGGCACTGGGCTCAATCACAAGGCCTGGGGCTTGTAGGATGCAAAAATGGAGCCCAAGGCTATGGTTGTTTTGCAGAACATAGGAGTCTTTCCTAGCACCCACTTTGGGTTAAAAACCAACAATTTTTCCCTAAAGATCAAGGGACAAACAAGTGGCCTGTGGAGGTCAGGCCATACCCAAATCCTTCTCTTCCAAGAAATGCTTCAAGATGCTGCTAAAGCAACAATCTCATCCTTGTGCCAATTCACCACAAGTGATCACAGCAAACCAATGTCCTCTGCCATCACTCCAGGCTATTTTTGCACTACAAAACCTCATACTTCCAAAGATACCTGAAATATTGTGGGAATTAATGTCCATTTTTTACTCAGAGAGCCTTGTTGCAAAGATTTGCTTCATGTTGGATGGAAAACGTGAGCCCTCACTACCATTTTCCACATAAAATATATATTGATATTTAAAATAAAAATGAATTCAAGACTCAGGACAAGACAGTTGGGGATTCAATGCCAATGCACATAAATGTGTGAGAAACAGAGAGACTCATATCATAAGAGAACTTTCTATTTTAGTCCTCACTTTATTAATTTCTTTTTAAAATAGAATCATAGAATAGTTTGGGTTGGAAGGAACCTTAAAAATCACTTCATTCCAACCCCCTGCCATGGGCAGGGACACCTTCCACTATCCCAGGCTGTACCAAGCCCCGTTTAACCTGGCCTTGAACACTTCCAGGAATGTGGAGTCCACAGATACTCTGGGAAAACTGTGCCAGGGCCCCACCACCCTCACTGACACTTTATATTCTACACCCTGAACTCACCTACAATAATCAGGTATTTGGAGTTTTGCAGGCACCGAGCCCTGCAACCGAAAGAAAGGGTAACCTCAGAGGGAACAGAACAGAACAGAAAGAAATTTATCTTCCAAATTGTCGACTATGGTGAGGTGTTCTGACTTTCTATGATTTGCCCTTAAACCTTCACAAATACTTCAGAAGTGCAGAGAATCCATGAAACACTGCAAATTCAGATTGAGTGTCAATTAGTTATCCACGAAACATCATCATTTTAGAACACATCTCAGTCAATAAAATGTGGACTCAAATTCCACACAGTTATTCTCTCCTCTGCCTTTGTCAAAATGCAATATCTGAGCTCAGCTCTTATCCACAAGTTTTTCTGGCTGCATTTCTGGTGTACAGAGGGAACAACCACCTCTCCAGCAGTGATTTCTATATTGTCTCAAAGCTCAAAGAAGCAGCTCAGAAGCTTTTTGAACATTTTGTTGTTGTTGTTGTGGTTGGAATTTTGGATAGGTGGCCTCTGCTCTGGAAAATTAAAGTGGTTTGACCAGTCCATTGCTCAGGCTCCAGCCTGCCCATTGCAGTAAAAAAAAAAGGTAGAAAAAGTCCAGTGTTATGTTAAGCTTTCCCACAGGGGATGTTTCTTTGCAGCCTCAGGCAGTAAATGGTTTTAAATAAATGGCTGAACACCCTGTATACATTTCTATCTTTATGTAGTTTCTGTCACTTATTATCCATTTTTAATCCTGCTAGGCTCTTTGTCTTAATGGTATCTGATGAATTTCCCAGGTTAATTATGCACCATGTAGGAAAATATTTTACTTGTATCACTTTTAAATTCATTAGCTTTTAGTACCATTGTATAGCACTCTGCTTGCTCCTGATTTATGGGAAAGGCTAAATAGGATCATCTGACTGACCTCTCCTGGCAATTCACTCTCCTATATACCACTAACACATCACCTCTCATTTGTCTCTTAATCAATTTAACCTTCCCTCAAATGGAAGATCTGCCACACCTCTTACAACTTGCTCTGTCTTTCCCTGGATGCTCTGTGTATCTATTCTGCCTTTTAGAACAAAGCTCTTAAGCATCCAAGGGGGAAGGATCCTTAATATTTTCATTATTGAACCCTTTACAGCTCTTAAAAGAATCAAGCTGCTTGTTTGTATCTGATTTCTGCTCTGCACTGAAGAACTGAACTGTCCTTATTGCCTGGACCGGGTTCACAAGGGAATTTGGGGAATTAAATGCTATTTTTGTCTATACAGAGAACGTGCCAGTGCTGCTGGTTTCTCCCTTGTGGCTGCTTCACCTTGCAGCTCTCCAAATTTCCATCAGCAGCTTCAGCCACATAACCCTGCCTATCTAGTACCTGTCTGAACCACTCTTATCTTGGTCCTTAGGCCCCTTGAAGTCTTTTACCCACAGGACACGAGCAGAGAGATGCTTCTGTCCCCTGCTGTTGTGAGTTTAAAATGCCAGCTCAGGGAGGTGGACTTGGAATCTCCTACAAGGCAGAGGATCAGGATCCTGCACATTTCCTTCAGCACAGCTGCAGTGTGAGGCTGCATCCTCACCCAGGGGTGATTCTGTGCAGATTCCCATTTTTCAGCTGGAGACCCCCATTTCCACAGAACCACAGATTCCACACACTCCCCCAGACCAGCCAGTGCTGCAGGAACGTGGAGCTGGTGATCACCTCACTCCACAAGACACTGAGCTCAGACAAAGCCACGCCATAGCATCGGTGTTATCCCGGATTTATGGAGTGCGGTCGGAAAACAAATCAAATTCCCTCTTGTGTTTATGATGCGCTTTACCTCAAATGTGAGAACTGAAAAATAAGGTAACCACCTTAAACAAACACGCCCAAAGATGCAAAACACGAGCACCTTCCTGAGACCTCTGGTGCTATTCCTTTTCACATGGTGTCCCTTTGAAGTGCCCGTAGCCAAAAACATTGGCAGTGCTTTCCCTCTGATGCTGCAGTTTTTTTGAGAGTATTATGCATATTGCAGATGCGGTTTTCTTGCACTAGACTGAAAAAAAAAAGAAATAATCTTATTAAAAATGTAAAAGGATTTCAGGGTTCTGTGCATACTCAGAGAAAAGAGAGATGTCAACAATAAACATGCCATCTGAACAATACGGAAGGACCTCTGTCCCATGGGCATAATAGATGTTTTATTAATAACTTGCTTTTATATATTTTTCTCATTTCCCAAAACAAAGGGAGGAGGGGGAGGAAATTAAAAAAAAAAAAAAAAAAAAGAAATGGGTTTGAAAATCAAAACATTTCCTTGACTGGACAATTCAACACCCTCCCTGAAACACAAGAGGATGAATTGAGACCTGGTGCATTTTCTGGGTCTGTGTTCTCCTGCCCTGAGTGTATTTCTTTACATCAGGACACTGATGGCATGCGGAAAAGCCCCCCTGGTTCTCCAGAGTTTATCATGAAATACATCAGCTCCAGCTAATAGATTGAAAAGGTGGATCTTTTCAGTGGCTTCAGCAGACTCAGCACAAGCTGAAAAAGATGTTACTCATTGTCTGAGACTGCTGGACACGGTGTAAGAAAGGAGGGGGAGGACAGGGGCCGCTTCTTTCACATTCTGGAAGAAACAGAGCAACTCTGACACAGCAAACTGATATTTTTCCTGATTTAAGTCAGCCTTGTTTTCTCAAGTAGATGCCTCAGGAATGGATAAAGGAGACAAATTAGTCTTTGCTCCTCTAGGTACCTTCAACACGAGTGTGTGTCCAGACCCTCAGGTTTGGCCCATATCAAGTGATTAGGTGCAGGGAATGGTCACCCTCCAGAGGCATTTTACCCTCTTTTTTACTCTCTTTACCATGATATATTTTTCCCTCACACAGAGCCTGTGTTTCAGGTAATTGAGACCTCTTTGGAAATGCTGTTCCTACAGTACAGGCCCTCAGTAAACCAGTTTTTCATCCCAAATAGCTTCCATAAAGCTAGGCAAATATGGCAGGGGGAAAGAGGGACATGGGGTGAATTAAGGCATGAGGTGTTGGAACAATATGATCTTTAAGATCCTTTCCAACCCAAACCATCCCATGATTCTATTCTATGAAGGGAAAGAGCACCTAAAGTAATCTTCCTCTTCCATTTTCTGCCAATGTACATGACCTGGCCTATTACAGAACAACACTAATATTTTGTTTCATGGATAGCCTACCTGTACAAATAGATGGAAAATATTATGGAACTAGATGCTGCTAGAGAAATCTGTGGTGTTCTTAGAGGCTGAGAAAGAGGAGGGCTCCTCCTCAGAGGTAATGCCATTTATCCCTGAGATCATTAATAGGTACTTGCTAGGAAAACATTGCTTTGGAGCAAGTAGTGAAGAGAGATGATCCTTGAGATCCATGGCCAGAGGTCTACAGGCTCTTCTCAGGCCCTAAAAAACCTTTCCAGTATGCAGAAATTCCTATTTACTCACATGAGGCTTTTATTGCTTCATACCCCAAATAGTTTCTATGCAGATTAGATTTTACCCTGTGAAGGCCAAAACCTTTTCTAATTCTTTCCTTACCTGTGTGGTTGGGGATTTATTCATAGATGAATTGGGACATTTAACCCCAAACATGCCCAAGTGCAGAAGGGATCATCACTTGCTTATCAGCTTGGGATGCCTTTTTCTGCCTTATTCAAGTGCACTTTGCAAGGCTGCAGGGGTCACAAGCTGTGCTTCTTGCCTTTCCTATGGACACTCTCCAGTGAAAGAAACCAGGAAAACTCACTGCATAGAAGGGAAAAAGCTGTCTAATTAAGAAGCAAGTGTACATCTGTCTCAGGCCACTTGCCAAGCATAATGTGGTGGGGAGGCAAATCGTTGTGCTCTTGGAAACTGCTCCCTTTGGACTGGCTGACTCCAGAAGTGCAGGGGACAGGTGCCTCTCAGTCAGGTTCAGGACTTTCTGTGCCCACCTAATGGTGAGGAAGCTGTGGGATTTGTCAAAAGTTCCTCTGAACACAAACATGACAGAGGTTCCTGAAGTTTGGACAGCTCTGGATGCGACTCTGATTCACTTGTTTAAAGCTACACCTTGCACTGCTGTGAAATCAGAGGTACACGTGCACAGCAGCAGATGTGTCTCACAATTATCTCCAGGAACCTGAGGCCAGACTGTGACAAAACGAGCCCAGATGTGGCAGGTGTCACCAGGTGGTGGCAGGAAAAGGAGCATGGCAGGACTCTGTTGAAATGGATAGACAGTTTGGCAGGAAAAAGCTGGATCACTTGGGAAATTTGGAACATTCCATATTTTCTGATACCCTCCAAAGAGACTGTGCTTACAGAAAGAAAAATTTTAGCTTGATGAAAAAGTTATTCCTGCTCTTGAAGCTCATGCTATGTTGCTACAATAGCCAGAATTCCATCTGTTCCTACAATGATTTTATTAATTTTACATGATATCCTTCTGAAGTTAATAAGGGAAGAGATGAGAGAGAAAGGGAGGTAGCCAGACATCCCATGAACAAACAAGAGACCCTCAGCACCATCCTGCCACCATAGATGATGCAGGTGAGATCAGTGTCCAGGATCTGAATGAGGATAATGATTTTGGCACGTAATTTTTCAACCTTGATCCATCTTCTAGGAAAAAGCCACTCACTGTGGTACTGATTTGTACTGTGTGTAAGCAGTAAGTCAGTAAGGTCCTGAGGTGGCTTTCAGCATCCTTCTGATCTGCGTAGCACATGGAGAGACTGACACAGAACATAGATCAGATGTTAAAATCCTTTTTAACCTTTTTTCTCTCCTCTTCATTAACCAAACCTACGAATACTTCAAGCGCTGTCTCATGTTGGGTTAGAAACTGGGAAGGAATTCTTCCCTGTGAGGGTGGTGAGGCCCTGGCACAGTGTAGCAGAGCAGCCCACACCCAAGAAAGTGTTTTGCATGTAGGAAAGGTTTGAGACTCACCCCTTGTATTTCTTATAAGGTAAAGGATCCAGAAACTTCTTTGTTGTCCTGTCAGTAATTGGTTCAGTGCCAGCACAGAGGCATTGATTGGGCTTGGAAAGTGTAACTCAAAGCCTGTTGCCTATTTCTTTGAGCCAGGGGCCAAACAGCCCACCTGAAGTATTGAGTAGAAAAGAAAGAGAACAAAGAAGCTCGATGCATTTTCAGGATGTTGTGGCAGGATTATGAGACCTGTCTCTGTACTGTGCTCGGCTTTGCTCTTTGTGTTTGTATTATTTTCTTTCATTATTAAAACCATTTCAATTTTTCAAGACATATCCGATCATGCCATCCCACTAATTGATTTGAGCCATTTCTCTGCAAGGGCTGGACCCTCAGAGGTATGGGAATCCCCATATCACAGGGTGCCCAGAGAAGCTGTGGATGCCCCATCCCCAAGAGTGTCCAAGGCCAGGTTGGACCAGGCTTGGAGCAATCTGGGATAGTGGAAAGTGTCCCTGCCCATGGAAAGGAGGTGGAACTTTAAGCTTTAAGACCCTTTCCACCCTAAACCATTCTGTGATCCTATGAAATGCCCGTGAAAGAGATCCAAGCTCCCACAGAAACATCTTTGCTTAACATCCACCCCGTTGACGACTGTAACTTAATTACCGCGCACACCGTACCGGTGACAGTAAATATTAGTGCTGTGTGCCACAGAACAAATACCCCGTGATGAAAAATTCAAACGGTATCGAGCTTTTCATTAGCGCAGTAATGGCTTTCTCACACATTTAGCTCATTTTTAACTCGACCTGCTAGGGGAAGGAAATGACATACTTTCTGTCGAGTAAGACAGCGCCGAGATTATGGGAAGGTGCGTTTTTATGGGTAAAGAAACGTATGCCACATTAATCTATTTTTATGCCTTGCAGTACGTGCTGATGAGTCATTTGAATGCCAAGTTTCATTAGTAAATTGGGAGTGATATAGGCAGCCCTGCACTAAAATAAAAATATATTTCTTATATTTCGTTTAAGAAGGCAAAAAAATTTCAGCAGTGCTGCAGAATGACTTAGAACACGAAGTAGGATCATAGGATGTAAGGATTAAATCTTAGAACCCTGTTTATAAAGGCAATTTTGTGTCCATAAAATGCACATTAGTGACACAATCTGCCCAATATTGTATTGTTCTATCATTTCTCTACGGATCATATTAGTCAGTGTCCTGTTAACATCCATTTTATCATACTGTCATAATATTATATTGAAATGAGATCTGGTACTTTTGGGGTCCTGTGCAAGATGAAAAAATGGGTCTCCAGCAGTCTTCCTCTTAGATATAATTGAAAAAGAGGCAGGCATGAGGGCATGCTGTGACTCACGCTGCCAGAGAGTGATCCGGAATCATTCAGATGATGAGTACATAGAGAATGCCGCGCACAGAAAGATGGCAATTTGCTGTACTAATGTTTTGAAAATGAAAATTTCTAGCTGTTTCGCATAGGAGCTTAGTAGGAAAGGCAGAAGGAAAAAAATAAAATAAAATAAAATCTTTTATAGTGAAGATAATTTCTGTTGTTTTTGGAAAGGCTACACAAAGAAATGTGTTTTCTGGAGGATGGTGTAAAGCGCAAATGAACATTGCTTTGTTGACCAAAATAAGTATAAAATACAGGAAATGGAAGGAAAACAGCAAATGAGAAAAATTCTGTCCCATTCCTTGAGGAGTAGTTTTACAGAGGGTCCAGGGGCACCTTTCAGGCTCCTTAAACCAAACCTTGGATCCCCACTGTGGCCACTTAGCCATAGGGATGGACACCCACAAACACCCCACACTTCAAGCCCATCAGCCTGTATTTCTGCCATCAAGCCCAATTTCCAACGGCCAAGCAGCCTGACAAGCCCCAGCAGGAATGAAAACAATGCTTCTCCTTCTTTCCAAACAGATTATAACTAATGATATCAATGTCCTGTTCCTCTGGTGCTTCCACCAAGCTTTAATACTAACAAATAAATCAAACCAGCACTTCCAACCTTTGTTTAGTATCTATGCTATCAGCCCTGATGCACAGTCACTATTAAAATGTTATTTTATTTTTCTTCTTGTGCTTTGTTTTGACTAGGTTTGTTCTTGATATCATCACTTGGTATTAAATGAAGAAAATTTAGTACTAAATTACGTCCCTTTCTTCAGGATTTTGTTGTTAAGGGCTGCCAAGCTCATGCAGCTGGCCTGTGCCCAAGAGAGTGACCCAGCCACCTGACCCGAGTCCTCTTCAAGGAATTGAACCAATCTCCTGCAAAAATCCAACTCTGTCTTTGGGACATCGGGGATGCACTCAGAGACCTGCAGGGAAAGCACAGAGGACCACAGGGCTTGGCTCAACCTTTCAACATCCAGGGGAGCATTTCCTCATCAAATACATGAAAAATAACCCCTTTTAGTGAATATTCTTTTCAGAAATCATGCTGGACAGTAACAACTCCTCTGTCTGCATGTTGGAGCAGACAGGATCAATTCCAGTCTTGCTCAGCAGGATTTAAAGCTCTTTTAAAATATGGTACATCTGATATTTTCCCTCCATTTTATACTTTAGGTTCCTCTCGCTACCCCTCACCATCCCATGCCTTTGTTGGTGACATTTTAAAATCACCATTCCTCGTTCTCTTTAATGGATCTGGTTTTACCATTGCTGTTTAAATTTTTTATAAGTCTCTGTACACTGAATCAGTCGAAGTGAGATCTTTCCAGCGGGAAGGAGGAGACTCCTTTGCTTAAAGGAAACGTGTGCTTTGCAGGGCTCTGAGTGACCCAAAAAATAGATGGTTCCTGGGAAAACGCTGTTAAGCACCAAGATGGGCAATTTACTACACGTGCAAGTCCAGGTGAACAGGGAATCTTCAAGCAACTCCCATTGAGCCGAAATCGGGACCATTTTTATAGCTTTCAGTTTTGAGGTCACAGTCACCCGGACTGGAAACTCAAAAATGACTTCAAAAAGGCAAATGCTAACTAGATTTCACACTAGATTTCATTTTACTTGGCATTACAGAAAGAATGCAGGTATTAAATAGACTGTTTCCTGTATACAATAAGGTTAATTAGTAGCAAGGGATGGAAATCAGTGTAGACATAACTCTTTTAGACAGGTATCAAAAATAATCCCCTGATCCCCACAGACCCCAGCTGCACTGAAAGAAGAACAATATAAAAGATTCTTTAAAAGAAATTTTTCAAACATTCTCCAGGTGTCCCAGCTATATTTAAATAGGCCCGTGGCCCCATGCCTACTCCAACCCTTTCTGCTCTACAGTTCCCCTGCTCCAAGTTAAATGAGCAGAGTACTTGCACAGAATTTTGAGGTGCAACATAAAGGATTTCTGTACAAAGAGGCTGGGATTGCAAACCGAGGCAGACAGGAGAACAAAAAGAAGAATATATTCTAGACTGAATGGGACTTCCCTAAGCTCCTTATCAATAAGGTTAATAAGGGTCCATGCAATTTACTGATCACTACGATGCAACAACTGGGCTAAAGCTGTAAAGAAGCTGCACAGATACCAGCTTTTCCTGCTTCTCATGGCCCACCACATTAAAGTCCCTTTACCCTTCCCCTGTCACCCCACTCAAGAGAATAAACTCCAGTCTGTGTGATTGGCCTTGCTAAAATCCCTGGTCTGCTATTACGCTTCTACCTGCCCTAGTTAAGCAGATTAATAGTTATTTCCTTGAATTTGATCCTCCAGCCCCTTTGTAATTGAAGCAGTAATGCTCAGATATTTCTAAAAATGTATTTCTGAAAAATACATTTCCTTTTTTCTCCGGTTTAATTTTGTTATCCTCAATCATATGCATGATAGAAA
>VWYP01023789.1:57607-70470 GCA_013400435.1 Pycnonotus jocosus
CATCTTTGCAATGTGCACCAATGGCTAAAAAGGAAAAGACCAAATACCCAAACTTCATGTTTACAAACACGTTCTCATGGGCACAGCCCAGGACCTTCATCACATATTTATCCAAGCAAGGGAGAGCACAAACCAGAAATCCACCAATTCTGTGCCACTCTGGTTGTAATCTCTCACTCAAGGAGATGGGTGGGATGCTGAATTTCCACTGCTGGATCTCCACTGCTGGGTTCCCAGCTGGAAAAGCAAAGGGCCCCTGCTCACAGGGCAGGTACAGGTATGGGGGCAGTGCACAGCAAGTGTTACAGTCTGTGAACTTCAGCATGGGAGTTTATTTTAGTACTCTGCACCTCCCAGGCAGACGTGAAGGCTCGTGACTTGGCTTGCAGGTTCCCATGGCAAGATGACAATTGCAGAATAGGTTAACTTACTGCAGAGCCAGCCAGGATCTGTGACTCTCCGTGGCATATAAAAGAAGGGAAAGTACAGCCAAAATAAATTCATTTAAAAATCTGAGCAAATAGACATGACATTTTTCTTGCAGTTTTTGACTGGCTCTAAAAATATCAACAGTCTCTCCAGCTCTGGTGCATGCTCCCAATAAACAGCTTTGGAGACTGATTAAAACACCACAGCTCTGCTTCCATGCTTTATCAATCCCATTAGCCATTTGCTGAATTGAAGCTATGAATTGACAGTGAACTTTGGGAGGGGGTTACACAGCCACACAATGGGTCAACATTTGTCTAAGGGCTCATCTCTGAAGCAATTTGGTTTCAAAATGAGAGGGTCTGTACTGCAGTTAATCAAAAGGACAATAGTTTTGTTTTCAATTCATACTGTACTTCACGCCAAGTAAAGTGGTCCCAATGTGTGCAGCAAAATCCCACTGGCTTCCTGCATATGCATTTTTTTTTCCAAAAAATACTTTGTATTAGTTTACAATTTTTCAATTTCTGAATGTTGTTCCAGCCTTGGCCCACCCCAGTCTATGGCAGCACTGAAGTTCAGAGGAATTTGGAGCAGTTGCTGGCAAAATGAAACAAAAGGCATCTGAAAAAGGGTCAGACAACCCAAACCTGCAGCCTGAGCCTCCCCTTTTCAAACAGGGAACCATTCAAGTCCTCCCCAAAACTGCAAAGCATGTTTGCCAACGGAGCATTACACTGATTTTTGGAAGCATGTTGTACAGCAGATACCCTTCCATTATTCAGCTGTGTCCTGATCCAGGCAGGCCAAAACTCCTGGAATTATATTCTTACAGGCACACACGCTGCACCTCAATTTGAAAACAAAATTGCTTACTGAGTGCAATCACAGTATTAAATTAGTCCACCACCAAATGTACTAGGAGAGGATAAGGAGATGCCCTTTATTATTTAAACTAAAAGTGACATGATTAATTTACCCTGATGGGATTCTATGACAGGGATAAAACAGGCAGGGAAATGCAGAGAAGGAGAAAAAGAGAAAGAGAGGGAGAAAAGCAAGTTCAGCCTGTAAGGATTCACTTGTATATGGCCTTGTAGCCATAATAATGCTAATAACACCCAAAAACCTGTTTTATTTTAGCCTGTAAAGTGAGAGTTGAAGGTCACACAGTGTGTGTAACTCAGGTGTCAATGACAGGTCTGAAGTACTGGGGAAATAATTTAGTTTTTCTATTGGGGTATGAGTCATACAGAAAATATCAGAACTCCTTATTGGCAAAGAAAAGTGCTAAAAAAGGCTGAATTAAAGGTTACACACAACCTAACTGCAAGATTTCAACAAATTACTGCCAGAAAAGACGAGAAGTAGAATATAGAACTTGAGTAAAAGAATGAGTTGTTCAGCCCACTGCTGGATTAGGAGTCACCATAAAACCTACAAACACAACTAAGGCCATGAAAGAGGGAAAACTCAGAGTCCTTCCAGCAATGTAGGTAAGCTCCAGAAATCAAATCAATACATTGCAGCAGCAACAAGGGTGAATGTATTGTTAGTGCAAATAAAATTTACACATTCCTGTTCTGATGTTAACAGCTAAAGCAAACGTTCAACAAATCCTAAATAAATTATTTTGACAATGTTAATGCAATCCACCACCAGCACCAATACATTAAAAAATAGTAAAGGCATTGTAATTTGAGACTCTCAAATCTCTATTTCTTGATATTGGTGTTATCCAATAAAACACATCCACTGACCGAAATAGCTATTTTAAAAATTACTTCCTGCTTTCCTAAGAAATTAAACCAAAAAGCAATAAACATGGTTTATGCAAGCCTTGGCAGGTCTCTGGTTCTGCATTTTACACATGAGGCAGCTACAGAGAGGACGAGGTAAAAAGGAAGGGAGAGAAAAAGGGAACTATTTGCCAGCATATTATTTTCAAAGCATTCACTTCAGGGAAGGGTAAGAGTAATACAAGCTATGTTATTCAAGCATCAGACATAAATACATGGATTGTAAAATACCCACTTTCAGATCTGAAATCTAAGTAAAACAATTTATTCTGCTACAACCCTCTTATTACCCTTTAAATTTAGCCAAAGTATTCCCTGCCAAAGATAGATGGAAACATGATGAACAAATCCATCCCTCACATACTCCAGCAAGAAATTTAGGCCCTATCTTCCAGTCACTCATTTACATATAAAGAGATTTGCTAAAAATTAATAGTATTTTCTATTTTTATCTATGTAAAACTTAAATAAATCAACTGGAGTGGATTAGATTTAGCTCAGAAATGATGCAGAAGTGCACTCTGACATTGTCCTGTGTGCAGAGAGAATTTGGTACTTCTCTCTTCTGGACCCACTTGCTTGTGGAAAAAACAAAGCAACTGAGAAGCGTTTGTGCATTTGGAGTCTTCCAAAAAGGAATATCTTTGTAAAAGATTTGTTTGGGTTTGTTTTTTTGGGTTTTTTTTTTGATTTATCCAAAGTGTTTTCCCTGGTACATTCATGCCAGAAAGCTGATTGCCTTTCCTAGAGTCCACCACAGGTATCCTGCATATTTCAAGCTGAAGACACGGCCATGCATTGATGTGACTTCATACTAAGATCTATCCAAGTAATAACAATTAAAAAAATACATACAAATATTTTTAATGTTTTCACATCCCTAAATCCAAAGGAAAACAGAAGGACATGAACTACTTTTACACTGAGGTTCCATAGATGAACTGGGCAGAGTCTGGAATACCTGAGTCAACAAAGGTCTCTTAACCTGCAATGCATTGGTAGTACTGAACTGGTGACAGTTCATGAAAAACTGATCAAATCCCACAGTTTTGAATCAGTTCCATTTCCAAACAAAAGTACCTGTAACATCTGGAGTGAAACTGGAGCCACTTGGCATTTTCTCATGAAAACTTGCAGCAAAGAATTTACTGTAAATTTTACTTTAAATGGTTTCATTTACTCCCTGAAAATAGTTCAGACTTAGAAAAAAACACCCTATACCTGATTTCATGTGCTTTGGAGGTGGGATTGGCAATTTCACTGAAGCTGCAAATGCAGCTGAGGTCTTGGAGTTATAAAGCTAAACAAAACAAAAAGAAAAAATGTGTAAAATTCTGTGAAACAAATTATGTGAATTTTGCACAGCTGCACTCAGGGCATAACTGTAAATGAAAAGACCAAACTAATTAGATTATAAGCAGCTGATCTGTCTTATATTGTTTTATCATATGTAGTAGGTATAATATCTCCACATGAATGACTTGAAGCAAGTCATCAGCATACTGTGTTCAAGAAAGCTGATCAGATTAGAAAGATCTTGTAAGTTATGCTTGAAGAAGATGAGATTGATGATAACTTCCTACTCACAGTTACACCAGCAAAACTGCTTCATCTCTATTAAACTTCAGGTTTCTGGAGACATTGTGTCCTGACAAGACAGAATTAAATGTGGGAGTTCATCAGTGCAAAGCAGACACCGACGTGTCAAATGACTGAAAAGTTATTTTGAATGGGTTTCCCAATGTCTTTTTAGGAAATCCATTTAAAAAAAATAATAAATAAAAGAAGAAGTAATTTTTGTGGCTGGTTTTCAGCAATAGGATCAATGAGCAATATTCAGGATGCTGGCTGAAAGCCAGATGTAAAGCATCACTGTAGCCCTTAAGTATAGCAAGCTTAATTTTAAGCCTGGGAATAGTCCCACCGAATTTCCCAATCCTCACGTGCTTAAAGAGGAGTTTGTGCACATGCACTTCTGTGGAGCAAGGCCAAGGCAGATAAAGTTACTGGCATGTTTCTCTGCCTCACTGCAGACCCTCTACACCACATGGAAAGGCTACAAAGTGGGAAAGTTAAAAAAAACCCCCTTGTTCCTAAGTGGGAGGTGCAGTCCATCAGCAAGGCTGCCTCCTGGAAATCCTCTAAGAAGGACCTCTGGGATATTCACTTAAAATTCGTGGCAAAGCAGAGCCAGTCCAGGGAACAAAAGCATCTTCCATCCTGGTGCCAAGTGCAGCCAACACAGAGGTCGTGCAAGATTTGTGCAATTTGGGCAAGAGAAATTAGAATCCAACATTCAATTCTCTCAAGGAGGGAACTTCTCTCTCCTACTTTTAAGTGGCATAGGAGGCCACTCATTTTCTTCATTTTTCATTCTTACCAAAGGCAGATGAAAATGTCAACAACCTGAGCATATCTTTCCCAAATTAGCAAAACACGTGAGGTTTCATTGCACAGAAAAATAACACGAGATGCTCCGGGGACATGCAGCAACGTGGGTGGCCACGATGAAGAATAAGCTTTGGAGTATTTATACAGCAAATAAATATTCACAGACACTGCTATTCCCACTCACTGAAGTTTTGAAAGACATTATTCTCCTACAAGATAGATAAGAGAGAAGAGGTGGGGGGTGAAGGGAAACTATTATGGAATGAGGAATAAGGGCCAGAGCCACGAGCACAAGATTGATGTGAGTACTACAGTAAGCAAAGAACAATTCACTGCTTAAAGGTGTCAAAATGCAGTCCTGGGAGAGAAGAAGAGGCTGAGAAATGAGAAAAGAAAAGGCAAGAGGAGGGATGTATAAAGAACAGCAAATATTAGGGAAATGAGGGAAAATAGAAGGAACCAAATGTCACTCGAAGGGGGTACGAGTGCAATTGCTTCTCCTCCTCGGTTAATCCACAAATTAATGAAAGCAGAGCAAGCATAAAAAATAAACCATTATTCTACAGGTTCAGAGGTGAATGTTATGGGTCTCCCAGAATAAAGGCTGATAAGAGTGAGAGAAACGGCAGCACCAGAGCATACAGCACAAGGAGATTACAGCAATTCTGCTTTTTCATTCACTGCTTTTACTGGAAAACCTTACAGGTTACAGGATGCAACGCAAGGCACTGATAATTCACATTAATTCACTGCAATTCACATTATTTCACTAAAGCAATGCTGGTATGTAGAGTTTCTCAAGCGATGAAGAATCTGAACAGTTCTGCAAAAACCACTCAGATATTCATATATGTAAAAAAAAAATAATTTATAAGCTTAGACATTGAATATCAAATATTTAAATAAACTTTCTTGTCCTAATTTTCACTCACTGACATGGTATGCATATTTTATTGTTCATTTTTTCTAAACTCTTATATAAAAAAAAATCTAAAATGTTAAATTAAACTCAGTTAATCTCTATACTGTGAGATCCCTGTGTACTTTTAGAGCAACAGAACCTCATTAATATCAACACCATCCTATAGGTTTCATTCTGCTAAATTTGACAGGGCTTCTTCAGAGGCAACTTTCCCTTTATTGACTTAAAAACACAGTTGGGGAACCTTTTGTGAGGTTGTGAACCAGTATGAGACTTAGGGGTTTGGGGGTTTTCTCCTCCTCAAACTCAAGATGTTACGAGACCATAAAGTGTTTTATCATGGCTTGAGGGGGATTGAGTTTCTCTTCATTATTTGCTTCCAATCAGAAAATCTCGAGCCAGACAGCTCATTCCAGGCTTGTGATTTAAAAGGGAGAAATGGGCAAATATTGAGCTTATCCCTAATTACTCTCTATATTTCTGAATATGCAAATTTGAATGTACTTGGAATTTTCTCTAAGTGATTTGGCAAGTATAAATTACCCTTGCCCTTAAGACTCCGAGCTTCCACAGACAATGCATCAACAGTTGGTGTTAAAAGGCTGCAGCTTCACTATTAACAATCAATACAAGTTTTCAACAGGAATACACTTAGCCAGCATTAATGCAATTACATTATGTTAAATAATATTAATACCAAAGGCATGTCCATTGCTGACCCACACCAAAGTCATAACATTCCTCAACAACTGTCTCTGCTGTTTAAACATTCATCCAGAACAGAAAACTCAAACATTGAAGTATGTAAAAAAAAAATCCCTGTGATGCTGAACATTAGTTCTCTGATTAATTTTCTAGTCCCATTTTTTGTTCTTTTTTAATCCTGTGGAATTGCTGTTTCATCATTCCTGTAGTTTTAAATCAGTTGTGTAATTTATAGATCATGTTCTGGAAAGACAAATCTGATTTTTACATCTGCAGATGTAAGAAAGAAGTTGCCCATGCTCTGTATAGAAAATCTCTGTGGTGACACAGGGACAAAATCCTGTCACCTCCAAGCAGCTGGATCTGGATTTGGGAGATTCATCCACCTTTAATGCCCACCTGCCAGCCCAGGGATATTTATCAGAACTCATGCTGTGAATACCTTGGTGTTTGATCCCTTTTAATGGGATGGGCTGGTGAATTTTGCTCCCTCCTAAGTCCCAGCCAGGGTCTGAGGTGTGTCACACACCCTCAAAGTTANATCCAGGGATACTTTATCAGAACTCATGCTGTGAACACCTCAGTGTTTGATCCCATTCCATGGGATGGGCTGGTGAATTTTGCTCCCTCCTAAGTCCCAGCCAGGGTCTGAGGTGTGTCACACACCCTCAAAGTTATCTCTTACAAAAGCGACTTGATGACAGTTCTCAAATTAAATTTCAAGAAACTAGGGGCATGTTTTCCAGGGGAATTATGTGCCAGTATGGCACCAACAGTGGTTTTCAAATCACTGACTGCCAGGAAGCAAACAACATAAATCCAAACAGGATGTTCTGGGCAGGGGCTAACAAGCTTTTGCCTGGTATTGTGAACTATCCAAAAACCCCACAAACTACATTGAAACACTCTTAATGTGAGAATCACACCAGTAAAAAATATTACACCTGCATTGAAAGTTTTGAAAATCCCATTAATTGCCCATGTACAATATTAAGTATTCTAAAAACAGACTTTCATATTTGGCCCTTAATGCTTCCAGACCTCGAGGACATAAGCTGGTAGCCAAAAGGATGGAGTAAAGGCAGAGCTTCATGGGTATATGGCCTTTAATTTCCAAATGCATTTTTAACTGCAATGAATTAATTCCTGATGACATGAATAATGACATTTTTCTTTTAAAAGAAAATCTCACTGATCAGGAAGGCATGCAGAATGACAGCCCATGCTGAAAACACATTTCATTCCCACCAGAGTCTCCAGTTATATTTTGCAATTCCATGGTCCATATCTTTCTCTGCATTAGAGCAATGCTTGCCTCTTGAAGGGAAATAAAATGAACACCTCATAGAGGAGTTCCTAAAATTTGAACAGGCATTTGAATGTGCCAAGAGCAGCAGCTGTTTTTGCCAGAAAGCAGATCTGGCAGGCATTTAGTCACAAGGTCACTGCTTATGGGGCTTTCCCAAGAGATGTGATGGAAAGCAGGAAATGTTGGCATGGTACTAGGACAGGTTGTCCTTGATGAACTGGAAGGAGAAGGCTGTTTTGGCCACAGGCACTCAGCAGCAGTTTCGCTTTAGAGAGGATTGCACAATTTCTTTAGCTTTTTTTTGTTCACTTTTCCTGAGTTTCAGGTTTTAATAGACCCCCCCCCAAAAAAAGTCATATTCACCCGTGCAGGAAGAACTCACGTAACCAAAAATCAGACACGGAGGCATCATGAAATGTAACTGGATATGGCCCTATGGCTATCCACACTCTGTGGAGATTTAAATGCTTCCTGAACTAAGTGACCTAAAACTGTGTGGGCCCCTGTGAATTCTGCAGTTCTGTAACCCTGGAATTTGCTGTGGAAGCTTGCAGGAGGATTATAAATTGGAAACTTCACTTCTCCTAAAAGCACTGAACTGCAGACCCTGCTCATGGTCTGGATATGAGAAAGGGCTGTCCTGACTGTCTTGCAAAAAAGGGGTGGCCTGGCAGATTGTAGGGGGGAATGGCACATTTATCTTTCTTGATATTAACTCTGAAACAGAGAGACAATGAAGTGGATATCAACATTCCCAGCTATTTGCTTCTTGGTTGAAAAGCTTGGCTGAATGCTGACTTTTCCATCCACGCATTGCTAAACCTTCAACCAAGGCAATGACACATCCCAAGTCACATCCCCAAATCCCAGTGGGTTTAGGAATGAGCAGAAAGCCACCCTGCTATTCCAGCATGCTCGTGGGGCTGCTCCTGATCACACCCCAGCTCTCAGCTCCTGAGCTGTGGCTCAGCTGGCTCCCCAGGAGCCCTCCCTGCTCCAGTTCTGGATACAGCAAAGCCCTGCAAGGCCCTGCATGGGATATCGGGGAAGGAATCCCAAGCCAAGGTCAGACACAACCTCCATCCTTCATGCAGACCACCTGACCATCAACACCATCAGCTTCCCCCAGCCACAGCTACTGTGCAGGAAATGCACTTCCAGCCCAAGGACATGTGATAAACTGGAAACTGGAAACAAGAGGATATTTGTTATATTTAACTGCATTAGATATGAAAGTTAACAAGCCATAGCTAATGATTGCATTACTAATTTCTGCAGTTGCATCAGTTAAATAAAACTCCAGTTCTGAAATTACCTGGGTCACTTCTATGGCCCGTTTTTCAGTTTCCTGGGTGACCAAGGAGCTCGGAAAGGTTTATTGATGAATTTAGGCATCACTTAGTGTTATTCACTGGTCTTTGCTACCTATGATGTCATTTGTTCTGACAGGTTTAAGGGTGGACAAAGATCTGAAGACAAGGGCAAAGGAATAAAGGAGATTTGTGAAAAGGAGTGATAGGAAACTCAAAGCCCTCAAAAGTCAGTGGAGAGTACTACAGTATTCACCTACTTCTTATTTATTGTGAGATTAAAAGCAAAGAAGCATTATGTAACTGTGAAACATTACTGAAATTCTGATACTTAGACAAATGCAGACAATAAAACACTGTTATATGAAGTAGCTATCATGGGAGGATTGCTTAAAGATCTGGTTATAAAATGTTTCCAGAGGTAGGTGTTTCTTATCTGAAAACTTACCAAAAATAATTCAATCTTGTCCTTTTTTGTCAAAATTCCCATCCCACCTTTTTCTGCTCTGCTTCTTGTTCTACTTAGTGAGTGATGTATTTCTTCCTCCCTATCTCTCCAAACGTGTTGCATGTAAAGGTCAATTCTCTCAGCACAGCTTCTGCCCACTCTTCAGCTAATGCATTATAGCACATTATCAGGTTTCCAAACAATTGTTCACTTTTCATTAGAATGTGCTAGGTTTCTCTCCTTCTGCAGTGTTAGTGAAAATGGTGTTGAGTTGTTGACTAGTAATAGGAACAAGCAACTTCTGCCCTTAGAAGTGGGACGGAATTGATTCATCTTATTAAAAACAGACCTTGTGGGAGCTGGGATTTGTGCTACAAATGTTGATGTTATGAATGTGCAGATAGCTAGCTTTCCAGGATATCCTAACATTTCTATTTTCATGAGTCATTTTCAGCTTCTGATATATCATCTTAGGTCACATTACTTCATGTTGATGCAATAGAAGTGTAACATGCAAAGTCAGGAAAACCAACTCATACCTGTAAAAGATCTCTTTTTTTTTTTTTTTTTCCCCATCATCTTTCTGCTACTGTCTGCATTTTCTCATTTTTCTTTCTCCAAGAAAAAAAAATATAATAGTACTGAAACTTTACTTCCATTTCTGGTGGCCACAAATGTGAAAGAAAACAAAACTTCAGGTTGGCAAAGAAAGCAATGATCAGGAACTGAGATAAAGAAAGCTCAAGAAAATGAACTCCAGACATAACAGTTGAAAAAAGTTAGATATACTGATGACTACAAAACTAGTTTATGTAATATATATTTTATATCCAAACCAAACAGCTCTTTGAACATTATTGAGGCTATTATTACTTTGAAATAAACATTAGAGAGCTTCAAAGCCAGAGCTACATAATACCCAGCACACATTTACATTTACATCAGAATTAGGATGCAGGTTTTCACAAGCTAATCCACTCCACTGAGCACGAGCACACAAAGCACTGTACAACAGACACTGCATTTTCACAGGGGTGAGAGTTCCAGTGTTGTACAGTTGACAAGACAGAGATGGTGATAAAAACTCTGTCCAGAAGGGCTGGGCCCTGCAGTGGGGAGAGAGAGAGCCCAGGGCACGAGTGCTACTCCACTGTGGCTAATTCTGAGGCAGGAACTATTGCTCCATGGTGCTTCCTCTCTCCTGCTCACGTTTCTCCACACTCCCAAACACACACACACCAAAAGTCACTTGAGATGCTCCAAAACTGGACCTGTTGGTTTCCTGAACTCAACTTCCTGCCATCCTCAGCAATCCTCTAATCCAAATAAGAACTTTACCAAGCTCCACCTTCATAAATATACTTTATTACTCAAATTTGAATGAAATTTCTGCTTTATCTTGAGCACCTCCATTCTCCCTTTCATACCTGGGACCATCCTCCTGAAAGCAGCTGCAAAACCACTTCTCTGCTCAGCTCAGCTCCAAAACCCCTCCTGTGATGCCTGAAAAAAAAACCCCTTGACAATGTCTTGGCTACTCCTGCACTGAGACTGCTGTCTATCATGTTTATAAATATTGTCTCATCCCTCCTCATACCATCCCGTCAGCCTGTGCCATCTGTTGCCTCCTGTGACATGTGCAGGCTGAGCTCCTCACAGCAGCAAGTGCCTTCCTTCTTCTGTGCTTGCACCCAGCCCCAGCAGTGCTCACCCACTGCACAGGCACCCAAAGGGCCACAGTGATGCAGGAAAATCAACCAAGGCAATGGGAAAATCCCACCCCACTTGCTCCCCCTTCTTCTTCCTTTTGTAGGAGGACAAAGCACACGGTGATGCACATGGGGAGGAGCATGGCCAGGGGTACAGGGAGGTTGTCCTCCCCTCTCTGCTCAGGGTGGGGATGTGCCACATACATAGAAAGATCCAGAAGTGGTGACAAATTCTATCAGATGCCTGGAGAACAGGACCAAAAAGGACATCTTGGGGATGATGGGCCTGTTCCATACATGGAAGAGGACACTAGAGGGAAATCCAAGCCTAGCTCAAACCACTGCTCCAAACGCTGGAGCAAACTCTTCCCTGTGGATGCAGCAAACAGGACAAGGGGCACTAAGAGCAGCTTGGGGGACTCAGATCAGACACTGGGAAATTCTTATTCATGAGGAGGGGGATCCAGTGCTGGAACAGCAGCCGAGAGATGTTGTGAAATTTCCTTCCCAGAGCATTCCCAAAGCTCTGCTAAACCCTTCTAACCACTGTTTCCCTTTCTGCCACTCCCCAAGCAATAAAAGTTAAACGCATATTTCATCTTGATAATATATTAGATGCTTTAAATGCAATGAAACTCTTCAAACACATGCAACATTCCATGAGAAATGCTAGATATCCTCTACAATCTGGGATACAAACTCTTCTCCTAATTGCTCTCAGAATATGTATGCAACCTCTTTCCAAATTCTAGCTATCTAGATATTTGCATTAAAATATAAATATTTTCTTGAGGTGCTATAAGTTTCTACATTTACAATAGTAAATGGGAAATCTCTCCCTCCATCTGCATCACTGAAATAATTCACACGACTTTTCCCTCTCTTAAGTTGTCCACATCAACATATAGTTCTTATAAACACTTTTTTTTTGTGGTTTATGCAAATAAAAGCAACTCTGTGAAACCACTGTGCATGAGTACCTGCATGCAGATGTATGGAAATAAGCAGGAAAAAGAAATCCTGGACATTCAAAACCATTGCTCAGGCTGGAGAGACAAAAGAGGATTTTTTTACTCTCATTGCTGTAATGCTTTTTATATGCTGCTGATAGGTATGGCTTGGAAATGGCAGCAGGAAAAGGAGTATTACAGCTGTTCTCTCGTGGGGTGAAACTGGTCCCACCAAATCTCTGAAGGTCCCTTAAGGCCCATATTTTAGATGAGACTTTTAGAAGTAGATGACCTCAGGTGCTGAAGTTAATTCTTCCTCTAGTCCTTCACACTATTTACTTCCTGAGTACATTTCAAGACCTTACCTGTTTCTCTCATTTTTTAATGAGATGTGCCTCATTTATTGTTTGTTTGACAAGTTGCAGTTCCCTCTGTTTTACCTGATAAATGGTCAGAATGCAACTCATTATTGCTGGTGAGTTTGATTCCACTCAGTGGGCAAGAATAGGAACATATAGAAGTAAACAGACAGAATAAACATATGATTGGAATGAAAGGAAAATATTAGTTACATTAACACTACTGATGTGATTAAATGTGCACAGATCTCTAAGTCTTAAAAGGAGTGAGTTTTAACTCGTGGTAGGTCAAGGATATCCATTAGCAGCATCTCCCCTCTGCCCCTGAACACCGCAGTGGAGCAAAATGAGACCACCAAACTACACAGGGGCTTTTTCTCACACGGTTGAACAACTCCTCATGCTAAATGAAAACCAGGATGTCTTGAACACAGCTGTGTCACTCCAGACCTGGAGGAGAGCTTCCTGGCATAGCAATCCCAAGTTATGTGGTAAAGTTCTGAAAATCCCTTTTTTTCCCCTCTCTCTCTCT
>VWYP01023789.1:70490-90490 GCA_013400435.1 Pycnonotus jocosus
CTCTCTCTTTTTTTTTTTTTTTTTTTTGTATAATGAGTGTTTAAAAGCTTAGCAAATAGAGTCCTAAAAATGTAATTGTAGCTTGGTAGCACTATTAAATATGTATACTGTGGTCTTTTTGACAATTGGTTTAATCCCTTTATAAAGTCTTCAGAAGTTCCATCACAGAAGCATGGATGCTGTTTTGATCTATTTATTACTCTTAAGTGCTCAGAGAACTGTCCCTATTTTCTAATTAACACTTTTAAAGATAAAAAGCTATGTATTAAATCAATCTGAATGATGGTTGTTTGTGAATCCCACAAGATAAGGCAATTTGCATGTTCACTTTGTACTTACAAACTAAATCTGCACATCTCCAAAGCAGCTCCTTATAATGTAAACCTTTTGTGAGTATTTGTAACTTAAAAGAAAGTTTGGCCTAGTACAGAGGCAGTGCCAATTATCTAAAGGACTTCTTTACTGAACATGATTAAGATACAAAATTATTAGGTTGTTATTTTACATTGTTTGCAGAGAAATTTGAGGAAACTACTTTAGGAATGTTAAGTGTTCTCCTGTTTTGCTTTCTTTCCCTCTTTTTTTCTGAACATGTAATAACATGAGTGCATTCATGAACAAGCAACCATTCCAAACAGCAGCCAGCTTCCACATCACACTCAGGTTCAACTTCCTCTGACACGAATTAAATCACTGCTGAATCCAACTGTTTGCCATCCTGACTGAGCATTAAGCTGCAGCTTCAACTCCAAGACTTTACAAACTGGTTTTTAATGCAAATACTAAATTAGAACAGTGATTTATTGGTGGGATCCAGTTCTGATTGCTTAGCACAGTAAACATATTAACAGAAATAGATATTTCACGGCAGTGAAATGGTCCCTGATCTCAGAAACAACTCCACCCTTGTTAAGAAAGAAATCAACAAAAGCTGCATCTCCAAAACTCTCTTGTGAAGATGCATATTATTATTTCCAGATAGCAAGAACATAACAAGTATACCTATGAGACTCTGTTTTATATGATATTTGCTCTTGAACATCTCATAAGAAATCATTTCCCTCAGGTTTTGCAATCTGCCCTCCACCACTGCCTTGGCTTCTCTACGACCACAGGTCCAAGCACAGACAAGAAGCAGGAAAGATTGGTTGTGGCTTTTAGCTCTAGCAGGTCTGATTATGGCTCAGGCATGGAATATCTCTTCATCCTCATTTTTGGAGTTCCACTAGCTATTTAGGAAGGGGAGAGTCACATCATAAAATACTTTTTACACATTTGGTACCTCTCTTTCTTAATAGAGTTTCTATTATCGTCTTGTACCACCATAGAAAGGTGGTGGGTTTATATTTTAAAAAAATAGAAAAACTCCCACAAATTTCCCTGATCTTCAAATCAGTGAATTTATTCTGAATTCAGATTATTTTTCCTGGCCCTGACCAGAGTATCTATCCTTGTGGCACACAGTCTTTCTACATTTACCTTACAGATATCTTCAACACCCTCACCTGAATGTGCTCTACAAAAGCCTCCTATATTAAGTGACATTTTGTTCTGGTCTCGCAAATACACAATCAAATTTTTGTGCTCCAGGGTTAATCTGGGTCAGAAGGCCCCAAGAACGCACATCTGACACTCCTAATCTAATTCTGGAAACATGAGATTTGCAGACAGAAAATCTCTTTCTGGGAGCAGAAAAGAATGTCAGACCCACTGGGACACTAGAATGACTTTCAACTCTTTTTCACTTATATGAATTTATTCCAAGGACCTCAAAGTTAATTTGCAGACCCCTCTACACACCTGTGTCACACCATATGCAATATTCTGCCTCACAGAAAAGGGAAAATAGGGGAACCTCCTTCTCTGAGTTCATTCGAGGACAGAACCACACATGGAGTATCCAGAAAGGATCCAGGAAAACAGGAGGCCACAATCTTCCTGATGATAGAAATGTCACTGAGATTAGGGTGGGAAAGGCAGAATTTGGCTTACTGGGAATGTGTATTATGGGAACTTGCAAATGGAAGATGGATTTCTATCTGAAAAAAACATCAATGAAAGTGGAGATACAGCACAAAGGCTTCTAACAGTTCACAAAGAGAATGGAAATATAAATGTGACAGCTATCAAGGGTTGGATTTTTTTATCCAATATCACAGAATTTCAAGTGACTCATAAACCTAAGATTTGTTTTTGAGAGTAACACATCACAGAAGACTCAAATCCCCAATTCTCATTAAAAGCTGATGAGATTAATCTAGGTTATCTTTAAACTGAGAGCATGTCCAAGACTGCAGTCTCCTAGACACATCCCAGCTCCACTCTGGGACAACAGCAGACATGATTTTATCTTCTTCCTTCTCCAGACAGTCTGATTTCCATGGATGGGAAATCTGCCATCTTCAGCCAACCTCTTGGTGTGGGAATTGAAGGACAAGGACTTGAGTCACGTTGCCCAGATGATGTAAATATCAGTTAAATAGGATCACAAAGTCCATTTTTCACCTAAATTCAAAACAAGGAGCAGAACTTTTTCACCTCCATCTCCCCAGTCAAAATTTTTAATGAATAGTAGCCAGCTTCTGCCCATCACCACAACATTTTAAATCATTCAGCAGCATCTCTGTATCACCAAAAAACACCATCCTCCAGTGTTAGGTCATACCATGGTGGAAGCCTGCTTCCCAAGGCTCAGGCTCCTTTTTGGGCCAGAGGACCACACACAAAGCAAATTATCTTTTATAGAACAGGCTAAAGGAGAAATCAGAAAAGCAGCTGGGGTTATTTTCAGTAGAGATCCCTGTAAAACTTTTCACCAAAACTCCTGCTATTCAAGCAGTGCCTCAAAGCATTGTTATTCCATGATATTACTCCATTGTTTGCTTTATCTCACATTGCCATTTATTAATTTTTTCCATTTATTGATGGAATTTTTTGCCATTTATTGATTTTTTTAATCAGTTGAAGAAACTTAGATAGGCTGGTAGAAATTAGGCCAGCCTAGCCAAGCCATGCTAGGCAGAAAGAGTGGGCACAAACCACACCAAGGATGGTCCAAGAGCATCCTTTGGCACGAGGCTGGGGTGGCTCCACAGGACGGTCTAGCAGAGCCACATGGAGTGTGCTGAAGGTGCCTGACTCACATGACAATGAATTTGACACACTTTCAAGAAAGCAATGAGTCATGAACACACACTGGTCTTCGTGCCATACTCAGGCAATGCAAGAAAGTCAAAAAAAGAAAATTATTGAGTTTTCCAGACAGGGGTTTGCCAACCTTCAGTGGGGGCAGACTGAAGATCTTTCACAATAAAGATCTGTCACGGTGGAGAAGACTGAGCCCAGCCCACAACATGAGCATCAGCCATATTTTCGATCAGTTTTTGGTTTGTTGGGTTTTTAGTTTTGGTTATTTTGGTTTTTTTCTAAGGAGGAACTAAAGCCGTCATCCCAATCCACACGCTGTAGGAGACAAAGCATATTGATGGTTTGGTTACTAAACACACTGTGAATTTTCACAGTGGATCAGCAGAAAGTTATGAAGCACAGGTGTTCCTGTAATTGTGATACATTGGGAAAATTCATACTGTTAAATGAGCCTCAGCTTCACACTTCCACCTGTGTGATGTGGAAAAGTACTGGGGGTACACGGGGATATAATAGAGGATACGTAGGAATGATTACTGGCTGGTTCAGGACCTGCGAGGGTTTATTTCTCTTCATTTGTCTGGGTGTGTAATTTCTACATTTGTATTTACTGCCATCATAAAGCAGGAAATGTGTGTTACACATGCTGGTAAAAATAATGATAACATGCGAAAAAAACAAAGTTAATGCACTGAGTGAAAAAGAAATCCTGAAAGCTCGCATGCCAAAGGGAACCTAGAGAGTCTTTAGGAAATGGAAAATATTTCAACAAGAGAATGAAAGCATTTTTTTTCCATCACACTTCAATTCTACTCAACATTTTCTTGTTTTCATTTTCGATGGGGAAGGAGGGAGGAGATGATTCAAGAATGGGAAGTGTGGGAAATGCTAAAATGCAGAAAGATGAGGTCTTGAAGCAGGTGGAAGGAAATATCTGCATGGATTACCTGACACAGAACATGAGAAACAAATGGAGAATGCTGGCATATAACTCGATTTATTTTCCTTTAACAGGTGTTTTTTGGGATGAGAATTGGAGAGGAAGAATTTCTTAATTTTATTCCAGACCTTTCAGAGTTTCTCAAGTGAGCGTTTCAGGTCTATAAAAGCAAAGTAAAAAACAAAACAAAACAAAAAAGAACCAAAGATCAAATTAAAAAAGGAAGATGATTAAACACATCTTCCTGGGTGCTTTGGAAGTGTCATCTCTGGTGTTTGACAAGGAACACAATTCTGACTACTCCTTTCAAGCTGTGCTGGAGACAGCAGAACTGCTCTTTGCTAAGGTTGGCTGACATGACAGAATAACTCTACAATTGCTAGTTTTCAGAACTATTCCTCTTTTAAAAACCATAATCATCACCTTGAAGTGACACCTTTAAAAAACATCTCAGAATTTGCCTACTCATACCTCCTTGCTCTTGGTGCTCCATAGCTGGAATTCCAAAGTGGCCTTCAAAAGTAGTCCCAGAAGATAAAAACTGTTAAAGGGACAAATTAGTTATCATGGGGATGGCAAAGCATTTTGAGGACTACAGGCAAGCCTCTTTTCTAATCACAAATGACAATACCTCTTTTCCAAGGAAATATGCAGCACTCAAGAAAGGAAGGAAAAAAGTCTGGAATCTGTTTTGGTGAGGAAGATTTTTCTGAGCAGATATGACAAATGCAACCACTTTAAGGTATGTGACATCACTAAATAACTCATTTAACAAGATTAAATGAATCTGAGCCTAATGTTTTAGTCCAAGACTTTTTTTCCAAGAGATTTTGCCATTTTCCTGCCATTTTATCCACTGAACCTCCTATAACTCTCCTCTCTTGGATCTTATCCCTGTATCTATATCTAACCCCTTTCTGAGACTCTCCTTTGGTCTCTCTCCTCTTCCCCCTCCCCATTTCCTCTCTTGGAAAATGTTGTAGTCCTGTAATACAGGAGTGATGTTGCTTGTTTGTGGCCTTGATCACTCCTGCCCTCATCAAATACTGCATCAAGCTTTATTTTAATTCTGCATAGTAATGATGCAAGCAGACACTAACTTTATCTCTTTATTGACCTGCAGATTATCCCCACAGGAAGTGGTCAGAGTGGCTGGAATCCATGTTATTTACCGGCTTAAAGTCAAATGTTAAGATATTACCAGTATTTGAAGTACCCATATTTATTGATCTATTCAGTGTTTGAAACTATTTTACCCTTTAAACCTCTTCCCTCCTCTAGAAAATGAATTCATACATGACTTGTAAAAAAATCATTAGCTACTAGCTTTTAATAAATCTGATCCATGCCTCTTCATTTCCAGCCTAAAATTCATCCCTATTGGCCAGGGTTGCAAGTCTCCATTTACTTCCTGCTGTCCCATGGGATCCTATAAGATCCCACTGGCCTTCTGTTGTAGATTCAGTCTCAGTCATGTTTCTCAAGTTTCCTATCCATCAAACTCTCAAGTTTCCTATCACCCATGTTCAATTCCTGTCCTCCAACCCTTGTTCAGTATCTTGGAGTACTTTTCCCTCTCCTGTTCCTCACAGTCCATAAGATATAAATTGTCCACTGTTGCACCACATTTTTTTTTATCTTCACTCTTCCTTGTCAAACTTAATTTCAATCTTATGTCTCATATTTCTTTTCCTGACTTATGACCTGTTCCTCAGCAATCAGAATATCTTTCTTTCCTGAAAGTTCTGTGGCTTCCAGCACATCACAATTAATGGAAAAGGGGCAGATGGAGGTTATCTCCATGAGGATCAGCCTCATATTTCTGCATATAGGAGTGAAAGAAAAACTGTAGCTCTAAAAACTTCAGTCTTGTTGGAAAAATACCCCCAAATATTATAAACACTGCATATAAGTGTAAAATTTAAATAAATAAATAAATAAAGAGAGAGTGTTGACCATGGGAAGCTTTCAGTCACCAAATTAGGTGAACAGCATATTAAAACCATGAGAGTTGGCCAATTGTTCCCATTCTCAGGCATTCCAGGGAGATTACAGCCTTGGAACAGCTATGCTTGCCTGGATTATACGGAGGCCGTAATGGAACCCATTTTTGTACCAAGCAGCAAACAGTACCGGAGTGGAGAAGGTCTCCACAATTCAAGAGCCTTTTTTGTGTCACTTGCACTCCTGCCATCTCCCCCTGGTGCTCCAGATACCATGGTGACACGCTGCTGCCATGATGAGGAGGGTGACTGGTGTCCAGGAGCCACTGGGATAACGGCCTTGGGCAACAGATGGTTATAATATTACATTACACCCTTGGCACCAGGGCTTACTGACTAGACTGGTGTAATCCCACACAGCATTTTGGAGCTTTCTTGGGTCTCCCATCCTCTGTGCACGGTCTGCAGAAGCAAAGTGCTGCTCTCATGGCCGTCAGGAAGTGGTGATGGATTTAGTAAAAAACGTGGTGCAGCTCTCCACTCCCAAAGCCAAGCTCGTTCAGGCTCATCCAGTGTAATACCCATTGTGTTTGGAGTCATATTTGAAAATGTATGGAAAATTAAAGGAAAGCTGCAATATAGTATTTTTGACCTCCCAACCCTTCTCCTTTTCCTTTATAAAACAGAACTTCTTGTACAAATACCGCAAGTCCAGAAAATCCTTTACATTAAGGAGTTGTTACAACACCAGGTAAAATAATTTATGGCAAATTACTCTCAAGGCTCAGCTTTCCCAATATTATCCTGCTATTTCATAGACATATATATCTTTTGTACATTGTGCAGGCCTTCAGAATCTGACATTGTTCTCAGAAATATAAATGGGAAATGAACATAAGCATTTTTACTGTAATATATACATTTGCCATTGCATAAAAATAAAGAAAAATAGGTTAAAAAACTGAGGCTGATAACAATGTCCAGAGACTCTAATGTAGAATATCACCAAAAGGACCTAATTCCAGTGATATTGCTGGAGCCATTCTAGGAACCTACTGTAGGTTCAGGAAACAAATATGAATTAATTAATATATTCCTCTATGGTGTTAGAGAATAGCACAGCCTTTTTTTTTTTTTTGCTTTCAGACTCTATTTGAGAATCTTAACACAGTCCTCAGTTGTAGCATTTAAGTGCCTTTGTTACTCCATTGTGTGCTAAATAATGTCATTGCAATTGTTATGCTTACACACCAAGTTTTGCCAAAATCCCCCACTCACTGCTTCTTCATTAAATTACAACAAACCGTGAGGGTTAGTTCTGCATCAGCACTTCAATTTCCTCATGAAAAATTGGCCTTCCTTTTTCTTGGCTTGTGAGCACCCCAAACCAATATCACTCATGCCTTGTTATACAACAAAAGGAAATAACGGCGCCTGCAACAGCAATCTGGCTGTGCCTGCCCGTGCTCAGTGCCATTTTGACTGGAGCAGCCCAGGCGGAGTGAGTTTCTCCTTCATCCCCTCTGAAGAGACAGGTCTGAAACTCCCAAATTGATTGTCAAGGGGATGTTATCCCAACCCACTGGCTTGGTGGGTGCAGAGAAGTCTGAGTGACACAAAGAGGTGCGGAAACAATCATTACGTTCCCTTTGCTCCCACTTTTCCTTGTGAAGACGGCAAACAGAAAGGGAAAAATGGCAAACGCTGAACACGCATTGTGTGCAACTTGCTGCTTCCCAAAGGAAGATCCGATCATTCAGTGAGGTGAGTTTGGGCCTGGCACCTGTCTGTCTTGGGAAAATCAGTAGGACCCAGTTTGTACCTCCACATCTTGCTTGGCAGATCTGTTTGTACGCTAATAAGGAAATGGATAAGTCCCTGAAATCAAGTCTACAAGAATTTAATGTGTTTGCAGTTCAGCAATTAAAGACACACTTCATTTAAAGCACCTTGACTAGAGCGTCCATCCAGAAAGTCCTAACCTTACTGAAAATTTTCTATCATTAGATAAGCAGTAATTGGTCAAAACAGCTCCACTGACTTCAGCAGCACTGTTCACACACCCACATAAGCACAGATACTTTACTAGCTCTGGACCAAACCCAAAGCCTGTATTGCAGCTTTACTGTGAGGCACCACCCGGACTCTGAGAGGTGTTAATGCCATGTGTTCCTTTAAAGTTGGGACCTGTGAGACCAGAGTGATACCTGAGAAGTGCCAAAAGCCCTCAACTCCTCCCTGAGCAAATCACCCCACCAGATCACTCTCAATCAACGTGGACCTGCACCAAGGATGTCAAAAGAACAAGATGTCACCAGCTTCAAAGGAGGCAGGATTGGGCCAAAAACCAATTATTTTTTTGTTTGGGCTGTTACCCAGCGAAAAGCAGAGGGAGATTTTCAGTTGAATTCCCTAAGTGGAGTTGGTGACAAACACCTTTCACACATTCCATTTTCTGGCAGGAGTGAGGGAAGGTGTCTCAGTGGCTCACATGCTAATCTTCTATTGCTGAAACTATAGATCAGATGGCGGTTTGGTAATTTTTAGCATAGCTCTTGTTTAGCTCAACACAGGCACAGAAAATGAAGCACTCATTTGCTGACTAGAAAATCACAGTTGAGGTCGATTGATGAAGCAGTGCAAAGAAGCCTGTTCCGTCCCCAGCTTGTGGATAAACAATACCAACCACCACCCTTCACTAGTTATATATTCAACTCTTGAATATTTAAAAATCCAGCTAAGCTACTATATGGCTCACCAGTGCTTTTGTAGGGAAAGTGTCAGATTATTTTACATTTAGCTACACTCAAAGCAGCTGCCCTATGTTTCTAACACAGAAAAAAAATCATTACAGGGAAAAAAAAAAAAAGAAAAAAGGGAAAGAAAGAAATCCAAGCAATACCACGTTAAATGATGAACCACGGAAGTGGATTTTCCATTACTCTGTAAAACCTTAGGAGGCCATGAGTTAACTGAAGCAAGCAGAAAAAAACAAAAACAAAAACAAAAACAAAAAAGCCAACAAACCAACAACGAAGCAAGGAAGGTACCATAGCTACTTTCTTGAAAACAAAACCAATCTTTTCATTCCTGCCATTTGTTAGAATTCTTCCTCCAGGCAAGCTGGACAGCTGCACTAGTAGGTTTTTTAGTCATGGGTTGTAAGCCCCACCTGGCTAGATTTGTTTAGCAGACAGCTGGCAGAATGAAATTAAAAGAACAGGGACATACAAACTGCTTCCAAAACAAAAAGCTGAAAGAATACTTTTTGGATGCTTTCACTGAGTTTATTTGGTGCATGTTTGGGGGAGATTCTTCCCTTGGTTTTTACCGTCCCCCATCTTTCTGCACCCAACAGTGTTAAAAAAAGCCGAAACGAGACTGCAGGCTGAATTAAATAGATCAAAAAGGAAGGGAAATGCCCCATCTCAGCCTATTTATTTTGTAGATGTGCACACATATATGAATACACACACTCTCTCTCTCAATTATGGTTTACAATTCCCCAAGACTGACATTGGTTTTAAATTAACTTCTTTTCTTATTCCCTTTTATTTTCCTTCTTTTTTTTTTTTTTTTTTTTTTTTTTTTTTGGCAACTTTCTTCCTCTATTTTCTAAACCCAATAAGATAGATTTTCTTCATCTGGAATGTTCTTTCTAGCTTAAAGATAAGAAGGAGTTTAAAATTGTGGGAATGGCATCCCTCCTGCATCTGTTTCTCTCACAAACCTATCAAATATCTAATTTTTGGCATTACTGCTGGCTCCAACAGGGGATGACATAAACCAGCTTTGTGGTTACATGTTTCACTTTTAATCTCTTGAAAATGAAAATCAGTGCTGAAATGTCCCTTTACATGTGACAATGTGGGACTCTTTTCCAAAAACCAAAGGAAAGGGGCGTTACCCTGGTTAAGCTTAATATACAGCATATGTATAAATTTGCTTTTAGTTTAGATTTAGCTCGATGCTAGCAGAGGCATGTCGGGATTTTTTTTTTTTTAATTATTATTATTTTGTTTTACTGCAGAGATTTTAAACATTTTTGAAAGTATCACTGCACAAAGGAAGATGCACAATAAACGTAAGATCGTAATCAGCAGATGAGGAGGCTGTTATGTGACAACAAATCTTCTGCAAGTAATATCATTTTCCACACAGCTCTATGGTCACATTCCCATAACATGTTTCTGTAGTTAGTGTGAAGGGAATCTGGTTTTTGCATGAGTTCTTTATTAAGAGCTAATGTAGTAATACTGGATGTACGACGACAAACCAAGATGGCTTGGATACTGTCTTGATTGGAGAAACTTTATGAAAACAAACTCCAAATGTTTTAAAATAAAAATCTGCCTTGACTCTGCTTGAAAGGGAACATGTGAGAAAAAGAATATTTAAGCTTACGGTATGACCAGTACCTATGAAACCCAGATGATCTGAGGTTAAAAGAAGCCTGAAACGCAAGCCTACTCCTATTTTCCGTGGAAAAGTAACAAATATTAGGGAAAGGAAGGCCCTGAAACCAATCTAAGCCATTCCACAGCGCAGCACTCGCCCTCCTGAGCAGCAGCCGCTCTTGGCTGCCCTCCATCCCTGCCTATACAGCTCCATGGAGTGCAGACTCCACGGAGCCTGGTGGGATACGTGCCTCAGAGAGCCCTCGCCTCCCCAAAAACATCAATATGGATATCATATGCCTCAAACGGGAGGAAAAGGCCTGCAGGGATGAACCCTCTGGGCTCAGGGAAACCCAACGGCTTCCCCAGGGGCAGAAGGTGGGGGTCTATCCACACTTCCATCATGCACGAAATTCCCACCAGGCCAGCTGGGAAGCGGCATTTGGAGGGGGTAATACGGGTTATTCAACGTGTCTTTGTGGCCCTCCTGGCCTTTGTAACGGCTCCCTGCTCCATTTCATGGGTATTTTGGTAAATAAGTACCCAGGCAGGGCAAGGACAAGGAGTAATGGGTTCAAACTGAAAGAGGGGAGGTTTAGGTTTGATGTATGGATCAAATTCTTCTCTGTGAGGGTGGGGAGGCCCTGGCACAGGGTGCCCAGAGCAGCTGTGGCTGCCCCTGGATCCCTGGAAGTGTCCAAGATCAGTTTGGATGGGGTTTGGAGCAACCTGGGATAGTGGAAGGTGTCCTGGCCATGGCAATGAGGTTGGAATGAGGAGATATTTATGGTCCCTTCCAACCCAAACCATTCTATGATTCCATGAGCTATTAAAACTCTCTGCTTAGAAAATACCTAAGCATGCATCTTTTGAGGTTCTTCTGTTGATTTGTTGAAGGCAAAGCTTATGAAATCCTGTGTGATTGTCCCAGTGTCCCTCCCAGGCTCCAGCTGAAAGAAGTCACTAATTCTGTGTCTCTCTTATTTCTTGGGTTAGCCCTCTAAGAGTTCTAGATGAACCTGTAACTCAGCCAACTTTTCTAGTTAAGAAAACTGATTCTTGTTTACTCCTTTCAAAGAAGAGAATCGTGATGATTTTTAAAAAGCTCACCCCCCACTGCTAGAAAATGTCCCTCTTTTGGCTGCATGAGCTTTGAATTATATAAGATAGAAATAAGTCTGCATTGAAGGAAAAGTCAATGAAGACGAAATTCTGCAAGTTTAAAGCTCATTCTTAATCCTTGGCCAAACATCCGTGTTCCTTCCTGTGCACCTCACCTCAACAAACACTTCCCATCTTATGAGACTTGCCTGCAAATTGGTCTCTGCGTTTTAGCTGGACAACTAATGACAGCAAAACAACTGAAAGTGTTTCATATTTATGTTGGAAGATTAACATAACTCATTTCAACTCTATTGAATGGACACATTTTACTCAGGAGAGAAATATTTTTAAAAAACCCCAACAAAACTCACAAACGCAGAGGGAAAAGGGACATCAACCCTTAAAAATATTTCCTGGTATTACCATTCATATGGCATAAACAAACAGGCAGAGTGCATACATATGGGCCCCAGTCCTGTAATTTGGATGACAAGGGAGATCCTTTTGCCTAGCCAGTGCAAAACTAATTTCACCACACTGGCACATAATGCAATGTGATTGCTCCCTCAGTTTTATATTACAAGGTCACTGGAGCAAAAATTTTTGTGGTTTGTACAGTACCAAGCACTCCAAGAAAACTTATTATATAATGATGTTATATTTAGTATAAATAAACCCATACCTACTAAATAACATGGAGGAAAATATTTTGTCTGACGTAGAGAATCTGCAAAAACGTAAAGGACAGTCTGCAGAAGAACAGCATTTGATTGAGAAATTCTGCTCATTTCTTATAATCCAAATTTGACTTTTATTCCCTGAGAACTCACAAGCATTTGGAAACTTTAAACTGAAGTACTTCCATACATGGATTAGGGGTTTTTTTTTCCTGGGCATCAAAGACCTGAGTTCAGAATCCAACCTTTAACAGCTCTGACAAACAGAATGTTACAATCTGGCTAAACCATGCAATATTGCAACCCTATTAATGCTAAATTGTTAATCACTTCAATAAGCAAGAGACCTTGTCTTTCTTTGACTTTTTCAATGAACAGCATCACCCAGACCTCTGCTGAGATGCTTGATTCTGTCTTTTCCAACACAGAACTGGCTTAAAATTTAAAATAAAAATAAAAATAAAAAAGTATGAAATATCAAAGTTCCTTCTACTTCTGTTCTGAGCAGATCTACTCAACACTACACAAAATAAGCTCATTTTATTAAAAATACTTTCAAAACAATTATAGAAATTCTGTCAACATGTTTATTTACCAAAGCACTAGCCTGTAAAAATGATGGGTGTACCCATAACTGCCTCAATAATAAAAACTCATGTTTTCCTTTCAGAAAGCTATGCAACAACAGCAAACACAGCTTTAAATCCTACTTTTTCCACTCCAAACAGAGAGTTTTATCCGACAATAACAACTGGGCTCTCTTCCTTCAGCACCTGTATTTTCTGAGGAGCCAGTAAACAAGGACGGTTCAGCTTCATGGATGAGGTTTAATGGAATCTCAGCCTCAACTGTTGTGCCTTTGGAACCAAAATATTTTCTTTTTAATTTTGTTTCATATGCTTAATACCAGCACAGCTACATCCTCCAATGTTTTATTGGGCATATAGAGCACCAGGCAGCAAAGTACATGATGCACTATGATCCAGATTTTAGGACTGTAGCTGAAATTGCTCATTCATAATTACAGAAGTACCTGGAAACTTCATCTGGCTTCTCGTTTTCGATTTCATTTTACCCTAAATAAACCCAGAAAAATTCATTTTGAAATACCTTTCTGTTTCACTGCTTAGATACTTCATTTGTTCAGTAAAAGCGGTTTAAAATGGTGACAATATTCATAAAAAACTGATGAGACGTGAGATGTAAATGGTTAAAATTAATATTATCAAACAGATAACAAATTATGGCAATCTTGATTTGGAAAAGCAAAGGCTGCCCTGAAATCACTGCAACCAAAGTGCTCAAGTTCCAAATTGGCACACACGTGTTGAACTGTGTCCTCCATCATCTCCATCTCACAGTTTTATCTGAACTACGCTCTGTGTGATGAAATTCTACTTCATATCACAACCAGGAGATTCAGGTCAGGTGCTGGGATTTTCTCTCCCAACAAAGAGTGTGCAAGTGGAGGCTGAACTGGGTTTTTACAGAATCTCTTCCCAAAGCAAAGCACAAAGCAGCTCTTTGCAGGAGACCCGTCCGTGAGCATGGCGCCAGTGTCCGTTTGAAGGCATCACCCATATCAATGGAGTAATGAGAGTCAAATCCCATGTAATTTACACATTAAAAGGAGAGAGCAATGCATGAAAAAATCAGTTTGGCTAATGAAAAAATCAGTTTGTCTAATGAAATTAAAGTCCCTAATCAAATATTGGCAGGAAAGATATTTAGAAACTCTCCTAATGTCATCCAGCTAATTCCCCCCTATTCTAACTAGAAGGGAAAGCAGTTGACTTTTATTCCCTGCTGAACCTCCTGCCCTCAAATCACCAGAAAGACTCTGTTCTGAAGAGTATAATTAAGGCAGATTAGGGCAGATTTAGCTGTCAGCTATACCAGTACAGCACAGGTAATTCCTTTTCCTTCAGAGATTGTGTGACAGCTCCAGGTAGGTGATGTACCTGCTGCAGAGGATTTCCTTGCACTCTTCTTTGAAAAGAATTTTTTTCTGGCCTGATAAGTCTACCCAGAGCAAACCAGGTACTGACAGACTGCCCAAGTACAGAAGAACCTGTGCTCCTGGGTTGCTGCCTCTACTAGGATAACTTGCACTTTTGGCTTCTAACTGTTGAGGTCCAGAAGATTTATAAGAAACTAGGCAATTATAGTATTAATTCATAAGAAAGGGAAAAAAAAAAAAAAAAGAAAAAAGAAAAAGAGAGAGAGAGAAAGAAAACAACTGAAAACCCCACCACCAACAAAAAAGTTCTGGAAGTAGTATGTCCTGTAAAGCATTTCATTTTTCCATCACCCATCAGCCTCTACTACAGGAACCCTCTACACCTTCCTTATGCTTTGTCCATCTGCCTCGCATGGTTTTGTTCTTTTTCTTGTCCTGCTTTCTGCCATTCTCCTTGTTAATATCACCTTGGTGTTTCTTCATCCCCAACCCCATCCATCACCCTCTCCTTTGTGCTACCCCTGACTGTGCCACTGTCCCACACCCCTCACACCATCATCCCACCCTTCAAGAAGATTTCTATGCATATTAAAACAAGAGGGAGAGCAAGAGACAAACAAAAGAATACATAAAGAATTGCCTTTGACTCTCATAGTTGGCACCATCTTGCTGGGCTTTATTTAGGCTGCAGTTTTGACGATGGCCTTTTATTGGCTTTTTTCTGTGGTAACACTTTATTTTAAGTATCTTATTATGAATTCATTTAGTATCGATTGCAGCGGCTCTGATCATAAAGAATTCATTTGGCATGCCATGAATGTCACATGCATTCATATTAAAAACTTGGTTTAATTCAAGATTAATAGGAAAAAATTTTTTTCTTTTGTTATTTCACTATCTTAATACACCACATAGTTTGAAAGCCCAGTCTCAGTACTTTTACCAGAGTTTCTCCATTTTTACACTTTTTAAAAGAGGAATTAGAAGTCTTTTTTATTTCTCTAAGCTTTTGGGATTATGCTTTAAAAAGAACCTTCTCAGAGTGCCTAGTGTTCCCAGATCTCATGCATTTATTGCACTAACTAGACTAAGCAAGTTTTCATACCTATTTGATGATGCTGCAACAAGCCAAGAAATTTAAAGCTTGCATTTCTCCCCAGTCCAACAGAAAGACTTGTGCCTTGAGCGAGAGCTGGGAAACACAGAAGGGGATTACCTGCGACTTCAAACCCTCTCTAGATATGTCAAAATATGCTCTGAGCAAATTGAGCCCTGACTAAAAGCAGGTATGTGTTTTGGATGCTATGTCTCATTGCATCTGTTACAGGCAACGTGTCAGCCACGTCTCCATCCGGCTGCTCCTGACTGTGATGCAACATGACACAGTTTGATAACAAAAGGATGTAATACACCATAATGACTCCAGGCAGGCAATTGTAATGTGATGGGATGTGCTGCCATGTAGTAGCAGGTGACATACCTCTTCAATCAGTCATGGGCTAATCGGCAAAGCCTCCAGTTTGGGTTCATTTTGGATAAAATCCTAAAGTCTTGATGATTATTTTCATCCAAACGTTTCAATATTGCTTCCTGCTGCACTCACCCTTTGCTGTGGCTGATTTCCCAGGTAGCAGTTGAAGCTGTACCAAAAAAAACCCAACCCAAAACCCAATAAATGCCTTGTATCCAGGCTAAGCACTAGCAGATCCACTTTGCTAGGGACTATGCATGCATTCACCCTTAAAAATTAACAGAGAGAATGTTGTGAAGGTTAAGAGGCAATTCTTTATTTGTGCTATGGAAAGCAATAATGGAGATTTACAGTTCTTCAATAGAGCAAAGGATTTCCCAGAATGCTGGCTAACTGAACCACTCTGTACTGTATTGATGTGCCAGCTCACTGAAAACACCAGTTTATTAATAAATAGCTTGACTGAAGAGTCAGACATAGAGAGAGCCTGCAGAAAGGCACTGTCTCTACAAAAAAACAGGGAAGTGTGGCAGGAAGAAAAAGAAAAAGCACACTCACTATATGGGACTGAGGAAATGTGATCAGGAGATTAACTTTAGGAATGGGCAGAGAAACTGAAGCCCCTGGGGGAAAGGCGGAAGAGCACAGGGAGATCCATGGGAGGTCTGTGCCTGCAAAACGTTTCCCCTCCTGTTTCTGATTTGCGTAGCTAGAACCGTCCCACCATTTAATTAATTTCTTTTGTAAAGAATGTCACACATGTAGAAATCTACTCCTCAAAAACCCCAAAACATGTAAAATGCCAGACCCAGATTGTGTTGCGAGCAGCGTTGACAGAAAGTGAGCTCGGGGCCACTGCTAGGGGTGAGGTTCATCTGTACCTTTGTGAGCTTTGCTGCTCCCAAGTCCCCAGAGCATCCTGTGGGCATCACAGCTCACACCCAGACACACACTGGAGAGGCTTCTCCTGTACAGAAACCAGTAGATTTGGGGGTAAAACCACCACGCCTTGCAGCCTGCTACCATTTTGCCAATGGACTTTCATTTGCTTCTGTCTCAGCTGCTGGTACTTAGCTCCCATTGCTCGGTGGGACTCTGAGCTAAGTGAGAGGAATATCAGGGGAAAACATCCCTCACATCTCCCCTTTCAACTCCAGGCAGTGTGGGGAGGGGTATAAATGTGCAGCAGATGTGCTGAGACCACAGTGATCTCTTCCTCATGATTACAGTTGGTTATACCTGGGGATGCTCAATTTAATTCAGGCACAAATGTGCAAAGGAGAGTGGTGCTAAAGTAGAATAAGTGGTACTAAAGGCTTTGTTCTGTGCACGGTAATGCAGTGCTTTATTTCACCAGACCTGGCTCACACATAAAGAAAAGAGGCACAGTTTGATACACGCCTTCTCCGATGAGTGCTGCTAAGTAAGTGTGTTTGTTCTCAGTGTTGTTGTCATAAATATCATGAAATTTCTTATTTGAAGTTGGGAACTAATGATTCCCTCTCCTTAATGTGCCATAGTGACTCTGCACCCTATTGTTTTCCACCATTTGAGAATGCCCAAGGATGTCATTATAACTTCATGTATCAATATTAAACCTTCACAAACAGCAGACTAAATGAGCAGTTATCTTTGTTTCTGAAAATGGTGTACTTTTTTTTATTTTTTTTAACTTCATTTATCAGTAA
Organism: Pycnonotus jocosus; assembly: GCA_013400435.1. NCBI lineage: Eukaryota > Metazoa > Chordata > Aves > Passeriformes > Pycnonotidae > Pycnonotus > Pycnonotus jocosus. The sequence continues at coordinate 87,818 of VWYP01023789.1, forward strand.
CTAGGTGTAGTCAATTGCTCTCCAGTATTGATCACAATATCTATAGCAGTCACAGAGTACCTTTGCTGAAGGTCACTGTAAGGTCGAGTTATGATCAATATGAATTGACTGTCTGCAAATAAATTTAAGTAGCTGACATAACTGAAAGGAGTAACTATTTAAAGTTAAGGTGGACCATGAGTCCCTGGTTTAGAAAGGCTCAGAGACCATGTGAACACGGCATGGCACAAGTCATCTGAACATGCATCACCAGTTCAACTGATTTTCCTGCAATTAGAGGTGCATAACTGTGGATCTAATCCTGAACATGCTTATTCTTGGGAATTAAAAAGAAAAATCACAGTCTTCATTCTTAGTCTGCATGAACTGACTCATTTGGGATCAGACTTATTGCCTTGAAAATAAATAAGTTAATACTAAAACAATATATGCAGGGTCTCTATTGCTATGCTCCATTTCCCATAGGCTTTTTGTATTCTGTCTGTAGAGAATCCAAAGAAGGGCAAACTTTTCCAACATCAATATCCACACCTTGTCCTTCAATACATATTCAGATATCCATGGACAACAATATTAAAATACTTTTACTGTTGTTGAAACCAACAATCTAAAACTGTTTTTTTATTTCTTTTCTTTTCTTTGGTTAATCAAGAAATTTCCATACTCCTTGCTGGTGTTTTGGAGAAGATCTACCTGAAGATTTTAGAACCTCTCAGACAAAAAACCCGCCAAATCAAACCAACTAAAACAAAAAAACCCCCACTGAGTAGAATGACTGTATTAAATCTCAATGGGCTCTCACAGCATTATCCAAGGGAGAGATGCCTCAGGTGAGACAGGTTCTGGGGGAAGACCTGTGATCAGGTCGCTGGCCACTGGATGTCACTGCTGCCTACCCAAAGGTAGCCCACAAAACACTTGTGTGACTGCAAAAATTGTAGCTGTAGAAGAGATTTTTGCTGGAACCATTCCACATAGTTAGGCAATGTCTAATTTCAGAAAAATAGGCTCATAAAGCTCGAGAAGGCAATACCCAACTTCAAGAGTAATTAGTTTCATTTGTTTGCTTCAGCTCGAGCTGAATGAGAAACACTAATAAAATAAAGAGTAAGTTTGGGGGTCGTGAGCAGTTACAGAAAGTTGCAACCATTGTGGTTTTACAAAGGATATCTTCAACAGAGGTGCTGCTTTCCAATCTCCTTGAAAAGGACAAAACCAAACACTCACCTTGGAAGATTTTCCTATTTCTATCAGCAGGAAGAGCAAATTTATATAGTTTGTCTAAAGGAGGTACCACCACTGCTCCTGACCATTGCAACCAACCTCTCACCATGAGCCTCACTTGAGTCAAAAATAATCTTCCCAACACCAAGGAAAGATCTGGCTTACATCTGAAAAAAAACTGAACTGAAATTATTTTCTATATTTAGAGTCTGTAGAGTCTACATTATTATTGTTGTTATTAATTGAAGCCATCCATCTGGGTTCATCACATTAGTGGAGCGGCTCTACGGGTGGGATTTCTGTGACCAAATGCAGATGTCTCTCTTGCACACATCTGAGCTGTGCTCTTCTCACATCCAGGCTAGAAAAGGAGATGCCATTAATGTGGGATTAACCTCATCCTAAACTAGATATAAAATCAGGCCAGATGAAATGCATTTTGAAGGATCTATTTCTCCCTGTTGGTTTAAAGGAAGGCCAAGTGAGCTCTGATGTAGACTTCTGAAGCCAGGTGAACTCATTCTCACTCCCTCTGACTGAGCTAAAAGAGAGCTGCTAAGGAAAGGAATAATAGGATGTTCCAGGTGTTGGGAGAAGGAGGGTCAGAGCTCTGTGTTAATTCATACCTCCAGAAGGATGCCTTGAGCATTCCCATGGAATGCTCTAGAAGAGGGAGCTCAGAGCACAGGGATATCAATAGTGTGAGGCTTCCCAAGAGATTGGAGCCCTCATAGACTGCTCCTGCTAGAGGTCTAACTCAGCTCCTAGTCCCAGCTGCATGTTTCCAGCCCTCCTTGCTGGGTTGCTTTTCTCAGAGCTGTTCATGCTGAACCAGACCACCAAGGGGTTGGACATGGACCAGGCTTCCTGCAGGAGAGAGCATGGGAATGCACAGCCAAAGCAGGCAGGGCAGCAGCACCAACTTTTCCTGGCAGTTGTGAGCCACCAGACCAGATCTCAGCCATCACACAAGACTATGGGGACGCAGAGCAGGCACCATGCTGTGGGGAGAGACCACCCAAGCTAGGCAGGATCTCTCTTAGGATTCCCAGTATGCCAATACTTCATCAAACCCCACTCCAAGACTTCAGATGTACCATAAATTTGAGTCCCAGCTGCACTTCAGGCTTCACTGACACCTCAAGCTGGATTTTACGGCTGATGAAAGGGATGCTGTGCTAGAAGTCACACAAGATAACCTAAATCCTTCCCTATCTTTGCAAAAAATTGTTTTCCTCCCCAGAGGAGAATTCTGTGTGCACATCCCTATACAATTCCCACACAGTCTATCCTTCCTTTATTTACCTCCCCATTTTGACCCCATATAAACAGGAGCTTTTCCAGCCTGTCTTGAGACATGCATTAAATGATGCTCAGTGAGCATCCAGAAGCAATTTGCCTGTTTTGGAAGTTTTGCCAAGTTTTGGAAGCATCAAATCCACGTGCTCC
>VWYP01023789.1:95490-103207 GCA_013400435.1 Pycnonotus jocosus
CAGATCTGCCTCTGTAACAAGTTTTTCTGATCTTAAGAAAGATTTCCTTGTTCAGATTTATCTTCCCTGAAAACAGAAGAAAATAAAATTGTTTTTTCAAGCTGGAAGATCACACCTTAAAAAAAAAAAAATCCATATCTGCACAGCATGAGGCAGTAGAAGAAGGTTTAATCCCTTCTGTGGAGCTCTAACTTTTCCTAAGGAATTGCACAACCCTTCACATTACAGCAGTGAGCACAGCAGAAACAGAAGCCCTTTACTAGTGCTACCTTCCTTCCAAACTGTGACCTGCCAGTAATTTTCCTTCCCTCAAATTTCCCTCCTGTCATGACAGATAAAGTGGCAGGGTCTACCATCCCTAATCGCTGGCCCCAGCTCCTGCTGAATTCCAATGCCGTGCACAGTTTAGTTATGGACTTTAGGCTGCAATTCCTAGCCAAACCATGGAGGAGATTTAATTCAATAGTGGCTGGGGTCACAGGAAGAGGGTGCCAAGAGTAGCAGACCCTGTAGTAAGATATCCTGAGAAAGACAGTCACTGGAAGCAGAGAATGCACTGGATGGTGTTGTGGGAGCTTACAGGAACCGCAGGAGGACAATAATCAAAGCCCTCCAGGAAAGTCAATGCTTTAGAGAGGAAAACAGTGAAGGCTGGAGGGCGGGCTGGCAGCCTGGAGGGAGAAGTCTCTTCGTTTGAGATAGGTTTTTTTTAGATTTCAACCTCCCCACTTGAGAACAGAAAATGGCTGGAACTGGCTCATGCTGGAGAAAAGGAGGTAAACTGCATTAAATGACACTGAAATCCCTTGCCTCCAAATGTATCAGCTCTTACTAGAACTTAACAAAAAGAAGCAGCTTCATAAAAAGGTTGCATGATACTCCTACGATATTTTTGTGCTGGGAGATGCTAAATAAGCCAAGTCCAATTGATACAGGTGATTCTTTAGAGGAGCAGAAAACTGTGGAAAATCCAGGATGAAAACATAATCCAGTGAAGTGCCCTTCAGTACCTTTTTCACAGCGATTTGCCTAACTTTTACAAGGATAGCAAGGAAGGCTGGGAGGGCCTGGCTTTGGGGCTGAAGGATGTTTCTGCACAATAACAGATCGTTGAGGGTCGTTCAGGAATAAAACTACCATGGCTTGCAGGTACTTGCACTATGTGCTCATTGCCTCGCACAGAAAGGTTTTCAATGGAGCTTTTTAAGCGTTTACTGTAATGTCGGAAGTCATTTATTTTACACCATGACACAGACCCTGCATTAAAACTATCACTGCCAGGAGTCCCCGCGAATGTAACTATTTTTATGGACCAAATGTTGCGGGTCAATGTTTTAACACAGGCTTGTTGTACAGTATATTGCTCAGTAAAGTGTCCCTCCACTGCAGGCGTTTAATAGTCTGTCTGTTGCGGAGCCCATTACCACAATTCTGCGCTCTTTCTCGGCTTTATTAAAGCCCAGAGAGTCAGAGATGCCCGTGGGTGGCACAAGGCTCAGAGACTTTTCCAAAGTGACCTGCAAATCCTCCGGGTTTGAAGTAAAGAGTCCCAGCCCACGACCTTCACCCCAGCACCAAGTGGCTGCAATCACACAGGACCCCCCTCTTAGGGCAGAACAGCAAAAAACTTCCACAACTGATTTTTTTTCTTTTTTTTTTTTTTTTTTTTTTTTCTTTTTAACACAACGCTGGGGCCACTGTCCTAGATTTCCCTGGCAAGCAGTCAAAAAAAGGGTTCTTCCCCCGTGCCGGGTCCAGCCCCCCAGCCCAGCGCTGGGATGATGCTGCAGGAGGGGTCCTGTCCCCATCCCGACGCTTCCAGCCAGGAGTTCATTTTTGGCGAGCTGCCAGAGGAGGGTGCTCTGTTGTTAGATGAAGACCCTCCAAACTGCAGAGGCAGACAGAGAACAGAGGAGCAGGAATCCTCTCTACCTTACATCTCCCTTCAGAAGAGAGACACTCCGGTGCCTGCCTTTTTTTTTTCCCTTTCCTCCCCCCTCCTTTTTTTGTCTCATTCTGTCACTCTCTGGTTCTTTTACAATAGCAACAACAATGATCTTGTCTAAATGATTTCACAGGCTATTATTCAGGCACTCAACTTTTAACATTTCAATTTTGTCATTTTGTTGCTACACAAAAGGTGCACTTCTCCAGTATAATGTTCTGAGAATTATGTCAATGAGCAGTAATGGCTTTTAACATTAACTTGATCATTAACAACTACATTATCTGTGGCATAATCAGCACCTCAGTCTATTGTGTCATATTACTGTACAGATTTTGGAAATGAAGGCCCAGTCTAAGCAAAAGTTCCCTGCATTAAGCTGTGATTTTTCTTGTAACTGAAATGCTTTTAAAACACTTAATAATTTTTTGTGAATACTTTAAAATTGGGTTTATGTCAGTTTGTTTTACCCCTGGAAATGGGGGATAATTTTTAAAATATTGTTTTAAGAGCATCCAGGTTGGGATTTGAAATAGGTCAACTAGGTAAATTTGTCTAAACCAGCACAAGCTGCAGACCAATTCCAGGAATAGTATCTACTTTGAAAGTTGCTCATATCCAAAGCCTGCTCCATTTTTACATCAGTTTTACTCAATCTGTTCCATAAATTTACCAACAGAAGCTCTGCAGATGTTAATGCTTTTATATTGCTAGACAGAGGGTTGCCAATTTTAATTTGCCCTTGCCAAGGAGTCAAAGGTAACTTGAGAGTTTCTAGTTAATTTTCCATGTTTCCTAAATAAAATTGCCCTATGATTCACCTCCACACATCCTTCTTGTTTGTAACAAATCCCACAGCCCTTTTGTCCATAAATTCATGGTTTTGGGCACAACATTTTGTGGGAGAGATGGATCAGCATCCCTAACTCCTCTGACATACTGAGGACCAGTGGTTTGACTGTTGGGAAAGCCTTTATCACTCCAGATGGAATAAATCTATTGATTTTAATTGAGCTATGCTGATTTGCTCCAACCAAGCACCTGCCCAACTCCCTGCACTTCTCCAGAATCTCCCATTAGGATTTGGGGCACGATGGTTGTGACCTCTCATAAATCAGGATGAGGTGTGGCAACCCCCCACACCTGACACTTATATCCCCCTCTTCTTCCCAGACAGGAAAAATAGCAAAGCCATGGCTAGGGAAGCAACCACCAAAAGGTCACAGGCAAGGCAGGGGCCAATCCAGAATCCAAAGTTAGTTCTGCTGCCTCTCACACCAGCGTTTTATCCACTTTATCCCCTCTGTTCACGTGTGTTAAAGGTGAAGTGCCACAGACTCATGGCCATTTTGTGCTCTGCTGCTCACACACCTCATCAGCTTTTATGGCCCTGCTGGTCAGTGCTCCACCACTGACCTGGTGTCTGGGAGATGTTTCCATGCTGTCCAGGTTTACCAAAGGAAATAGGAAAAAGGTCCTAAAACTGGATGGAAGCTCCTAAAGCACCAGTGGCCATGGAGCCTCCATGGAGTCACAATCTAAGGGATGCTTTTTTAGGATCAGCAGGTGTTCCCACATGGAAAAAGGCCTGCTGAAGTGAGAACAACCATTCAGAAGGCACCCAGACAGTGGTTGAGAACCCTCCATGCAGCAAAAAAGCCCAAAGCAGCTCCACTCTGCTGTGATGGCAGAAGACCCTTTATCTGCCATTTTCCACTTGACACGTCCTGATACACCCTAAATGCACCAAACAATGGGAACATCAGGTCACAGCCACTCCCAGAGATGGGGAAACCTGCAGCTTTGAGGAGGATGGGTGTTCTGTGGCTGCAGCGTGTGGGTCTAATGCAGCCAGGAGCTGAATAGCAATGAAAATAATCATTTAGCTCTATGTGTAAATAATTTCATTCTAGCAACAGTTACAATCGTAACAATAATGAAAACAATCACAGAGACTCAGAGAAGCATTAGAAAGATGCCACATTTAATTTACAGAGTTAGTTAAGCTAAGTCTTACATGAAAGAAATATTTTTAATATAGTAATTAGATATTTGTTGGAAAACTCTTGCCTTATTCTTCAACTAGTTTTGTACTGTGATTATTTTTCGATGTTACTGTGGTTCCTAGTGTTCATAACACCTCTGGTTATGGGCTCAAGGATGTGCTTGGGCTGCTTCAGTGCTACAGAATCAGCAGCAGTGCTCACCAGTGGGAGAGAGGGGATATGGACACACTGCTGAATCCCCAGGGAGCAACGAGGAATTCAGGTCTGGGGCTGAAAAAGCCTTCTTTAAAAACTGAAACCTCTGGGCATCTAGTGAGTGAGATCCAAGCAGAGCTTGTGTTTTAGGACAATTTAAATGAGAAACAGAAACAAGACAAAATCCTTCTTGGAACTTTATGAACCAGCATGAGTAGGCATGAAATCATGAAATTTAAAGAAATCAGAGGTACATGAGTGCCTGGACATCTTTTCAGCTTTTCACAGTTGTGCCACTGGGATGTGGTTATACATCCCCACTCAGGAGAAGGCTCAGGTATATTAACATTTAAGGCCACATGCCTGAGGTATTTCACCCTTAAAAGTGCATTCACTCCAGAAATAAAAGCTTTGTTTTGCACACTCACAATGTCATGCTTTTGTTGATAATTTTTTTCAGTAATTCCATGGTCACAAATCACAGGACTATCAAATACCCCAGGACTAGGGAGTAACAGCCCAACAAGCAGCAGATGCCCTTTTGGAGGTTTTAAATAACATTCATTCATTTTTCAACTCCTACAACACAAACCACCTACAACCTATCCACAGCTAAACCCAACACAAAGCCTGTAAAATGCACATGCTACCTTATTCACTGCTTCAATTTATTTTAGTCCAGAGACTATCTCAAGAAATGAGAAGGAAAATCTAAGAGGTTTCACACAAGCTCTTTGTGTTTAAGGACAGAAGTTTAAGCTCAAATGCAACATAATTATGATGTCATTGAACACAGCAAAAGCTGCAGGAACACACCTTGATTTCATCACAGAACTACCACTACAGGCACATTTGAAACACTACAGCATCTTCAGCCTAACTATAACTGCTGTGGTTTCAGAGATAATAGAAATTGTTCATAACATTTACACAATGCCAACATGCTGCATGCAAAACACAGACTCAGTGTCACAGGCAAAATATTCCCACCAAGATACCTGCAGGCCAGCAGGGTATGATTTAATATCATTGTGAGCAGGAAATAAAAATGCAACACTAGAGATACAAAGCCCAACTCCTTCCATCTAATCAGATAAACCAAGTTAGACTTGCCTGGTTAGCTGAAGGACAGATTCAGCTCTTGAGAAGCAGCCAGTTCAAAGGCCATTGTGGTTTGCATGGTCTCAGCAGCATTTCCCAATGGAGAGACATCGTGAAAGATGAAAAAAATTCCAGTAGCAAAGACAACTGACAATGGGGAAGGAAAAAAAAAAAAAAAAGAAACCATTTACTACTGCCCATGCTACCCACCCTCCTCCCAGCCCATCTGAGGTGTTAGTGGTGTGGTGTCTCCTCATCCCACCACAGAGAGCTCACAGCTGTGCCTCCCCCCAGGTGTTGCAGATGGGGTTTCCTGGAGGTCCTTCCAGCCAGGATTCACCTACAGCTGTTGTACAGAAAAGGGGAGAGTGGATCTCACACAGTTAATGGACAAGTTCACTCATCCTCACCACCTTGCTGTTCAGCTTCACCCACAGAGGTGCAAAGAGAGGCAGATGTGGCATTTGGCAAGCTGTCAAGACACATCTTTCTTTTTAAAAGTAAGGTGCACTTCCCTGGCTGCTCTCAGCCCAGTCCTTCTGTCTGTAACAGCTCTGCTGTCAGCACTGAGGATGCCCTTTTCAAACATGGGCAAGGAGGATCTGAGTGATACAGGGAGAAAACAGCCATTTTCTCCAAGAGTAACCCAAAATGGAGACGTGCACTTTCCACCTCACTTTTTTTGTTGAGAGCTGCACTCAGTCCTTGCAGACAATTCCTCGTGGAGGTGTTCTTTCATCAGACAGGCCAAATTCACCTCCCTGGACTTACCAGCCATGGGTGCAGCCAATCCTGCCACAGGGAGGGTCTCATGCTGCACCATAATATGACACAGGGTCCAGATGCCACCACCCTGACATCAATCATAGGCACAACACATAAACTTTCAGTTTTACCAGCGGTGTCATTTTTATTGTTTCATCCATCACACTGCACTCCTCACTCTGCGGCAGTCTCTCCCTCTAAGTATTTCTTGGAGTTGTGGAGCCTGAGGACAGAATTGAAGCTTTGGAAGTATCATAAAGGTTATTCCCATTGACACCCACCACAATCTTATTGTGTCTCCAGCTAAATAGTAAGGGTCACTTGGAAAGTTAATGGTGATGCTGCTACCAAGAGTCTTGTGATGCCTGCACTTCCTGTCAGAAAAAAACACTCAAAGTGAATGTGAAATCAAAGTAGACAAAGCTAAAGTTCTGCTTATGAATGTCCCATCCAGTCATGGCAGAGTTGTCTCCTTTGATTTCACATTCACTTTGAAACTCTCCAAACAGGAGGCACAGCTCAACCTTGGAAGAAGAAGATGCAAAGTGGGAAGGCCACCCGTTTACTTCTCACGTGGCTGCTGCTAACAGGTGGAGAATGCTTAACGAAAAACACAATAAGCCCCTAATGCCAATCCCAAGAGGGAATTATCATCACATTATCCTTTGGTGCTTGTGCTTGCCGGCATGGGCGTACAGGGCTTTTTATTATTCCAGAAACCACCGAGTGCAAACGGAGCAGCTCATTCCAGCTGAACCGGGACTTTCTGCATGAGATTTTGGAAAGTAGTTTCCTTCTTGGAGCTGAGATGGAATTTTTCTGGCTTAAGCAAAGAGGGAAATTGTCCACAGTCCTTAACTTCCACTCCTAGCATATTTTCACTAAGTAATTTGCAAGCAAAACAGTCCAGAAAATGCTCAGTCAGAGCAACAAGTTTTTATAGCCACTTTATTTGAAAGAGCAGAATATTTTTGGTAATGTAGTTGGAATGACAGCTCCCTAATTTTTCAATACAACATTTGCTGCTTTTGCACACATTTATACCTTTGGATCTAGAGATGAAATTGAGTAGCAACTGCACCATGAGTGGTTTGGATCCACAGTCAGGAGGGACAAACAACCTTCCTCTCTCCAGAGTATGGGGGACCCAATAGACTCACTGGGATGATAAGAGAGGACATTTTTCATGGCGACTGAAGCTCCCAGAGCAAGCCAATTCCTGCCTTCACAGTGCTACTTCTTTCCTGATGACACTTAGCTGGGAGCTGGGAAGGGCAAAGCTGGCAGACTGGAAGATTGCCTAATGTGCTGTGACTGACATGTAATCGAATATTCAACCACTGGTCCTCATGTCGGTGGCAAAGCGAATATGACACCCTTCAGCTTAGTTGTGATCACGCCTCGTTCTTCTGCAAACAGTTTCATAAAGGTGCAGCCTGGCTCCTTGATGAGGCGGATGTGTGAGATGGGAGAGCAGTCACGGAGGTCACCTGCTGCTGGGAATGTGCCGAGGACCTGCCAGGGAGTGACCTTTAAATGCCAGCCGCATCCCGCGCCTGGCGCCGAGGTGGGGCCGCCACACGCTCTGCCTTCACAGCCACCATCGCGCTCAATGACCTGGACGAGCCACCTGTTCCACATCAGAGGGGGCTTCATCTCTCTTTTAAACCTTTCTGGATCTGTGAGTGCCAAGAAAAAAAAAAAA
>VWYP01023789.1:112207-141066 GCA_013400435.1 Pycnonotus jocosus
AAAAAAACAAAAAAAGGGAAGAAAGTAGGGTGGGGGAAATTGGCCAAATCATGCCAGGCTTTGTTTCCCCTCCATTAATGGGGTATAAAGGAGCAATAGAAGCCAAAGCCTGTTGTAAAATGCACATCTCTAATGCCTGGCTCTGGGTCCTGGCATCATTGTCATGCAAAAGGCAGCTCTACCTCTTTAGGCAGAGCAGCACCCACTAATCACTTCCACTGGTGTTAAGGTGAACCTTGGGCCAATATACAACCCGTATTACTCTTCCTTTCAGCTCGGGCTTCCACTGTTAAAAAGTTCCTTTGTCACTTAGCACCTTAGACAAATGCGACTATCTGCATCTGAAGGGGAAAGAGATGATGGAGGTTTTTTAATTGATGTGGATTTAATTATGCTAATTTAGACAGCTGTAAAGCCCTTTCAGTAGAGCTGCATAATGGGACCAGCAAATACAGGTGTCCTTCACTGCAGGCGCTTAATGTTTAACCTCAGTCGTTTTGTATGGAAGGGAAAATGCAAAGTAATGGTTAACCAGCAGAAAGCTCTATTTCTTGAGGACCTAAAGAGGACTCATCACTTTGATTCTCCCTGCAATCCCATTGAGGGCTGCAGAAATCCACACACGCTGAGCAGAGCACAAATACTTTTCATTGCAGTGATGAAGATGAGGCTGGGGCAGAAACAAGAGGGTTCCGGTGTGCCACAGACTTCAGCATCCTGCACATCCTGTCCTTGTCTTAATTCAGGCTATCTCTGAATAAATGCTTAATTTAAGACAGCTCTTTCTTGTCCTCTTTTTTTAATCTTTTGTATCTGACCACCTACACAGCACCAGCAATGATTAAAAGCAGTAAGATATTTTGTTCGGGTGTTTTCTTGATGTCTTATCCAGAACCCTCTGAGGCTGCTATGCCTCTACCTTTCCCAATATTCCTTATCCCACACCCTACATCCTTTTTCTAGGCTGGGGCTAACACCTCCAGGGACCATTTGGAGATGCATTTCCCAGGTTTGGCTGGGACTTTGTCCAGTTTGGCTCCCCAGCATGGTCACACACCAGGGAACATCAGTGCTGCTCCCAGGGAGGAGTGTAAATACTTGGCCAAAGGGGAGGAAGGGACCACTGAGCTCTTTTAATATAGAAAGAATCATAGCCCAGATGTGCCTGTGGGTATTGGAACCAGATGATCTCTAAGGTCCCTTCCAACCTAAACCATTCTATGATTTTATGATTCTGTGATTCTTTGACTGCCAGAGGCGAACTCAGTGACTAAGTGTCCCCTTGAAGCTCTCCTGTTCAGTAGCACTGTCTTATTTTTTTTAAAAAAATAGAAAATGTTATTTATTAAGCACTTATTAGAGTAGGAAAGAAACCTTTGGCATCCAAGTTCTGGTAGACTTCACTGAAGCAATTTCAGGTGTTACTGGCTGATTTACACCACTCATTGCTGGCATAGTCTGCTCAGGAAGGTGGACTTTGGGCTGGGCTTTCCTCCCAGAACATCTCTTTTTCAAAGGACTGCTGCCAGACTGGTGAATATGCTGGAAATATTTACTACACCATCAGATGGAGTTGATTTGGGTAAGGCAGGAGAGAGAAGATTAAATCCAGGTATACAAAACTATCCTCTGCTACATCTTCTTTAGGTCTCCTGAGGCAAAAAGACATAACAGAAGTGCTCTCCCACAACGTGATGCAGAGCACAATCCCACTGGGAACTGCTCTGCCTCTCTGTGTCTGTCTCCATCATGGTGGCACCTGGGCACTGCACTATCTCTAATCATTCTTAAAGTGCAGTAGAAATGGGCTTTTATCCCACTTTACACTCTGCTTATACGATTTGCCCAAGGTCACTGAGAGCAGAGACAGAATTTCAGATTTTTACTTTTTTCCCATTGTTTTATGTCCCATTGCAACCCCCTCTTACTCTAGCTTTTCCCTCCCTGTCTGCATATCACCTTCTTAGCTCCAGGCACTGGCTATGGCAATCCTCTCCATTTTGGCAAGAGTTCCTGTTCTGGGAAATGCTAACAACAGGCACTGAGGGGTTAGCAAAGTCCTGCACTTCAACCAAATCTCCCAGCTCCCAAGTCTGCCAATTCTGCTGCCTAGATACAGATAATTCTCCCCAAACTCAAAGTCCCCTTGTTCCCTCAGCTCCTCCTCAGGAACACCCAGTGCAGAGTGCTCCATAGCTATTATATTCACATGCCTATATTATATAAGAACTAGCTTGATGAGCTCAACGGTGACAGCATCATCATCCCTCCTCCTGAGGTCCAAAGCTGGATTCAGCACCTTAGGGCTCAAGCTGGGCTCTCTGAAGGGCCATACAGCTAATCTGGGAGATATCCTTCCCAACAACCTCACCTGGCTTGCTGGCCCTCTTCCCCCAAAGCTCCTTCGATTGTTCTGGCAGCCAGGACACCAACAACATGCTCAGAGTTGGGCTGAGCTTTCCTCTTGGCTGCTCTGAGCTCTTTGGTGCCATTTCCCTTGACTCACCCTTGGTTATGGTGAATGGTCTCTATCACATTTTCAAATCACCTGATGGATGCATGAAAAGCTTTGGGAAAGGCTTTATCTCCAGCGTTATCCATTCTTATGTTTGCCCGATGCAGAAATGTAAGAAATTGGTCCTAGAGCCAACCAAATCCTGGTGCTTAGCCCAGCAGCAGATCAGATTTCTTCTGCATACCCAGGATGAAAATGCACAGGCTCTTTACCAGGGACAGCCAACATACAACATACCAATGTGAGCACTCTGTTCTGTATTTTAACGGATTTTAGGAATTTGTGGGAATTCTCTTTAACACTGGGGAGGAAAAGATCTGAAGAAATGCTCTAGCAAAAAAATATACAAATGGTGCTTTGATAACTATAAAGTTGCTTTCTTGGACCGAGAGCCCGCATTAGGAACCAAATAAAATATTTAAAGGCAAAAATCCTGCAAAGTTTCCTCCCACAAAAGCGAAAATATGGTCTATGCTATACCAGACCTTCCTTTTGCAAAATCTGTTTAGGAGTTGCCATGAAACAAGCAGGATTCAACAGAGAGCTTGACAATTTCTGTTAAAGTTGCATTTATATATATTTCTAGGAACGATTGGTTTGATTTTTCTTTAAAACCAAGAGTCAGGTTGCATTTCAGACCACATATAAATATAATTTTGCTCTCACATAATGCTTTTGTATCTGGTGTAATTCCATTTACTGCAGCAGTGTTACCTTTCAGTTACCCTAATGGGAACAAGAGCAGAATTACACTGATAAAAAAGGCTGCTTACAGAAAGAAATACAGAAAGAACACAGGAATAAATACTTCCTCTGGCTTATTTAATATGTTTGTTTGTCCAAATTGTAGTAAAGATATTTATTTCAACGAATATTGTTTGATCAGCAAAAGTAAACACTGATATGTCTTAAACTCCAACATGCAGTTTTCACAATTCATCAAACAACACCTAAGATTGTTTAGCTGGTCAACTGAGAGAAACAACAAAAGGTTTCAGGTCATATAATTATACCCCTCTGTTTCCCAACTTTCTTAGAAATCCCTGCCTAAAAATAATCCCAGCATCCGGATGCCTTGCACAATTGGCTTATTTTAAAATATATAAAAACTCTTATTGCAGCCTTAGCCATTTTAAGGTCTCGGTGCTGACACGCAGTAACAGTGCTTAGCACTACCGCTTTCCATCTCCAAAGCACTTTACAAACATTAGCTAATTAATCCTCACAACACCCCTGTGAGGTATGTAGGTAAGTATTGTCATCCAATTAGGTAAGTATTAAGCACTGTTATCCCACCAGATAAGTATTAAGGTCTCCCATTTTACTGGGGATCCTGAGGACAACAGGTTAAGTTGCTTACCAAAGGTCACAGGGGGAGCTGGCAGAATAAAACTTGGGATGCTTTGGTTTCTTTGGGGGCTATTCAGGCATCTGGGCAGCATCCGGTGCTGCTCCCTCCACAAAGGCATCCCTCGCCATCCACATGGAAATTAGGGTTTTCTATACCCCTCCAAGACACAGTGTGATGGCTACAGCACGGTGGAAAAGATGTGCTTGGAGAACTCAGCTTCCCCCTTTTTTGAGCAAGGAGGACATTGCCCAGTGAAGTTGTCAGGAAGTTTTTAAGAATAAAGGTCTTGGATCAGGGCGTTTTCCAGACACGCATTCAAAAGTATCATCAGGCCTTGCCAATCAAAGGTTCCTTCTTCCCCCCATCAATTTGCCTTTCTTTCTCACTGTTCTATAAAGATGGACTCACATTAAAGCCTCACATCTGTGCCACAAAGATATAAACTTTTCCATTGTGGTTTGCATCTTCTGAACATAAAAAAAAGTCCAGTTTGAAGTCCCAGCTCAGAGGCTTCCAGGTTTGTAAGGGAGGCTTGAATCCTCAAATACACTTGGTGGGACAAATCCCTTTTCAGAGGATCTAGAGAACAGGACCAGCCCAGCACGCTTTGGGTTTAATCAAGTCTCAACAGATGTCAAGCTGGTGAAATAACATCATCTGTCCCCCAGAGACAATGCCAGTGTTCACATCTGCTTCCAATTTCACTTCACTGCTGGAGAAAAAGTGAAAGCTCCTACTGTAACTCCTCTTGGAGCTGCAGCTGAAAGTTAAAAGAGTCCTGAACAAAAACCTAAATTGGACTTGGTGATCCTGGAGGTCTTTTCCAACCTCAATGATTCTGTGATTCTCTCATTGACGTGGAATCTGATGGGTTTTGTGAAGTCATTGAACTCTAGACCAGTGTGAGAAGGTCCCAAACCAGGAAAACCAACCCTGAGTGAGCCTGCAGAAGGTGCCATCCCAGGCAGGGCACATTTCAGAGTCTGCCCAAGGACCCACCACTTGTGATGGACAGTCAGGATTGTCTTCTGCTCAGCAATTTGGCACTTGACTCGTGGCAATGTCATCCAGCTCTCCTTCCAGATGCAAGGACCAGCACAGAAATGCTTCAGCTCAAGCTGGAGCTGAGGCAAATCCCAAGTGTTAAAAAAAAAAAGAAAAAAAAAAAAAGAAAAAAGAAAATGAAAAAAAAAGACCTTGACTAGATTTCAACTGTGCTGATTTATGTTTTCAAGTGGAAGGCGGTTTTAGCCGAAGTAAACTACACAGTTTTTAGATCATTCAAAATTCATGGCAGTTTGATCCCACAGGACGTCAAACAAACACAAATGATTTGCCAGGAATCCCTACAAATTGAAATAACCAAACCACACACGGTTCCAGCAAAAGTCTTGAACCAGTTCTAAGGCAGGGAAAAAATAAGGATTAAAATGGAGAACTTTTATTTTATTCATCTACACAAAAACATCTCCAATGCGATACACATCCAGATCAACTGCACACAAAGAAGGAGCACAAACACATAACATCTTGAAACTCAAAACTCCTCCAACCCACAAGCCAGTAGGAGATAGACAAATGAAAATAAGAGTCATGCAAACAGAAGGTACATTTAGATTGCACTCTGTGGAGTGGTTTTATTTTAGCATAAGGCTGAAATAGAAAAGGAATTCATCTGAGAAAGCTAACACAAAATGCAGGTAACAGATATATCATGTGTGGTACAGTCATGAGAAAGAAAGCAGACAACCAAAACTGTGACAAGAATGTGCTTAGTTATTATATTCTTTTCAAGCTTGGTCTGCCAGCATTTTTTGCCTTTTTTCTTTTTTTTCTCCTGTGTACTGGTCATCAGTGTCTGCCAAAAGACTTTTCATGGATTTCTGCAATTCCATTTCCCTCCAAACGGAGGAAATTATGTTTCTCCCCAACCACAAGACCCAGCTGTAGGTTTTACACCAAGATTTGTAGCTGTAAACTAACACAGTGACACACCACCCCCCTGCCTAAACAACCAAGACCAAGCCAGTAGCGAAAATTCAGCGTGGGTTATGCAAAATGAAAGGATTCAAAAATGAAAAGAGCATTCACTTCATGTTGCTCCTTTAAAACATTATCACATAGCTCCTCTTTTTTTTTTTTTTTTCCCCTAACCTGACCTTTTTTTTCCCCCAACGGTTTATCTATAACTTAATATAACTAATTCTTTTGAAATAATGTTCACAGTTAGCATAATTGGTGTTATATAGTTCTAATGTACATTACAGAATATTCTGTTACTAGACACTAAATTGAAATTTTAAAGAAAATGATAGAAATAGCTGTAAGGGAAAAAGTACCCTTTTAAATCTAATTTGCTATGCACCGCAGTAGGGTAATGGATGCAATGAAAGTTCCTTTATTGAGTTCCCATGTCCAAAAGGTATTTAGGTAGCAAAGGATGTTAAGCAGACCCCCTGTGCTCCTCCTTTAAGTAAAGATAGCAGGAAATAAGGTATATAGGTTTGTGTCCTCCTGATTTTTATTTCCTCAGGAGTACAACTTATGCAAAGGGCACCTTAGGCTACTTGGAGGATCACAAAGGGTGCCCTCGACCCCCTCGCTGTCTGCATGAATAGAAGCATCTAAAGGATGGCTGAAGCCATACAGCGAGTTAAATCCTTCAGGTGGGTCTTTTCAAATTCCAATAGTGAGGAGTTACTGGAGAATTGGTAAGGATTTCACTAGGCCCCAGCAGGTTTGAGATCAAAAGCCCTGGTTAAATAAAAGCCTGTTGGGAAATCTTAAAACCTCTTTGTAATGTAACTTTAAAAAGTTAATACAAAGAGCCCTTAGACTGAAGCCTGTAACAGCATGAACAAAGAGTATATCAAAACTGATTCCATTAAGGGAAGGCAGACAAATAAATTCATTTAATTTAAAGAGAAATCAGATATATTACTCCGCTAAAAACTAAAAAGCATATCAGGAAAAAAAAAAAAGCCAAACAGATTTTACAATACACATGCACATAGAGCTGTGAATAATAGCGATAGATATATATAAAATCTATTTATAAATATCTCTCTGAACAGAGAACAGAACACTACACACACACATATATGTTTAAGTATCAATTTATCCAATATGTGCACGTGTGTGTGTGTGCATAATTCTAATATATACATATTTTTATCATTTATGAGGCCTCACGCTGGGCTCTCAAATCTGCAGTTAGATAGATCTATATAAGTATCCAGAAAAACGCAGCTGAAAGAGCCCCTACATTCAAACTGACACAAGATATTTTTCAACCCAATTAATTAAAAAAGATGGGTGCTCATCAGTCAGCTGGCACAGGATTTTTTCTCCATCATCTTGCCAAAGTGTCACAGTGTTAGTTGCGCAGCATGTTGGAAACAGAAAATCTGGGACTGGGATTTCGATATCATTTATTACCTGACCTCTTTCCCAGCAGCTCTTACACTTTTAACTCGTTGGGGGTCCTGCACTGGAGGCAGGAGGGTGGGAAAAGGAAGCTGGAGAATCACATGGAGCCATTTATGTTGGGAAAGTCCTGTCAGATCATCCTCTGGGTGAGATGCTTGGAGATCTCGTGTTGGACCCCCACGCTGGGGATTGGGCAGCATTTGCTCCCAAGCTGTCTCCTGAGCATCCTATGAGCAGGGGAAGGCTGTGTCCCTAGGGGACCATGGCTGGGGGTCCCTCACTTCACCCAGGGTGGGCTCATTTGGATGCTCTGGACCCACAGGAGGAAGGGTCTTCTTGTCCACGGCTCACCATCCCCACAACAAACATTCATTGAGAATTTTTCTCCCTCCACCCTCCAAGAAAGGAAAGGAGGGGCTGAATTTTGCTAGTCTGTGAGGCTTTTTATTATTATTATTATCATGGGGGAGATGTGGCCATCTCCCTAGCTAGGAAGCACTTTTCACTGTTTGAGAAATAATATTTCTCTCACAAGTCCATAGGCTGTGCACTAGGGGATGAAGATGTACACGTGGTACAACTGAGGGTGAATGCCTGCAAAAATTAATGTTCTATGGGATTTTTTAAAAAACTTTCCTCCTTATAACTAAATTCTGACATTTTAGCTCAGCAGTGCTCATTTAAGTTGCATATAGTGAGGGAATGGGACCCACCCTCATTCTCTAAACCCATGAAACACTGCCCCTACAGCAGAAACAAATCATTCTGTCCCTCTATACTTCAATAACATTTTTTCTGGAGATAAGAAATCAGCAACGTGTTTCACATATGGTGCCTTTCATCCCAGCGAGCAGCAATGGTTTCACAACCTACACCAGTGGCAATTATTTTATTTTATTTTATTTTATTTTATTTTGTTTTATTTATTTTTTTAAAACCCTTAAAATGCACATCAAATCAAAGTCTCTCAACAATAGGTATGGTTGTCATTTTAGCCATACCTTGCCTGGTGATTTTGGGTGGATTCCACCAAATGAGTGCAGGTACCACTATTTATCAATAGACCATTGCTCTTTGCACCAAATCACTGTGGTGGCTGCCAAAGAACTGCCCTTTGCAATAGAAACCACAGGAAAATGGCAAAATGAAGGCTTTCAGATGGAGATAGGACCACAAGAAAAACCCAGGTGAAAGATATCGGTATTTGGGAACCCCGGTCTCAGTGCTGTGACTCACATTCTTGCCCTAGCAACAAGTATCTAATAATCACAGGAGATAAATGTCACTTTTGACCCTTTGTGGGAGAGAAAATCTCTCTGAAAACACCGTGTCTAATAATATCAAAGGTTGTGGTGGCTTCTGCATGGCTGGCAATTTTTAGACCGGTAGAGGATGAGGTTTTCTGGTTCAAACAGGAATTAATTGAGGGAAGTCATATGGCTTGTGTTATACACGTGACACCAGATGATCCAAATAGTCCTTTCTTGGCCTTATAATCTACAAATAACCTTGTGGAGGTACTGCTCTCCTGTGGATTAGTGGCAAACCAATGCTCCTCTTGCTTGGATGAGTTTTCTGATCTAAATACCACCCAGACCTGCGTGGCCTACAGGATTTGACTGGATCACGGTCTCAGACGGAGCCATTGCCAATTAATGCCAGACATGAGATAAACCAGGGTAGGACATGCTCCACTTCAGGTGCTGTGTGATCCTGGAGTGTCATTAGCAGCCACATAACAAGCCAGCTCTGAAGCAAAACACTTTTGCTATCAAGACTTTTATAAATATTGGTTTACCCTTGCTATCTTTGCATTGCCTTGCACCACAAAGGTCCAGGCTGTCAGACACCGTGGGGCTCTTTGGCTCTGAATTAATCAGGAAGATCAGGGTATAATTGTGACCAGTTTACAATCTGTAAAAATAATAAGATCCCAGAATGATTTGTGTAACAGGATGACCCATACCCATATGGAAAACAGAGCATATGGGATCTTGTCTATCTTGCTTGGATTATGAGGCAGAGGAAATACCTGGCTGAGCAGTGCTCAGGAATTATCAGGTGGATAATATTACAGGAGCAAGCCAGGTCTTTATTTGCTTTATATGGATGCCTCCCAGTTCAGGTTGTTGGAGTTACATAATGCTAAGCCTCCTCCTGACCATTCCACAGCCCTGACTGCTCCCAGCCCTTTGTTGTGATCCATCAGTGCAGTTTTGCTGGGATATCTGGGCCAAGGAAAAAGCCAAGCTGCATCCTCCAAACCTGAGGTGAGCTCAAATTCAGTCACCACCCCTCGGTCAATCAGAAATATCTCTTAAATGCAGCTATCCTTATTCCAGTCCCTATCTCTCATCAGGCTTTGTTTTACCCCTGAGGATAATTTTTGATGTAGGAGGAAATGTGCCATTTATTAAGTCAAGAATCTTTAGCATCTACAAAAATTTCTTCTGAGGTTTCCCTTTCAAACACCAATCTTATTTAGATTAGCTGGTTGAGACAGTAGCAAAGGGTGGAAAAACTTACAGTCATTACATTGATTAATCAGCTGCTGAAATTTGGCTCTCCAGCATGACACCTCTATTCTCTGAATGTGTGGCCCTACTGCAATGCAATCAATTTGTCTGTGCAGGCTCCAAAACCCCAGAGCCACACGATGCAAAAAGGCAATCTTCTGCCCTCTTTGACCACAATAAGCAACATTACTGAAATCACTGCTCCTGTACAAGTCTAGCATGACCCCATATTTGTAGGCAGCAGAGTATGACTTCATTAAAAACCATCCTCTGTGTTAGGGAGTGGGAGCAAGGCAAGCCAGCAGCAGAGCAGCATATGTCTGAAACTGATAGGAAAATGGGTGATGCCTTAAACCCCACCTCTATACCGTTATTTACATACATATCTTTCATCTGACATAGGCTTCCCCTCCAGCACCTTGAATATATCAGTCCTAAGGAAGAGACTTTAAGTTCAAAGAGTGCCATCCCCAAACCAAAGTAGGGGGTTATCAAGTGAGGTGCGCCAAGCAGTAAGACAAAACATATGCATTTTTAATAGATAGCCTCTCCTCCCCCTGAGGAAGCCAAGAAAAGAGACTCTGTGAAGCTTCAGCTGAAAACAAGTTCAGTGGATTTATACTCAGGCTGCTCTTCACAGAAAAACAAAATTCACAACTCTCATATATATATTATTTTTTGCTAGATGTTTTCCAAGCATTCTTCAGAGCGTGCCAGCCCCACCCTGGGTCCTGTTGACCAGGTGGATTCACCTCCACACAGCATTCAAAAAGAAGAAAGTGACAAAAAGATCACGAAAATGAAAGAAAAAATAAAGAGGCCATGAAAGAGAAACAAAAATCTCAACAGGTCTGCATGGAATTTCAGCAGCACTTTATTTATTAATGCACATGAAGCTACCACTGTATTCCAGCTCCCAAAGACAGATCTGCAAGGAATAGGCCACATGCTGATTGACAGCAGCCATAATTCCATACAATGAGACTGTATTAAATTGTTTGATGTGATATGATACTCATCACTTGTAACTGATCAAACACACGGCTGCATCAAACAGTATTACAATACAATCAGGCTGGATATGGCTCCTGCCAAGGCTGTTCATCACATTGCACACTCCTGCATTAAACATATCTATTAATAGCATTGACAAACTACTCCTATCCAAGTTTCTTTTTTTTTTTTTTTTTTTTTTTTTTTTCNTTTCCCCAGGAATTGCAGGACGTGGAATGTGCAGAGAAATCCACAGATAATGCTTTACAGTTTGAGGCAGCACTTCCGCCGGCTGAACACTCCAACATGAAAGGCTTTCCTGATCTGGGAATTTTATAAGGTAATGCCAAAATTTGCAAAATTGTGTCCCAAAACAAAGACCTGAGATTCCTGCTTCCCTTTTTCCTTTCTTTTTTTATTTCTTTTTTTTTTTTTGGTCTGATTTTTTTTCTTCTTATCTACATGCAAACAAATGGAAAGACTGGCTCGTTTTTGACCAAGATTTTACTTTTGCTGTGCCTCTCCCCAGGAGAGCTGCTATCTTTGCAGGAGGGAGCCGTGTTTGCTAACACTGACCCTTCTAGAGGAGAGAGACATAAATAAAAGCTGCAAATTCCTTGTCACCACTGCTCCTGCTGCAGACAGCGAGGGTGACACTCTGCAGCCCATGTGGGACAGGACTGGCTGTGACATGACAACTGTAGGGGCTCTCTCAGATGCAGATTCCTAAATGAGCCTGGGTCTCTAGAGGGCAGAGGTCAGCTGTCCTCAAATCTGTGTGAATGCTAGATTAAGTTTATTAATCTCCCTGCTTTCACTTAAAAACCAAATTATGGGATGTTTAAATGTTAATGCCCAGGAGCTTGTGAGACGATCAATGCTCTCAGTTACCTCTGCTAAGGGGGAGCACAAGGTGCTCAGACCCCAAAAGCATGTAAGAAGTTAGCGTGATGACCAGGGGACACACTGTCCTTGTGAATGTCCACGTGCTTCATGCCTGGGGCAGGTTTTGTTTGCAGTCCTGACACAGCACAGGCACCTCAGACACAGAAGAAGGACTCAGGGACTGATGGCTTCCCACCTGGTTATCCAGCCTGGATATCCAGCCTCAACCACAGCTCTTTATAAAGGATTTATACCTGTGCTGGGGCATGATTCCAAATGTCCATCTCCCTTGCACTAACCCACAGTGCCCAGGATCAGCAGGAATCCAAGCATGCAGTGAACACGGTATTTAGCAACCTTCGGAGCAGCCTCTCAGTGCATCTCATGAAAATACTCCAGTGTGTAAAAATAAAGTGATAAACGAGCATGAGGGGTCCAGAGAATTTCTTTTGGACAGGTATGCACATCATAACTGGATAATCTTCCCCCTTGATTGCTATCTCAGCTTGGGAAACCCAGGATCACATAGCCATGGAAAATAGGAAGTAATACGCAGGAATGCATGCCTGGCTGTGTGGAGTTGGCACCAGGTTTTTTTTCAAGCTGGGATTGTATACATTTTACATTTATGAATATTTTTGCAAACTGCAGTGACAGAAGGTGCCTTTTGTCCTGTTTCTCACTTCTGTAATGTCAGTGTGAGCAGATTAAGTTCATGGCATGGTAGCAAATTATCCCTGTTGATGGAACCAGCTCCAAAAAGATTACTTAAGAGAGGTGTGTGAGGCGTTTCCTTTTCCTAATTAAAAATATTAAAGCCTTTCAAGATAATAAACGCTGTCAGAAGGTTATGTTAAAGGCTGGGAAATATAGAGGAAAGGGCTGGAAAGGCTTTTCCACTTTGATGGACAGTTTTTAGCACTAAGAGCCCAGTGCAGTGTGTAAGAGCTAAAGAAACGGTAACTTTCTATCTGGGTGTAGCTAAGTAATTCAAGATGCTGCAAGTTAAGTGTAACAGTAGAAAGGAAGAAGTTCAAAAACAAAGTCCCAGGCATTTCAGTGCAGTGTACAGTATGCTAAATTGTGTTATTACAGAAATTGCTGAGAGTTTGGCCACAAAACGTTTCATACTGCACCAGCGTTCTGCCAGGGCTGGCTTCCAGCAAGCCCAGACATTTTTTTTCCTTTCACCTGTGCTCTTTTTTTTTTTCCCTCCTGTTTGTTAACACAAATCAAACACTGTACCAGAGAATTACAGCCCTTGTCCTGAATGCACCTCTCCCTTTATTAAATCAGCACGACTGAGAAGTCACCACGCACCAGGCAAAGACAACTGCAAATCTGTGCTTACCCTCCCCGTACCACCTGAGTGCCGCTATTATTCCTCATCCTTGGGGAAAGGACCCCATATGTGAGTTTCAGAAACCACCTCAGTAACTCCAAGCATCATTATCAATAGTAGGATGAACTGCAGCTGGGATGCACTGAGAAGGCACGGTAATACTCGCCCTAATCTCTGCATTCATCTCACTGGCCCTCGCTAGGAAGTTTAAGTACATTTACTGAGGATTCTTCAGCCCTTGAAAGGTAGGAAGACATCTATGAGGCTTGACGTACCAGCTAATTAACTTGGGTTTGGAAAAAAAAAAAATCTTCTTATCTACTTAACTTGGAGACACTCTCTTTGTTTTTAAGCCTGCAGACTACCTTCTCTTTAAAATGCACGTTACGTACCACTCCGTAGTATGGAATGTATTATTTTTAACGAGGACCTATTTTAACTTGGACCTAAAACTACTAACATTTGACAGAGGGTTTTTTGTTGTTTTTTTGGTTTGTTTTTTTTTTTTTTTAAAGCCATTTGCAGAATCAGCTGAATGATAGTCTGTAGCCTATGTTTTGCAAGACAGGCTACAAAATCCTCATGCTTTCCTTCTGTCCTTAAAAACACGGGCACACGAACGTATGAAAAGCTTGGAAATGAAGCCCCAGATGCACCCACACCTCCCCTCTCCCCCCCAGAACCGATAAAGGAGTTTAAATAAATCTCTCAGGTTTTGCTGCTTGGTCTCTGGAAGTGGGGAATATTGAGGCTGGGAGAAAGTGATTGAATTCGTGCCTGCAGTGGTTGGGGCACGTGAGTGTTTCCTGCAGCTCTCCTGACAGGAACACAGACGTGAGCAACTCCTGTAACAACCCTGCCCAGAATTAAACCACTCTAAAATTTCCTGCGGATGGCACAGGGAGATTTTAAAATCCTCACCATATTCCTAACAGATAGAACAGTGGCATGATTGACCAAACTTTTTTTTTTCCTTCTTCTTTTTTAAAGTACACATATGATGATGCATCATAGTTATAAACAGATGGTATTTGGCCTCCTTCCTATTCTCAACATTTGGAATTCCTAAACTATGTGAATTAAACAATAATATTTTATAAACATACAAGGGATTTCGCTCACTGCTTTGTTAACATAGAAATTATACAATGCTGACATTTATTTAAATTTTAAAAAGTAAACAAGAGTGTGTATTGAATTAAAGCAAACTAAAATCAACAGAGAGAAATATGTTCTGTGCGCACATTACCTACAACGGCACGGGCCTTTTTCGGGGAGACATAATGGGATGAAGCACAAATTGTAGCTTAGACAGTCTGATCCTTTGTGCTCCAAAGGCTCATTTAACACCTCGCTGTAAACAACGGATATTTATACCATAATTGGCCAGTTGACCATCAGTTGTTCATTTACTCTTGTAACCTGCTATTATGGAGTTAAAAGAAGTTCCTTTCTGTTGGCTTTTCTAGGAGTGAAAGTGTGTTTGCAATTTTAGTACCAACTGGATTCAGTCTAACACTTGTACTTAGTATGAGAAACATTTTCATAATACCAAAATTTGGGGGAATAAGAGTATTCCTGCCAGGAAGGGAAGAAGAAAGTATTGGTTCTTAAAAGAAGAATTCTGTTTGCTTGGTTTCCTCTTTCCTTTCCATTTTAACCCCTTTGTAGGCTCCTCTCGAGCTGTGCAAAATTGAGAAGCACTTAGGTTTTAATCACTATTCCCAGGTCTGCAAAGAGGTTCTGTGATGAATAAATAATGAATCCGAGATTTTAATCAGTGTTATGATTTTTGAAAAGGCTAATTATCATTGTTTACAGACATGTCTTTCCAACGTATTTCCTTGTTTTGCCTCCAAAGCTCCAAGGGTTAAGCCCCTCGCACGCATCCCTCCCATCCCTCCCCAGCGCCGCGCTCCTTGCCCGGGATTTCTTTCGGGGGCTCGGGGGTATTTTTTCGTTCGTTTGGTGTTTTTTGGGGTTGTGTTTTTACTGCAGGAACCGCAGGAGAGCCGGGGACGGGCGGCCGGAGGCGCTCAGGGCTGCGGGAAGGCTGCGCAACGCGGTCGGCCGCTCCGCACCCGCGGAAAAAGCCGCGGAGGGGAGGGAGGGAGAGGGAGCCTTTCCCTTTGCTGTCTCCGTACAGCAATGCTACAGCAGAATCTGATTTTCAAAAGAGTATTTTTATTATGGATAGTGTCGATGAATAAAAAGTGGCGGGCGGCGTTCCCGGGGAAGCCGCTCTCCGCTCCGCCCGCAGTGCCGCGCCGGGATGCGCCGGGATGCGCGGGGAGCACCGCGGGGCTGCCCCGACACCGATCACCCCCCCCCCCCCCCGGCTCAAGCCCCTCGCGTGATTATTCTTCTTGTCACGATTTTTATTATTCATGATTTTTACCAATACAGCCGCCACTGGCCTCGTTTAACCCGGTTTGCCCAACACCTCCATCCTCTCGGCCATTCGCCGGGATGGGAAAGCCTTTTCCGCGGGTGGGGGGTATTCGATGCCAAGGTCCCGATTCCTCACATTCTCCTCATCCCTTTTTGCCCGCGGCCCCGCCGTTCCCCGGGACTCGCGGCCGCGTCCGGAGCCTCCTCCCGCTCCGCGCCCGCTGCTTCCGCGGGGTGGGGGGGAACAATTCCCAGCCCCTCCAAGCCCTTGATTATCAGTTTCCAGCAACAGCTGCGAATCTTCACTAAGAATCTAAAGAAATATCAGAAGATTAGGCAGCGATGCTATTTATCGCCCTGTAATTAAAGTTCTATCAGTGTTTCTATTATAAAACCTTATTTTGCAAGGGCTGGTAACTCAGAGGCAAAATTTTCCTGCAAGATGAAGCCTCACTAAGAAGTATTTCGGTTAAATAAGGCTAGCCTGTTAGAAGGTAAAATCCTCAAGGACTTTCATTAAGGTGCTCATTTATATCTGCAAATACATTGCCAAGCCCCCTAAATCAAGGATATATAAGAGGAATTATTTTTTTTTTCAAAAATTAAGGATTTGTGGAAAGGTTTTAATATAATTCTCTGGGAAATTATTCCCATGAAAACAATTTGTTTGAAAGAAAATGCCCTCTGGTCTTTTCCACACAAACTAGTCTTGGGCTAGTACATGAGAACCCAACTTAAAAGTGCCTATGAGCAGAAAGGGGTTGGTTAATTATTTTCAACTGTCCTTTCTGGAATAAAAAACAGAGTAAACAGCTTGAACAGGGAAAGGTGAATTTAATTTTCAAGGCCCTTTAACTTTTAATAATCTGAGGAACAAGATGGGAGGTACATTCTACCCTCCCAGTTATCCTGATATAAATTCATTCAAGATTTATATTGGTGTAATAGAGAAGCAGAATTTGCTCCGTGATTTCTAATGAACTGCTGGCTCGGTCTTTAAAAACGCAATTAGAAAAATCTAACCACCTAATTCAGAACAGCTTTGAGCTGAGGCAGAGGTCTCAGTGCTGCACACAGGGATGGAAGCTGGTCGGTGCCACGGCTCCTTGCTGTGCCTGCAGCACCGGAGTGGGGCTAGGAATGCTGGAAACGGTTTGCTACAGAATTCCCTAATTGTTTTAGGATTTTCCTTTCTATTATACAGGAAAAGAGAGTTCCCACGTGGAATAAACCTGTGTTTCATGGGATCTCAAATGCAAAGACAAAACGGTTGTGGGATTAGGTGCCTGGCCTGTTTTGATGCAGGAGGAGCTGTCTGGTCAGGGCGCTGCCTGGTGAGGCTGGCACAGGGTCAGGAAAACCCAGCTCTGACTGTACTGAAACTTGTCTCAAAGCCTTGGCGCCGCTGTGTCAATGCAGGTGAAACACCAATAAATGTGAAAGTAAGTCAAGGTTCAATTCTCTTGCTCTGCTCACAGGATTAGGTGTCTGCATTCACTGCTTACTCATGTGTGGAGGAACAACGGGACCGAGATCCCGATTTGTCCCTCTGACCTTCTGAAGTGAAGGGTTGAAATGAAGCAGCACAGGGTGACACTCTCGTTTCCTCTGCTGAAACTGAGAGGCAAAACTCCACAGATTGTTTCAGTCTGCAGCGCTGAAGGGAACATTCTCTGGGGAAAACAACACCTCTGACTACCTGGAAGCCCTGCAAGAATCACCTCTGGCTACCTGGCAGTCCTACATCACTCTCTTGACTGAGAACCCCAAACAGGCCAGGGTGGCCCCTGACACATCCTATGATGTGGTAAAACACAGAATCAGAATGGTTTGGGTTGGAAGGGACATTTAAACTCATCCAGTTCCAATCTCCTGCCATGGGAAGGGACACCTTCCACCAGACCAGGCTGCTCCAAGTCCTATCCAATTCAGCCTTGATCACTTCCAGGGATCCTTGCTCCAGAGCAGCTGTGCATCTTCACCAAAAATGTAAAAGAAATATCAGGAGATAACACAGCATTGCTATTTATTACCCTGCAATTAAACTCCACACAGAGTTTCTATTATAAAATGTTATTTGCAAGAAAGGGAAAATTTTCCACCAAGATGAAGCCTTGCTCACCAGGCAGAGCTGGGCTTGGTTGATGTATCACTGTCAAGTTCAGCAGGGCAGAACTCCACCTTACCAAGGAGCTGGGTGAGACCTCCTTTGGCTGTGGGGCTGATGAGGGTGTGCCCTGAGGACAGCAGAAGCCTTTGAGTGCAAACCACACAGCTTTGATGTTTTGAGTCTGCTCACCACAAGCCCGAGTTTTATTGGTTTGGAGAATGACTCACCATGATACTCAAAGCAATTTGCTGCTACAACTGCACCATGCCTCAGTTTCCCCAGCAGTAAAGCCAAACAACATTCCAGTTTGCTGGTGCAAGGTGTGATGACTTGGTGAACATCTGTGAGACACTCTGGCAGGGGTGCAAGGCAATCCTGTTCCTTGGGTCTTCCAAGGATGACCACCAGACCTGTGTTCATGGGAAGACCATTTCCACTCAGCCACAAGCAGTGAATGAAGCCAAGCTGGGCTTTGGCTGAGCAGAAAGGAGGAGGAACCCACCTGCAGAGAGACAGTAACTGCAAAATCACAACTCTGCAGTGCTAGGAGAACAACCAAGCGCTTCCCATTGGGGCTCCCTGGACTGTTTTTGAGTATTTCATGGGGTAATTACAACAATAATTTACACATGCTCTCTCTCACACTGAAAAATGACATTTCAGCTTCTTGATGGTGTCAAAAGTCACAAAGACACTCGTGGGGAGGGGGAGCAGCCTGTACCTTTCACCCCTTTCAGGGAGAGGAGCTGCCCTGCCTGATCCAACACCTGTCTGCACAGACAAGTCTTACCAGGCTTTACACTTTACCCAGAGTCCTCTTCCTGCTTCTTCCCAGAGCAGAGTTGAAAATCTTGGAATTGCCTTAAGGTTTTATTATTGCTTGCAAACCAAATTCTACTTCATCAGATAAAGACACAATTGCATTCATTGACTCTGACACAAGGATATGCATGGTGATAAACATACAGATAGATGTACACACTTATACATGAATGAGATATGCTAATTAAAAATTGCAGTGGGCACTTTATTAAAAATTTATTGTACAATCTACATCTTCAAAACATTTTACATCAACAAATATTGCGGCGGCTTGACTGCTGGAATCATAAGTGATTTATCTTTAAAAGACTGTATTTGCAACTGGATGCAAAGATTCTTGATGAACTGCCATTACATTTAAACTACTGGTTTTTATTGGAAGTATTTTGATTGTTATCTGTTTGTTCTCCATCCTTGAGAGAAATAAAACAAGTGTCTCGGCTTTCATTTTATCGGATAGATGGCACCATGTAGCATATTTCCCATGCTAGTTTGAATTACAGCTGTTTATCTTTCAGCTTTCTTTAAGATTAATTAAATGCAAATGTAACTCCACGAATCATGGGATTACCTGCCAGACCCCTTATTAATACCTTCACTTAAAAACCCCTTTGCCAGAGAGTCATTAATTTGCAATAAAAAAAAAAAGAAAAAAAAAAAGAGAGAGAGAGAGAGAAGTGCTCAAGCAGCCCCTTGCCTCCCAACAACCCAGAGATGGCTGCCCAATTAGTCCAGCAGCATTCGGATCCTCCTTTCAGGCCCTGTGGCCCTTTGAGGACACAATAAGGCTCCAATGATAACCTGGCAACCTAGGTAGAAACTCAGCCAAGTGTGAGCGTTTGAAGCTGCAGCTTGGCTGCCATCGTGTCGGCGAAAAGAAAGAATTCAGGCACCATGTCATCCAGTACAAAGGATAAAAACAGATTCAACCGGAAATTCAATGTGGCACCACATATGGGATACATGAGTGCGGTTACACAACAGGCCACATATTTTTTTTGAACAGTCTCCTGCATGTGATGCCGAGGACATGTGTAACCATCATAACGTCTCTAAGAATCTGTATTTAATTTGAGCTGGGGTGGTGGCAGGGATTGGAGATCTGAAGCCGCCACAGGTTTGTGGCAGATGGCTCTGTGTCAGCTATGACAAGCAGCCAGGCTCGGCTTCCTCTGCAGATTTTCTTTTCTCTCTGATCAGGTAAATATGGGCACACTCTGGAAACTTCCACAATTCTGCCTGAGGCTGCAAGTTTGTGACTTAGCCCCATCTGTCACAAATCTTCCCTCGGTTCTGCTGCGAGCAGAGACCTGAATTTACTGCCGAGCGCTGCCCAAGAAAACCCGGCCGTCTCGCCCTGCGAGGAAGCACAAGAGAGAAGCACACGGAGCCGGGTTAGAGCCTGGGACACAAAATGCAGGAAGGATTTCAGGAGGGCTGGAAGCCAGTTGGTCAAAGAACACTTCTGTGGTGTTATTTAAAAACAGGGTGAATTCAGTGGGGGTTTTTTTTAAGACAGGTAAGCTGGTCATCAGGCCCAGGTTATTTGCTCCCTTTGCTTTACTGGTGGTCTCAGTGGACTGTCAAGGGCTGAACACCCTCAGGGACCAAAGGGCCCCTCTCACCTTCAGACATGGCAGAACCATGACCCAGCAAAAGCAGGGCCAAGTTCTGCCTGACCATCATCACATCCCTCTGGGCTTTACTTGAGAATTTTTTTTTTTTTTTTTTTTTAAGGAATAGTAACTCTGCAAAGATCTGGACCTTCATTTATTCAATGAATATAATTCCATCACTATCACTCCATCAACAATTCCAAAATATGTGGAGATCAAAAGAAGCAAAGTTTTCACATAAAGCAGTATCTTCCCATAAAGAACAAACAGCATAATGTCAGTAGTAGAACAGTTTTTTCATAAAAAATCAACTTGTTTCTCATGTCCTAAGATCAGAACTGAAGAACTTAATATCTACTCTGCCATCATTAGACTTCAGAGTTAACCTTTAGAATTTAATAAGGCGTGTTCATCCATTCAGACTGGCTCTTTCAGGAAAGTTGGAGTTCAAGCACACAGTACTGATTTGCTGTAGATTTTATGCACTTTTTAAAAATTGCCTTAACAAAATTAAGATTCAGAGACTAATTTTCCACACAAAACCTGAGATTTGGCAGGAAAGACCAGACTGATTTACAGAGCCAATTTGTATCGGGTCAGATCTACTCTGTGATCCAGCTCCTTCACTCTGCAAATGGCTAAGGGGGAAGAATCAAGGTGGAAAACAGTTTGTAGCAATCATTTTTGGAGTATTTTCAAAATTTTCAGTTTTCAAATTCCAAGCACCTTTGGAAACCACCATCAAAAGAGACCTTTGCTTTACATGAGTTGGATGGACTGTGAGGCCCAGGGCAGAGCTATTTTATACACCTCAGCAGATTAATTTTGTCAGTATTCCCCTGACCAAACTGATCTGTTCTGCAGTTTCTTACATTGTCCTTTTAAAACTCACCTCATTCTTGCTGTTTTTTAACAAAACCCAATAAATTTTGGATAAAAAAATCTATGCAGTATCTTGCATAGGATGGCTCAGAACACACTGTCTGACTGTAACACTGTTCCCAGCAGTTTCATGCTTTGTTTTCTCAGAGTAATTTGTACTGGGGGCAAAAAAAAAGTTTTCATGCTTTTTGCAACTTTTCTTACTATTTCCTTTGACCCATTTCTCCATCTATTGTTTTGAAGTGGCTGTGGCTCATCTGCCAGTTTTCATTTGCTTTCTAAAACTCCCCTGGAAGCTATCTAATGCTGTCAGAATGAAAAGTTCCAAATCCTGGTGTTTATGCTGAAAGTTGCCCCCATAACTGCTTTAGTCCTACTGTGCAAGTGCAGCTAGCTGCTGAGAGCTGCAGACCAGCATTTGGGGACATGGTGATCATGGAAATGTTGGATTAATGCTTGGACTCAATGACCTTTAGGGTCTTTCCCAGCCTAAATATTTCTATGATCCTCAGAGAGCTGGAGTCTCCTGGATATTTACCTCAGACAGCCAAGGGCAAGACAAGCCCAGAGAGAAGTTCAGGTGCAGGCCACTTACACACAGATATATCTGGACATATATCCATTTATCTATGGCTGGATCCCAAAATCAGGCAACTCCAGCTCCCTTCCTGCCAGCTCATTTCTTCCACAGTGAGGATCCATGTTAGCCAGACCAACCTCCCTCTAGCACATTTACTTGAAGACCTAAGGTTAACTCCAAAATGCTTAAACTGTGTCCCACAGCCCAGCACACCTTCTCACCTTCCCCAGGCTAGAGAGGGGTTTCACTGTATCAGCCATACACAGGGAATGGAAAGTGTTCACCTGGATGTGATCCTGAGCAATTTTATCCAAGTTTGAAGTCAGATCCTACTTTGAAACTGGTCCTGCTTTGAGCAGAGGCTGGGCTGGTGATCTCCAGAGGCACCTTCCTTAACTAGTCTGTGGTTCTGTGCTCCAAATAAGTAATGGAAGTTCTCTTTCACATTAAAAAATCCTTATGTTTTACATATTTTCCTTAGGATCACATGCCTAAGCACTGCAACAGAGATGGGAGAGCATGGACACAGAGCTCTGCACTCCAGAGTTCCTGTAACCTTCCCCCACAGACTCTGACGAGCAGATCTAAAACACCTCTGAAACCATTTTAAATCATGTTCACTGGAAACTGAGCAGCTCAAGAGGCAAATACAAGTTTCTCATTTGTGTTTCTAACCTTCTTCTGACCTGCACCTAATGCTAGCCAGGTAAAAGCAGAAATTCAATACAATTCCTTCTTTTTTAACTCTGCTAACATGCTCTGCTAATGAACAGAAAGCCAGCAGGATGGATGGAAATACTTGCACTATTTGCATACCCTATAAAGCTCTGAATTAACTTTATCAGCCCGGGACAAAAGATGTGGAGAACACTGTAAGCAAACATCTGCTCAATATACATTCACCATTAAAAAGTAAACAGTAGGATTGGCTCCATAAGGAACAGGTTGGGAATTATCAGAGTACTACACATCACATAAGCCGATGGCACGGCCCAGAATTCTCTAAAGCAATGATCACACCAGCACAAAAACAGCTCTCAGCCATCAGAAAGGCTTGAATGATGAGAGATTAGAATATAAACATGGAATAACATTCACAAGAAGAGACTGAGAAGACTGGGATACTGTAAATGTTTGACAAATGTTTATAAAATAATGGATGGTGCAGTAAAGATGGATGGGGAGCCCCTGCTTCCAGCAGACCAACTCCAGAACAAGCAATACAACTGAAGGTGGGGAAAACCTGAGCTAATTAAGGAAATTATTTAAACACCACCATAAACACATTGCAGAATCATGAAATGGTTTGGGTTGGAAGGGACTTTAAAGACCACCTCATTCCAAGCCCCTGCCATGGGCAGGGACACCTTCCACTAGACCAGGTTGCTCAGGGAAAAATGAATTTCTCATGGAGTTTTGCTAGGGTTTGGGTAAGGATAAAGGCAGAAGCACCATCCCTGGCTCTCACATGGCCTGTACAGGAACTGTGAACAACAGGGCTGAGTGGCTGATGGGACATCTGGCATCAGGACCCCCTGCATCCTCACGTGCCCAATGCTCTGTATCTTACACTGAGAATGCTTCCTGCTGCTTCCCTAGCTTTGGCTAAATATGAAAGCTGGACCACGAGCAGTTTTCCCTTCTACATGTTTCCCTGAAATACCCAAGACACTGCTTTATCTCAAATCAGAGAAAAAAGAAAAATAAAGCAAAAGAAAAAAAAAAAAAAAGGAAGTTTTGTTAGAACTGCCCTATACAGCCAAATCCTGAGACTGGAAACAATTCAGATGTCTACGGTCTAACTGGGATCTTAATTTGATTTTACAGCAGTTTAATCCCTTTGAATTCAGCAGACTTCCTTCTACAGTGGTGTCAGGAAGAAAAAAAAAAATCATGCCATGTGTCTTTTCATAGGCAGGTGAGCTTCTGTAGTGTGATGGAAATGAGAAGATGAATGTCAGAAAGTGGGCCAAATTCTTTTCTCTGTTAAACAAGCATGAGTGAGAGTAGGATTTTTCTGTAGGAACTGAAGCTGACAGCATGTCAACCAGCACTCATTCAGCTGGGAGGGCTGGGAGAGATTATTTAAAGTTGTCAGCTCCTTCCATGCCTGGCTTTTGGCAACTCTTCTTGTCCCTTTCCACTGTATACTCTTTATACATGCTGTTTTAAATTAAGAAACTCAAGTGAGGAAACTGAAAGGTAAACTTTAAGAAAATAATGCAGAAACAACTGCTTTGCCCTATTTTATTTTATTTATTTTATTTTAACTTTAAATCTACTAGATAGGGCACTAACAGGTCCTGTGGTGTGCCCTGACCAATGCCCTGTTGTTGTTACTTGCTTCATTCCAGTGCTTACTTTGGCAACCAAAACCACCCAGAACGAGAGTTTGACTCCATGAAACTGGAACAGAACAAATAATTGATAACAAATGAGATTTGCTTCCCTCTCATCTCAATCTTCTGCTAATAACTGGCAGAAGGCAAGGCTGAAATGCAGATGAGCCAGCCCTGAGTGCTGTGTGAATACTCAGGGTGAGCAATACATCATCTGGAAAGGTTTTCCAAGGTGCTTACATTATGGACATTTTTAAAAAGTCTGCCAGCATGGATCTGCTCCGTGGAATTAAGCTACTACAGTTTAATGCCTTGGTCTGTGCATTTTCACAGGGATGTTCCCTGTGTCCAGTCCCTACGCCCACTGCCCTGCTGCCATTTATCTCCTTTCTACCACTAATTTTGTCAGCACAAGCACTGAGGACATCTGAAGGAATAAACTGCCTGTTTAATTAGCCACTGTGTAATTATTATAGATATCCTGAGTAATAAAATCCCAACAATATGTAAAAGGATAAGCCAAGGTGATTACCTCCCAACTTGTGGAGCAGAATCCCCAACCAGCAGAGAAAAGCACTATTTGCTTTTAAAGCATTTCTACTTCCAAAATTTCACAGACACTTGATAAATCTGAAAGATAAGGAGCTGGTTAGCATTGATTCTTGGGCTGGGATCCCTTTTCTAGTCCACTAAAGCAGAGATATATTACAGTGATCTGCAAAAAAGTGAAAATACAGCGCAAGTGCTGCGTAGCTTTCAGGATTTCACTCCGTTCAGCTTCCTTACAAAGCAGCATCGCTCCAGCTGTAATGACCTTAAACAGCACAGCTCTAAGCTAGCATTTCCCAGCAGGTTTTGTGGATGGTCCACTGTGAAGGAAGACTAAGGTGTACGTGGGTGTAGGCACAAAAGGACAACTCTAACAGTATTCTCTGAGCTGATCCAAAGCCTATTAAAGATAACAGGGATATTTCCTCTGGTGCTCACAGGTGCTGATTAGGCTCTGCTTTCCTCATTTTAAAACAATCCTCCACTCAGCTCCACTGCTACCTGTTGCAGAGGTTCAGCTCTGACACTCAGATCTCCAAACCCCATGCATGAGGGGCAGGATAAACAGCTTCTGCCTACTAATCATCCCTAAGAATTCTTAAAAAAAAGGAAAAAATCCTTCAAGCAAATCAGCATTTTGCCTACAGGGCTTGCACACACACATTTTCAACCTGTACTATTTTATATCAGTGTTTTTTGCATGCCTTGGCTCTGTGTTCAGGATCCATGTGAGAGAAGATCCATGTGAATGCAACCATTAGCTGAGCTTGAAGCACTGGGAAATGCCAAGGTAAACATGTAAGGACTGCTTTCCCTTTGAAGCCCCCATGCCTAACTCTACGATACTATTGACTCAAGAAGTAATGCTGAACACTGGAAGTGTTCAGTCAGCATTTTAAACTATTATGAGCTACCTTCTGAACCATTGCCAAGTTAATAGACAATGAAAGATAATGAGCTTGAAATTGGGTGTTAAATTGCATTTTTGGTTCTCTCCTTTTTTTTTTTTTTTTCTCTTTTCCTTGAGGTTTAACTGTTTCCTGCAGAAACAACATCATCTTTGATGTATCATTATGTAAATGCCTATTTTTAGGTCACAAAAAAAGGTCAAGGCGTGGGCTAAGCCCTCGCTGCTCTCGCTAGGT
This sequence comes from Pycnonotus jocosus, assembly GCA_013400435.1. Taxonomy (NCBI): domain Eukaryota; kingdom Metazoa; phylum Chordata; class Aves; order Passeriformes; family Pycnonotidae; genus Pycnonotus; species Pycnonotus jocosus. Next base: position 137,673 of record VWYP01023789.1, read on the forward strand.
GTGTGCGGGAAGGGGGAGAGAGGCAGAGGAGATACAGCAAGACCCAACACTTTCTGGTCCCCAGAGGGAGGGAGGGAGGTGGAGACATGAGGTTGGGTCTGTTGGCAGCATGAGACTCCAAATTAAGGAGGAGATTATTCGACCTGCTCATTAACAGTGAGGCTGGATGGCCAGAGCCAGGGAACGCTCCAAGAACTGCATTTGTGTCGCACGGGTTCACACAAGGAGCATTTCCATGCACCCCCAATGTGTTAAGGACTTTCAGCTGAATTCAGGGGTTTTCATGAGCTGAAACACCTCTGTTGTGCAGGGGTGATGTGTATCCAACGTGCCCATGGAACAGCCAGGACAGTAAAAGTCAAAAACCGCTGTAAATGTACGAAGCAGTGTGCAAAAAACCTGCAGTTATTCTTCTGAAAGCAGCATCGTGCAGTAACGGCCCTTCATTGGGATAATGTAAAATTTAGTGCTTCATCTACATTCAAATTGAAAAAAAAAAATAAAATGTGACTCCCATCAGTGTAAATACACCATTTAAACCCATGAAAGTCGGCCTAGCATCGAACACTGGAGCAAAACCTGAATGGAGAATTTGCCACTGAACCTGGACTATGTCCACAGAAATAACTGCAGAGAAGGTGACGTGATAAATACCATGCTCCCAATACACTTTAACGCTCAACACACCTCATAAAGCAAAGATTTAAAATAATCAGAATTATGAAAATCACTCAAATCATTCCAGAAGCCAAAGAAATCTTACCTGATACCTGTCACCTGCATTTTTTTTTAAGATTAAATTAGGATAGGAAGGTAGGCTTATCCTCATTAGTGTAATTGTAGGATCTTTCTTTATTTTCCTTTTAAACTAATGAGTTGCATTAATCCAGGTTCATTTTTATAAGCCTCTTGGGTCCAAATGTAAAGGACAGTCATTTTAGAAAACAGTAAATTAAAAAAAACATGTAGCATGCATTAAGTGCACGTATTTCATAAGACCTAGGTTAATACAACTGGCATCTAGTTTAATTAATCCTTGTTAGTGTAACGACTAATATCCCTCCCTAGCATGTTTCCTTTAAACATTAGTATGTTAATTAAATGTTGTTTTTTTAAGGGTTTTTTTTTTTTCCCCCTTTGTACTTCAATATGGCATTATATCATCTAAAACTATTCCAAACAACTACCTTATAGAGATGTTTCCTTACAATATCTGGTCTCTTGCAGAAATTCTGAAGCCTTTTAAAAAGCTGTTCAGGTGTAGAATACAGATATTCAGCTGCAGGAAAAACAGATACATTTTTAATGAAACAAAAACCTCAAAGCACACACTCGATATTAGTCACTTTACTAATTAAAAATGCATATTGCTCTGTGCCGCCTCGTGTTTTACATTATTTAAGCATGATTTTATAAGGTTACCTCAGCTCACAAGGATGTTTAATGCTAAATAAGACTGTGTAGTTGTGCTGTTTAGACATCTCCTTTGGGTGATTAAAATACATTATTCTAATGTAACACAATGCATATGTGATACATTTAGTGATGAGATTTTTCAAAGAACTGGTACTACATTAGTGTGTATCCTGTACTGCAGTTGCATACTATTAACTATTAAATTGTTTAAATAATTTGGTGTGATTTTCAGGCCTGGCTTTTTTTTTTTTTTTCCCTCCTCTTCTGTGTATCAAAAAAAAAAAAAATAATCTGCAAACCATTGCAGCATCAGTGACCTTTTAACAAAAATCTATCATTACGGGATGTGTATGCTAACAATGAAAAATGCTATTTCAAAACTTGCTTTTGTGATATCTTAAAAGAACAGATGGCAAATATAAACTTCGTCTAATGTATTAAAACACATAAAATTTGCCTTAACACTAACATGCTGGCTTGCCAAATAAACAATTGCTTTCACTCAAGTTTATTCCCAAACTTTAGATTTTAGCAGGAATCACGTTATTACGTTTCAGCAGAAGGAACAGGCAACAAAGCAGCTACCTGGGAATATCTCTGGGTACACCAAGGCTTTGGGACACAGCGGGTAACAGCCACAATGCACAGCCTCGATCCTGAGGATTAGAAATCACAAATACACAAAAATAGACATTAGTCAGTCAAAAAACTTATTTCCGTGCAAGAGCCTTGAGGTTGCCTGCATGCAGCAAGAGGGAAGCATTTTTTTTTTCCCTTCAGCAGCATAATCCTTCTAAATGCCAAAGTTGCTCTTTTTAAAGAAAATTTTATTGATCATATGAATTACATAGAACAGAACAGCGAGCATATGTTTTGTTCGCTGAATAAATCAAAGCGCAGCTCTGCATTTTTTTGTTTTTTAAATACTGTTTAACACATTTTATAATCAGCAGACAGACACATGTAACAACATGGTGAAGTATGGACGGCTTTGCTTAATAACGCTGCTGGGAAACAAGGGGCACGTCGGCTGCAGCGGGGTGTGCTCGCGGACACACACACCAGCCTCACCTGGCACAGCAGATACTCCCCTCAGACTTCCAGACTCCAAAGGTTACAGCTAAATATAACCCAGGAACAACTCACAGCATGCTCCAGGCTGGGATATTTCAGCTCATTCACATGCTTTGGATAATTTCCTTTATTTTTCGGGACATAAACTGTTGTATTTTTTTAATAACCGCTGACGAAATTCCTTCGCCAAAGTGCACAAAGCTTTGTACTTGCCTTTTTTCTTTTTCTTTTTTTTTTTCCCAATGAACATTTTACATCTCTCCCATAGCATCAAACCCAAATATTTTAGAATTGCACCGCCGTGGCACAAAGTTTTCCAGTAGCAGAGCTGTCCCCCCTTGGAGCTCACGTTTTAACAGCTGAATGGGTTAAAGGCATCCAGGTTTCAGTTTATTTTTTTCACATAATGACCACTGATCTGACACAACGTCCCTCCAGAGATACAACTGTAATTTCTGTTGGCCAGAAATTACACAGTGAAATTCAAAACACTTCTTAAAATATGTTTATTTTATGAGAGGCTTTGAATTTCCTCCAACATGTTGACCATACGAGGGCTTTATTTTTAACTTCAGTTTCTCTCATTCTCTAGAATAAAAAAAAAAAAAAAAAAAAAAAAAAAAAAAAAAAATCTGAAATCTTGTCAACGTTCACCTTTTCTGTTTTCAGTGACAACCCAAAGGCTTTTGCTACCTTCATGTGAATGTCAGGTTTGGTACTTTATTACAGGTACCCTGAAAGGACTCTGTTTCCTTTAGATCTACTCAATTTTAAACAGGAAAAAAAAGAAAATAAAGAATAACATATTCAGCTTTCATGCTAGAAAACTATGCATATCCACAAACCCCAAAGACACATTTCTCTGCAAATGCTTTTGCTAAGAAATGACTGCTGTTTTTTTTTC